>CM068311.1:13535902-14115902 GCA_034768735.1 Schistosoma mekongi
GAATAATGTGAATAATAATATTTATTTCCTCTATATGGTTGGATGAAGGACATGAATTCCAGGTATTTTGACAACATTAACCACGATTTTCCTGGCCATCATTTCAATATTTTCGCACTCCGTCCTAAACCATTTGTCATTGATCAAAAATCAAATTAATAAGCACATATGAGTTAAAAACTTGATCCTACGAATATTGTCAACTTCCTCATAATACAGTCTTTGCTAAACTTCAATTTATAGCATGAATATATTATGAAATATAAAGCCTGTTAGAAATACCTCTTCGTATCATCAATATGCGATCAATAATTGACCAGTAAATTCGTCTATTCACGTTATCACTGTTACCATAATAACCACTCTGAAGAAGTTTCGCTGTCGACAATTGTAGATGGAATTCGGCAGGTTTACTGACAACTGAGCAATTATCTAGTGTTTCGCCAAATCCTGCATACTTCTTCGACATTGCCTCTTTCAACTGAAATTTAATTGATCATGTAAATAATCATTTAGGAATTGTATTGTCAAATCAACATTGTGCACACCTCCACACTGTACATTAATCTGTTCAATTCAACCACATTCAATAAAATCCACTCACATTCAGTCACATTCAATGCAATGTATTGCTTCTCAATATCAACATGAACAATTATTTCAACAGATCTTATCATCACATAACAAATGCACTGAGATTTCAATATCACATTTCAGATTTGGCTGCGTAAAAATCAACATTCGTGTTTATTTCATACTCACATTTAAACAAGGATACTCACCTCACTACACCCAAAAACTGTATTGCCTCCTAATGGAACCCACTGTTTGTTTTGTATGTATTCTATAGTAAAAAATATTAGCAAGATGTTCTTATCATCAAACAAGTTAATCAAATATTGGCAATAATATTTGAGATGTGGGTGAGGATCAACCGATGAACAAATTCGGGTTGGAACATTGTGAATAAAACACGAGTCATTTGAAGTAAGTGTGGTAACGTTGTTGTTACGTGAATTAGTGGTAAGAAAGTGCAGGTAGCGTTAACGCAAACTATTCACATCTACTTCTAATTTCATTCCGTACTACCGTAGTATAATTCGTTGTTGTTGGATTAAAAACACAAGCAAAGTGAATGACTATCAGTCATCTAGTTTAAAACAAGCACTGTAGACATTGAAATCTTCATTTCTCAATTGCTACAATCCACCTCCAAACAAATAACCGAGAAGGACAACAACTTATGTTACTCAAGAATAATCATAATCATTTTGATTACACAACTTGACAGACGTATACAAATGTTTTTAATGGATTAGTGTGCATTCATCACTAGAATACCAACTTTACTGTTAAACGACACCTTGAAATTTAATCTTTGACGACATTGGAAGTGAAGTCAAATAACAAACTGCCAATATTTGACCTGCTGATCATCCTAAGCAATGGAGAAACTTCGGAGACTCAAGTGCATAAGGCAGCAACCAATCTAATCACCGTAAAAACAATACAACAACTCACATAATCACCTGCACACAAACTCCACTGCAGAGAGGGAAGTAGCACACTGCGGTACGCTTCACTCACGATGAAATGACGAAATCGATCAACTAATTGTCTTTCGAAAAACGGATACCTAAACAAACTGTTCACAAGATATCTCCCATCCTTATTAAATTGCAGAAAACGAAACAACAACCAACAAACTGATTATCCTACCACCTATTAATGATATACATAAAATGACGACCAAACTGTTGTAACAGACAATCACAATTAAATGTCTCTTACAAGCCAACGAAACCACTTCATAGAATTCTACAAACATAACCAGAAGACAAAGTAATCAAAGAAGACAAGCTAAACATTGTCTATGAAACTAACTGCCATTCAGTCACCTGTGGACAAATTCTCATAGTTCACTTGTATCAGATATTTACACCGGTGTCCTCATCAAGAATGACAATGGAAACACCAGTACAATTAAGTCATTCATCTCAATGAATACAATTTAATGAAAAATAATCCACATCACTTAGACATATTAGTTAATATGTATCTGTCAAGTCGAGAAGGTAACTTACTCTCCGAAACTGTTGTCAGTCCTATGAGAAGAGAATCAATATTATAGCGTAAATGATATCAGTAGATTTGAAAGATTGAAGTTATAGAGAGTTTATTATGGAAATCCGTTAAGTTCAGATATTGCGATAAACGACAAACTGATATGGCAAAATCGTATTCTATTTAGGTTAACGGTGTGTAATAGAAGCAGTGATTGATTGATAATTTGACAGTTAATGTAAAATAAATGGTCAAGATTTTTCGATTAAAAGAATATAAAGCGCATTTCACTGAGAATAGCGATCTTCATACTAGAAGGTAATGAAAATTCGACTGTTTGGTGTGATGTTGACATTAGCCATTAGGCAGCTGCATCGTGACAATATGATGTACCATTTGTGAGTAATCTAACCATCACAAACTATAGTGTAATGTGTTTCGATTTGTATAATTCAATGCTTTAATTGATCACGGAATAGTAACCGATACGATATTAATGCAGATTTGACTTTAATGCTATTCACATCATATCGAATAAGGTGTAACATGGTGCCAAGTAAGCTGTGCTGGAGATAAAAAACGTTTAGTGACAAAATGCATCTCGGAGACATATCCCATTGGTTGAAAACAAGATATATAATATCAAGCGAGTCTGCTGGACGCTCAACAACAGTGAACGCAATTGCATATAAATCTAGAAGCAGACTGATTATTCATTTGTATTGAGGAATATACGTTAATCGAAAGTATGCAATCCCAGTTGTATCACACCCTCATTCATTGTATCATCATTAACTTATTCTCCTGCATCAAATCGAGGTTACCAATTATCCATTAACATCTGGCAACTCAATATTATGTAAAATACATATAAATTACAGCACAAATCATTAACTTACCACTCATCGAAATGATATCTACAACAGGGTAAAACAAAATCATTCTGATCAACATATTGACATTTACATGAAGTATAATAAACGCAGTTCACAATGACATCCATCGTCTGATGATGATTATAATGATGATTGATGATGATGATGATGATGCTGATGCTGAGGATGCTGGGTGATGATGATGATGATGATGATGATGATGATGATGATGATGATGATGATGATGATGATGATGATGATGATGATGATGATGATGATGATGATGATGATGATGATGATGATGATGATGATGATGATGATGATGATGATGATGATGATGATGATGATGATGATGATGATGATGATGATGATGATGATGATGATGATGATGATGATGATGATGATGATGATGATGATGATGATGATGATGATGATGATGATGATGATGATGATGATGATGATGATGATGATGATGATGATGATGATGATGATGATGATGATGATGATGATGATGATGATGATGATGATGATGATGATGATGATGATGATGATGATGATGATGATGATGATGATGATGATGATGATGATGATGATGATGATGATGATGATGATGATGATGATGATGATGATGATGATGATGATGATGATGATGATGATGATGATGATGATGATGATGATGATGATGATGATGATGATGCTAGGATGATGGGGATGATGATGATGATGACACTATAATTTGAGAACATGACAATAAAGAATGATCTAATTCACTTACCAACTATCAACCAGCTACGATAATTCACTTCACTAGATTCTAACTGATTCTTCAATATTGAAAACCAATCATCTGATGAAAATGTTTGTTTCATTTTTGCCGAATCTCCTGCCAATGTGAAGGGAATCGTTTTGCTGCCAGTGTCCCAAGTGTGCGTACTAGCCAGATTGATATCACATGAAAAATTAGTCGCATGCACCCTAGGCTCCAAATATCCTACCACTCTCTTCACCTATTCCAAATCATACAAACGTGTTAATAATTACATCATTTCAATGAAATTCTTATCAAATCGAACACTCACAATTCAACACACTCTCATACTCAGCAGTAAGTACATTCAAGTTACTACCACTTCACCACACACATCGTAAAGTTTTCGAGGTTTATCACATTCTCAAGATTGTCAAAGTCGTCAGTGACACTGCACTGCATCGAAATATCTACATAACCAAAATGTAGATAACAATTGACAATCAACCAACTACTAGATAATGTGCACATTGTCACGAGAATCTACTTGTCACATTCGAACACTGCATCATCACTGATTACTGTACATCAGTCGAATCAACATATACGATCATCCAAATATTCCTGTTCACTAGTTGATAGAATACTCTGATACGTGAATGTTGTTATGTTGCATGTTGTTGAAATGAATGATAAGAATGCGTGCATCATGTACTACTGACTTACTTCTGCACAATACTCATCCATGATATCTATTGATTCACGCTTAGGCCTGTGTTCCATCGTCTCATTTAACTCTCTGAGAGATACTTCCAATGTAACTTCGAAGATATCTGGAATTGATTGTAATCGAAAGCATATATATTTGTATATATATGTTGAATAATGTTGAATAAGTAGTTGAGGCATGGTGAAAATCAAATGAATAATAAGGTGGTAAAATATTGAATGGTCATTGAATGGTCAATTAGTTATTCATAATGAATAGTATCTAGGTGATGTTTGTATTGTTGATAGAGTGGATAAGCAAATAAGATGCATTTCGATTACGGATGCCTGTGATGTTATATTTAGTTGGTAAATATGCTGTTTCATTCAAGATTATTTGTTGAGATGTAGAGTAACTTTCACTTTCTTCAGTGTTAGATAGTAACTTGATTGCCTTTGAAAATTTTGTCATCTGTGTAATTTACGGAGAGCAGTCTCTTTGAAATCTTGCCTTCGAATTTTCTATATTTATCGGCAGTAGGTTGTTGGTTAGGTCTGTTCTTAAGTCATCTAAACTTCTATTTGGATGGTTGTATATTTCATTTCAGTTATGCTTTCCCGATTGTAATCTATTGCAGGGGCATTCGCATTGACGAATGGATTTTTACATTTCTGCTAGGTAACTGACAACCTCACGATTAGGTGATTTGTGCGTTCATATCATAATCCTACGTTAAACATACAGGTTGTAAATTTTCGACTGACTATACACATTGAGTACTAGATTTTCTCATCGCATTAGGTCGTTGTACGTAGAAATGTTAATCATGTATTTATACAACAATCCTATTTATTAGTCCGTAATTCGATTTCACATTGATTAAGGCATATTGATCAGTGGATGTTTCATTATTTTTCCCTCAGTTCACCTTGTTTCTTCTCCTTCCTAGGTGATATAACCATAACAGAAATTGCAGTAGAAAGCCCAATTACACAATCCAATGAAACAAGAAAACTTACAAATATGAAATTTACAGTTTACTATATCGACAACAACAGTTCGCACATAACCCAATTCAGACATATTTGTTAACCGGTATTTCAATATTGATTTCCAAGAATGTTACACTGACGACTGATGTCATCATGACGTGGACATTTGACTAGGGTAATAAAATGTTAACTCCCTTACTGAAAAACTATTCCCTTCATAACTGTTCACTTATGTCATTTGTTAGCCAACATAATCCGTAGTTCCAACTACGTAGAAATCATGTTTATGAGTTGTGAATGTGAAACATGCCACACATTGATAAACTAATACAGTTGAACAGAGTACAACTCGATCTAATCATCTTGATAAGTAAAATGGTGCTTGTCTTGCATTCATTGAAAATTCCCAACAATTCCATACTTTTATTAGATTGTCAATCAAACAATAATGTGGGAAATTCGCAATTCAATCTGTTACTAATACAAAAGATTTTCCTTGCGCTTACATTGGTATATGAATATATCTTAGATGGGATGCAGGTACATCCAGCCAATGAGTCCCAAATAGGACGAAACGCGCGTCCTGGATTCCACTTGCCAGTCACAATCCAAATTATATAATGTCTTAGATAAGCTTTTGTTTTAATCTTATATACCAACCAGTTTGACATGAATATTGAATTGTATGAAATTTACTATTTTCAAAAATCTACTTACTATTCTCTACATTCAATAAGTATTCATCGACGGCGTATTTAATACGATTAGTGGCTGTAGCGATTCCACTAAAATATCCTTTTTGAATTAACTTCTTATGGGACAGTTTTACCAATATAAACATTTGACCACTAACTAACTGGCAACCATTCACACATTCAGGAAAACCTGGATATCTTCTTGACAAGGTTGCATTTATCTAGAATTGAAAAGAAGGGGAGTAAGTAACATGTTGATACGTGTTGATCAACCCATTCGTTTAATACATCTGATACACTCTCACACACGCACATACGCAGTCGCCTCAATCACCATTGGTAGAAATCATCATCACTTTTCTTGTAGATAAATTTACAAAGAAACATCCACATGATAAAATCTTCACCAAAGTTGTCGATTACATGCTAATTAACTACCTCTTCTTACTAACGAGGAAACTGCTAGGCGTCAAATATCACAGTGAAATAAATCAGTGGAAATTAAACTAGACATCACCAACTGTATTCATCACCTGGTTATTCCTTCGTTCAAACTACTGAAATACTCTTATTTTATGTCATTGTTTAATACGTGTCATTAATAAAATGAGAGGAATGAAAATAAAAGTAAACGAGTAGTGTAAACTAACCCTTTCACACCAGTCAATATTAGGTGTTTTAACATTGACAGGAATTTGTATCTCATGTTCATCTACAAGAAACAAATGGAATGTGCCTTCATCAATTACAAATTCTAGTGACATTTTACATGATCGAGTGATCACTACATTACACATTTGTGTATGGTGATATAGATACTGTGATCCCCAAGGTGCCAGTTTTCATTTCACTTTCTGAAGTAACTACACAATGTCATTCATTTGGCGAATTTAGTCAAATGCAAGTATATATTAACAGAGATTGAAGGATTCACTTGTTTGTAATCGTAATGGATTAATGTTGGTTGAATACCAATGGCAACTAGGAAGTACCCAACAGCTGTTTTGTCCTAGTATGGACCATCTCATCAGTGTGTACACACGATTCCATCTGGGAATCCAGTCCACAGATTGCAGGTCTCACCGCTTCGGCTAACTAGTCGGCCAGTGTTCAGTTTTAGAATTCGAACTTACACCACTTTGTAATATAGTGTGACAATCCTCTTCTTGTCATTGATGAAAACTATCTCACTACCGACAAGTGTAACAGATTCTCACATTGACTAATGCATACGTGATGTGTCAATCGAGTTAGAATGTAGTCACCAATCTAAGCGCATTGATTAAGTGACTACTTATTCAATACAAAGCTCAGCCACAGTCCCAACGGATACCACTCCGGATGCTGCAACCGAGTGAGGGAGATTTGTATCAGACGTTGATAATTTTTCACCTTCCACCTTAAGATCGAAAACAAACACCTTACCGACAAGAGCTAACCAGTATAAAATGCAAGTGAATCATGGTAACCGGATTTACGAGTAGCTTTTAGTTTTTAAATCACAAACCCAGTATACATTGATTAACATTTTCAACTTCATTCATATCGTGATAGATAATTCACTAGTTTAACAAGTGATATTCACAAGTATTTAGGTCGCAAAGTGCTACTTAGAATGAGCATAGTCAAACTCTTCTGAATATAACATCGTCTAGAAATCACAATCAATTAATAAGAAATTATTTCAAACTATTCATTGCCTTACGTGAATCGCTCGGACGATACACTGAAAATAGAAACAATAATTTTAATTTCATTCTTATTGTGATATGGCACATACTTGTCTGATTCATCAGTTAACTCAAACCCATTACTCCATTAAGAAAGCAACAGTTACAAGTGAATATTGCTGACAATGAGTGCGAGAATTAGTTTACGTACATGTAATAAGTGGACTGAAGATAAGATCAACCACGATTCGAATTGATGACATATTAATTAAACGACCACTACAAGTCTATGACACTTCCGTATCCCATATGGTTCACAACTACACTTGTTTTACCTGATGTGCTAAGATGAGGAGCTTGTTAAAAGCCTACTTACTCATCATGATTAACCAAATATTCGAAGTCCATGAAATTCATAGTTGTAATTTGAGTGCCCCAGCATTGTTTCCATAGATCAATATGTTTCAGTTCATCATTACTGAATTCAATGATTTGGATGATTTTAGATATACAAAATATCCGTTCCAGACCTAATATTAATGGTAATTTGGTGGTATATATATCAATGCCTGTCACCCAAAGTGGAGCATAGACCGCCCACTAGCATTTTCCAACCAACTCTGTCCTGGCCTTTCCTTTCTAGCTCTTCCCAAGTGCTCTTCATTCTCCTTATGTCTGTTTCCAATTTCCCTGTTTTACACCTACCGTATTCTCTTGAACCATGCATCCATGCTTATAGTCCACATGATCTCACATTTCGCTGCATTCTGATCAAGCAGATGAAAGTTAGTGTGGTGTCCTCTAGGAGCATAACCTTCTGGTTATCATTTGTCATTGTTCAAGTAAACTAACTTCATATTAACTCTCCTTTCGTACAGAGTATTTAATATAACTGTTAGTATATATTTTATGAGTTAGCTGGTTATCCATATGCACTACTGTTTTATTTATTGTATTCTACAAAAGTCACAGGGTCGCCCAATATCCCAATCCTCAATTGTTACCACTGGATTGATCACTAACTGGTGATTAACTAATCTAATATTTTCCATAATGGATTAGACAATATCACACTAGTCGCCACTTTGTGATTATGCAACGTACTCCTTTAATGTCATTAATGAATTCTATTACCATACACCTATTCCTCTAAGATGTTAGAAATAGTTTTACACGTAATCTCAACAAATAACGATGACAATTGTCAAATCGTTATGCCAACATAGGAGATAAACATGGACACTTACCATTTAGTAAGCTAATATCTGTAATGAAATAAAACATAAACAATGTACGACTCTGCATTACAAAGTTTCGGATGTTTTCCGATGATGGCATTACCAACTAATCAGTGTCCTTCAATTAAGAGGGTTGGAATACATATAAATAAAGGTGGAAATAAATGAAGACGATTCACACGAGTGGAAGTATCGAATGTTGATTATTACTAAATCCCATCAATACATCAAGTGGTTAAATTTATGCCATCATGAGCCAGTGTAAACAGACAGGTTTCATCATGTAGTATAATTGCTATCTAAAATAAACAGACCACTATCTAACTGTCTCCACAATCTTTGATGACTAGTTTATTTCTTCCTGCTACTACTCCTTACTTCTATTATAGATGCTGCGTCTACATTTTGTAATCTATTGTTTACTACTCAACTCATTCCAGTCATATTCAAATGCACACGTGACTGACACCAACAAGTTGGCTATTGTCAATATGCCACCTGTCTACCTCCACTTTTATTGCAGACATCCTAAAGGATATTCAGAACAAACTGGATTGTTGTGGCCTTCACTATTAACTAAGTGAACCACAACAAAATATATTCATCTATCGTAGCATATTTTCGATAACTTGTTAACCAGTGTGGCCTTCATCATAAACATTGGCTCAGGATGAACCAACGAACATGCAATACTTCATTTGGACATGCTGGTCAAAATGCCAATCAAAATGAATGTACTACTTAATCACCACCACTGCACCATTATATACAGTATTATTTGGTAAGCTAAATGCAACATAATATCACTCAGATTGATACTGTTCTAATCAGTGACATTGAAATCCTTTAGAGGATAAATGTAGTCCACAACATACCAGACTGTGTGTGATGATGTATTCATGGCCAATTGTAAAATACTCTTATTGTCATACATGAAAGTTAAGTATACAGAATTAGAGTGTATTCAGGCTAGATGAAATGCTGCCACCGATGAACAGTCAGAACATCTGTTACTCCTTCTGTTTAAAATGCAGTAGATAGATTTGTTGCTAACAAACACGAACACACTTCATTTGATCACAATGCGAATAGGAAAACAGTCTCAGCTTCCATCATCACGTATTGACGGTAAGAAAGTAAATTGATTACAGATTATGTGACCTATATACTTATACACATATTCCAGTCATTTATTTAGTCTTTTGAATATAACAATATAAGTTACCTCAGATCACAATGGATTCGTAAATCAAATCAATTAACATACCAATCTGATAACATTTATATAACCCTATGCATAGCAACAAGTAGTTGACAACACGTAGACACACATTCTCTTTTACTTACTCTTTATCCATTGCTTATCTCCAGTTATATTTGCTGTTGAGTACCATTGTGGAAATTTCACAAACCAATCTTTTGTAGGAATTGCTTTTCCCATTGATTCAGATGGAAATGTAAGGAAAATCACCACCCGATTTGAGGCAGTACTCGCATGTTGTTCACTCCGATCAATGTCGCATGATAGAGGAACCGACTTCAGTTGTGGTTGGATTTTCTTTACTTGTGTTATTACCTGTTTCAAAGTAATGACCAGATAAGAGGGATGAATGAGTGTACAAGTGCTCATTATTAAGTGTAAATTGGGTCAAAATGCAAGAATAAAAATAACGACTATTAGTTGAGATGATGACGGTGAGAACAATTATCACGGAATAGTTGTCGTTTCGAGCTACTCTACAGCATTGTGCATGCATGACTTCACGAGGAAATCGAGTCCATTTTGGGTGTTGGTTGGTTACTCACTGGTGACAACGAATGAGGAAGCGGGAATATGCTGCTAATTGGCTGACTCGGACAACTCCACCGTCGGAAGCCGACACACATACTGGTCTAATGGGTAAACGAAGCATGAAGGTGATGGGTTCACTTACTATGTGAATACGTAGATCAGAATTGCTGGGACAACCGTTTGATGCCAGTTTTTCATTGTTAAACTAATACCAGTTCATGGTGTCAAATTCAAAGTATCACAGACTTCACTGCCCACTTATTGAATTGGCAATTAAGCGTTTTCATAGTACTTACTGTTCCATTTGTGATTTTCATTTCTTACCGAATAATTCCTATGAATTTGTCGAGCCTCTACACTTAACCAACTGTGCTTGTATCAGACTGTTACAATGAATTTCTAGCCTACTTGCGAATCACCTATGTTCAATGTATTCACATTGAGGCATTCCAACATGGAAATATTCCACACTCATTTAATCGGTAACTTACCTCTTTACAGTAGGCATCAAGAACATGCAAATATTCAACACTGTTCCGACTGTACAATGATTTGTCCACCTTCGTAACATCAAGTAGTAAGCTGACATTAACAATATCTAAAAGTGAGCGGTAAATTAATGTGAAGGAAGCAACAAATTCATTAATCGAATATGCAATCAACTGAGCATTCTGTTTTCTCTGAGTAGCAGTGATTGGATTATAAAACATTCATAGTCAGTTTAAACAAACGCATCGGAGAAAATCTCATACCTCACTTCAATCAAAGGTTGGCGTTGATGAAGCCGTCCAGAATGACGATAACACCATCATAATTCAACTATCCAGGTCAATGTATTTAATGTGATTTAAGGCATTCTCTTGGGTTACAAATCATCAAAACCATCTCAATGTGGAATCAATATGCACACCACATTGATACATCTCACAATTAAACAATAATATTATGATGCTAACATTAACAATGCTTACAATCATCGGCAGAACTTTCTATATCATCGAATAGTCAACATAATCAAAATGTAGATAACAATTGACAATCAACCAACTACTAGATAATGTGCACATTGTCACGAGAATCTACTTGTCACATTCGAACACTGCATCATCACTGATTACTGTACATCAGTCGAATCAACATATACAATCATCCAAATATTCCTGTTCACTAATTGATAGAATACTCTGATACGTGAATGTTGTTATGTTGCATGTTGTTGAAATGAATGATAGGAATGCATGCATGATATACTGTTGACTAACCTCTGCACAATGTTGTATGAGTAGTTTAGACTTGATGAGAATCAATTAGATAATAAGATGGGATAGCATTGAATGAGATGGTCAATTAGTTATTAGTAATGAATGATTTATCTAGGTGATATTTGTATTGTTAATAGGGTGGATAAGTAAATAAGATGCATTTCATGCACCAGGTCGATATTTGAATTATCATTGCAATCTTTCCAGTAGAACACATCCTTAATGTATCACACAAAAATATGCATATGTATTGACCATTACGTCTAATAGATTTACTTCTCACTACATTCCTAGTTCATTTTATATGTGAGGATCACATCATTTTGTGAAATATTACTGCCTACCATAATCATGCACATATCTTACCGTTCATCATCGACATATAGTTCACAGACTGTGGTTATTGTTTGACTGACTTACCTGACTGTTCAGTTCTATCTTGTTGAGCTGTCACTACATTTGCTTTAAAAGAATCAATAAAGCAAACATGAAGATCGTTTAAATAAAATTAATAAATGATTTATTGACTGATTAATTAATCGATCGACTGACTAATATAATAAGAGTCGCTTCCAGTAACTGAAAAAGAGAAAGAATATGAGCTGTTTAAAAGCACTGAATTAACAATCGTGACTCCAATTGTTTGTTTAACTGTTTCACTCTCGATAAGTTAATTTGCATCATTAGTTGTCTCATCGACTGACTTCATGTCTTATGACTACAAATTTATTACACTGCCCTACACCTTGTCTGTATTTGCAATCAAATATTTGGTGAATATCCACTCAATTGTTCTATGTATGTTCTCCTTATATGTACTACAGTCTCGCATTATCTATTCACAAATTCCTGTGTGTTGCATTCTACAAATTCACAATACTCTATACTCTATACGTATAATCTTACATTAAACGCCACGATCGGTAATTTAATTGTTAAGGCATTGATATTTTTGCATTGCAGGTAGACATGATTTGAGTAATATAAATGAATAATGTGAATAATAATATTTATTTCCTCTATATGGTTGGATGAAGGACATGAATTCCAGGTATTTTGACAACATTAACCACGATTTTCCTGGCCATCATTTCAATATTTTCGCACTCCGTCCTAAACCATTTGTCATTGATCAAAAATCAAATTAATAAGCACATATGAGTTAAAAACTTGATCCTACGAATATTGTCAACTTCCTCATAATACAGTCTTTGCTAAACTTCAATTTATAGCATGAATATATTATGAAATATAAAGCCTGTTAGAAATACCTCTTCGTATCATCAATATGCGATCAATAATTGACCAGTAAATTCGTCTATTCACGTTATCACTGTTACCATAATAACCACTCTGAAGAAGTTTCGCTGTCGACAATTGTAGATGGAATTCGGCAGGTTTACTGACAACTGAGCAATTATCTAGTGTTTCGCCAAATCCTGCATACTTCTTCGACATTGCCTCTTTCAACTGAAATTTAATTGATCATGTAAATAATCATTTAGGAATTGTATTGTCAAATCAACATTGTGCACACCTCCACACTGTACATTAATCTGTTCAATTCAACCACATTCAATAAAATCCACTCACATTCAGTCACATTCAATGCAATGTATTGCTTCTCAATATCAACATGAACAATTATTTCAACAGATCTTATCATCACATAACAAATGCACTGAGATTTCAATATCACATTTCAGATTTGGCTGCGTAAAAATCAACATTCGTGTTTATTTCATACTCACATTTAAACAAGGATACTCACCTCACTACACCCAAAAACTGTATTGCCTCCTAATGGAACCCACTGTTTGTTTTGTATGTATTCTATAGTAAAAAATATTAGCAAGATGTTCTTATCATCAAACAAGTTAATCAAATATTGGCAATAATATTTGAGATGTGGGTGAGGATCAACCGATGAACAAATTCGGGTTGGAACATTGTGAATAAAACACGAGTCATTTGAAGTAAGTGTGGTAACGTTGTTGTTACGTGAATTAGTGGTAAGAAAGTGCAGGTAGCGTTAACGCAAACTATTCACATCTACTTCTAATTTCATTCCGTACTACCGTAGTATAATTCGTTGTTGTTGGATTAAAAACACAAGCAAAGTGAATGACTATCAGTCATCTAGTTTAAAACAAGCACTGTAGACATTGAAATCTTCATTTCTCAATTGCTACAATCCACCTCCAAACAAATAACCGAGAAGGACAACAACTTATGTTACTCAAGAATAATCATAATCATTTTGATTACACAACTTGACAGACGTATACAAATGTTTTTAATGGATTAGTGTGCATTCATCACTAGAATACCAACTTTACTGTTAAACGACACCTTGAAATTTAATCTTTGACGACATTGGAAGTGAAGTCAAATAACAAACTGCCAATATTTGACCTGCTGATCATCCTAAGCAATGGAGAAACTTCGGAGACTCAAGTGCATAAGGCAGCAACCAATCTAATCACCGTAAAAACAATACAACAACTCACATAATCACCTGCACACAAACTCCACTGCAGAGAGGGAAGTAGCACACTGCGGTACGCTTCACTCACGATGAAATGACGAAATCGATCAACTAATTGTCTTTCGAAAAACGGATACCTAAACAAACTGTTCACAAGATATCTCCCATCCTTATTAAATTGCAGAAAACGAAACAACAACCAACAAACTGATTATCCTACCACCTATTAATGATATACATAAAATGACGACCAAACTGTTGTAACAGACAATCACAATTAAATGTCTCTTACAAGCCAACGAAACCACTTCATAGAATTCTACAAACATAACCAGAAGACAAAGTAATCAAAGAAGACAAGCTAAACATTGTCTATGAAACTAACTGCCATTCAGTCACCTGTGGACAAATTCTCATAGTTCACTTGTATCAGATATTTACACCGGTGTCCTCATCAAGAATGACAATGGAAACACCAGTACAATTAAGTCATTCATCTCAATGAATACAATTTAATGAAAAATAATCCACATCACTTAGACATATTAGTTAATATGTATCTGTCAAGTCGAGAAGGTAACTTACTCTCCGAAACTGTTGTCAGTCCTATGAGAAGAGAATCAATATTATAGCGTAAATGATATCAGTAGATTTGAAAGATTGAAGTTATAGAGAGTTTATTATGGAAATCCGTTAAGTTCAGATATTGCGATAAACGACAAACTGATATGGCAAAATCGTATTCTATTTAGGTTAACGGTGTGTAATAGAAGCAGTGATTGATTGATAATTTGACAGTTAATGTAAAATAAATGGTCAAGATTTTTCGATTAAAAGAATATAAAAGCGCATTTCACTGAGAATAGCGATCTTCATACTAGAAGGTAATGAAAATTCGACTGTTTGGTGTGATGTTGACATTAGCCATTAGGCAGCTGCATCGTGACAATATGATGTACCATTTGTGAGTAATCTAACCATCACAAACTATAGTGTAATGTGTTTCGATTTGTATAATTCAATGCTTTAATTGATCACGGAATAGTAACCGATACGATATTAATGCAGATTTGACTTTAATGCTATTCACATCATATCGAATAAGGTGTAACATGGTGCCAAGTAAGCTGTGCTGGAGATAAAAAACGTTTAGTGACAAAATGCATCTCGGAGACATATCCCATTGGTTGAAAACAAGATATATAATATCAAGCGAGTCTGCTGGACGCTCAACAACAGTGAACGCAATTGCATATAAATCTAGAAGCAGACTGATTATTCATTTGTATTGAGGAATATACGTTAATCGAAAGTATGCAATCCCAGTTGTATCACACCCTCATTCATTGTATCATCATTAACTTATTCTCCTGCATCAAATCGAGGTTACCAATTATCCATTAACATCTGGCAACTCAATATTATGTAAAATACATATAAATTACAGCACAAATCATTAACTTACCACTCATTGAAATGATATCTACAACAGGGTAAAACAAAATCATTCTGATCAACATATTGACATTTACATGAAGTATAATAAACGCAGTTCACAATGACATCCATCGTCTGATGATGATTATAATGATGATTGATGATGATGATGATGATGCTGATGCTGAGGATGCTGGGGATGATGATGATGATGACATATATTTGAGAACATGACAATAAAGAATGAATCTAATTCACTTACCAACTATCAACCAGCTACGATAATTCACTTCACTAGATTCTAACTGATTCTTCAATATTGAAAACCAATCATCTGATGAAAATGTTTGTTTCATTTTTGCCGAATCTCCTGCCAATGTGAAGGGAATCGTTTTGCTGCCAGTGTCCCAAGTGTGCGTACTAGCCAGATTGATATCACATGAAAAATTAGTCGCATGCACCCTAGGCTCCAAATATCCTACCACTCTCTTCACCTATTCCAAATCATACAAACGTGTTAATAATTACATCATTTCAATGAAATTCTTATCAAATCGAACACTCACAATTCAACACACTCTCATACTCAGCAGTAAGTACATTCAAGTTACTACCACTTCACCACACACATCGTAAAGTTTTCGAGGTTTATCACATTCTCAAGATTGTCAAAGTCGTCAGTGACACTGCACTGCATCGAAATATCTACATAACCAAAATGTAGATAACAATTGACAATCAACCAACTACTAGATAATGTGCACATTGTCACGAGAATCTACTTGTCACATTCGAACACTGCATCATCACTGATTACTGTACATCAGTCGAATCAACATATACGATCATCCAAATATTCCTGTTCACTAGTTGATAGAATACTCTGATACGTGAATGTTGTTATGTTGCATGTTGTTGAAATGAATGATAAGAATGCGTGCATCATGTACTACTGACTTACTTCTGCACAATACTCATCCATGATATCTATTGATTCACGCTTAGGCCTGTGTTCCATCGTCTCATTTAACTCTCTGAGAGATACTTCAAATGTAATTTCGAAGATATCTGGAATTGATTGTAATCGAAAGCATATATATTTGTATATATATGTTGAATAATGTTGAATAAGTAGTTGAGGCATGGTGAAAATCAAATGAATAATAAGGTGGTAAAATATTGAATGGTCATTGAATGGTCAATTAGTTATTCATAATGAATAGTATCTAGGTGATGTTTGTATTGTTGATAGAGTGGATAAGCAAATAAGATGCATTTCGATTACGGATGCCTGTGATGTTATATTTAGTTGGTAAATATGCTGTTTCATTCAAGATTATTTGTTGAGATGTAGAGTAACTTTCACTTTCTTCAGTGTTAGATAGTAACTTGATTGCCTTTGAAAATTTTGTCATCTGTGTAATTTACGGAGAGCAGTCTCTTTGAAATCTTGCCTTCGAATTTTCTATATTTATCGGCAGTAGGTTGTTGGTTAGGTCTGTTCTTAAGTCATCTAAACTTCTATTTGGATGGTTGTATATTTCATTTCAGTTATGCTTTCCCGATTGTAATCTATTGCAGGGGCATTCGCATTGACGAATGGATTTTTACATTTCTGCTAGGTAACTGACAACCTCACGATTAGGTGATTTGTGCGTTCATATCATAATCCTACGTTAAACATACAGGTTGTAAATTTTCGACTGACTATACACATTGAGTACTAGATTTTCTCATCGCATTAGGTCGTTGTACGTAGAAATGTTAATCATGTATTTATACAACAATCCTATTTATTAGTCCGTAATTCGATTTCACATTGATTAAGGCATATTGATCAGTGGATGTTTCATTATTTTTCCCTCAGTTCACCTTGTTTCTTCTCCTTCCTAGGTGATATAACCATAACAGAAATTGCAGTAGAAAGCCCAATTACACAATCCAATGAAACAAGAAAACTTACAAATATGAAATTTACAGTTTACTATATCGACAACAACAGTTCGCACATAACCCAATTCAGACATATTTGTTAACCGGTATTTCAATATTGATTTCCAAGAATGTTACACTGACGACTGATGTCATCATGACGTGGACATTTGACTAGGGTAATAAAATGTTAACTCCCTTACTGAAAAACTATTCCCTTCATAACTGTTCACTTATGTCATTTGTTAGCCAACATAATCCGTAGTTCCAACTACGTAGAAATCATGTTTATGAGTTGTGAATGTGAAACATGCCACACATTGATAAACTAATACAGTTGAACAGAGTACAACTCGATCTAATCATCTTGATAAGTAAAATGGTGCTTGTCTTGCATTCATTGAAAATTCCCAACAATTCCATACTTTTATTAGATTGTCAATCAAACAATAATGTGGGAAATTCGCAATTCAATCTGTTACTAATACAAAAGATTTTCCTTGCGCTTACATTGGTATATGAATATATCTTAGATGGGATGCAGGTACATCCAGCCAATGAGTCCCAAATAGGACGAAACGCGCGTCCTGGATTCCACTTGCCAGTCACAATCCAAATTATATAATGTCTTAGATAAGCTTTTGTTTTAATCTTATATACCAACCAGTTTGACATGAATATTGAATTGTATGAAATTTACTATTTTCAAAAATCTACTTACTATTCTCTACATTCAATAAGTATTCATCGACGGCGTATTTAATACGATTAGTGGCTGTAGCGATTCCACTAAAATATCCTTTTTGAATTAACTTCTTATGGGACAGTTTTACCAATATAAACATTTGACCACTAACTAACTGGCAACCATTCACACATTCAGGAAAACCTGGATATCTTCTTGACAAGGTTGCATTTATCTAGAATTGAAAAGAAGGGGAGTAAGTAACATGTTGATACGTGTTGATCAACCCATTCGTTTAATACATCTGATACACTCTCACACACGCACATACGCAGTCGCCTCAATCACCATTGGTAGAAATCATCATCACTTTTCTTGTAGATAAATTTACAAAGAAACATCCACATGATAAAATCTTCACCAAAGTTGTCGATTACATGCTAATTAACTACCTCTTCTTACTAACGAGGAAACTGCTAGGCGTCAAATATCACAGTGAAATAAATCAGTGGAAATTAAACTAGACATCACCAACTGTATTCATCACCTGGTTATTCCTTCGTTCAAACTACTGAAATACTCTTATTTTATGTCATTGTTTAATACGTGTCATTAATAAAATGAGAGGAATGAAAATAAAAGTAAACGAGTAGTGTAAACTAACCCTTTCACACCAGTCAATATTAGGTGTTTTAACATTGACAGGAATTTGTATCTCATGTTCATCTACAAGAAACAAATGGAATGTGCCTTCATCAATTACAAATTCTAGTGACATTTTACATGATCGAGTGATCACTACATTACACATTTGTGTATGGTGATATAGATACTGTGATCCCCAAGGTGCCAGTTTTCATTTCACTTTCTGAAGTAACTACACAATGTCATTCATTTGGCGAATTTAGTCAAATGCAAGTATATATTAACAGAGATTGAAGGATTCACTTGTTTGTAATCGTAATGGATTAATGTTGGTTGAATACCAATGGCAACTAGGAAGTACCCAACAGCTGTTTTGTCCTAGTATGGACCATCTCATCAGTGTGTACACACGATTCCATCTGGGAATCCAGTCCACAGATTGCAGGTCTCACCGCTTCGGCTAACTAGTCGGCCAGTGTTCAGTTTTAGAATTCGAACTTACACCACTTTGTAATATAGTGTGACAATCCTCTTCTTGTCATTGATGAAAACTATCTCACTACCGACAAGTGTAACAGATTCTCACATTGACTAATGCATACGTGATGTGTCAATCGAGTTAGAATGTAGTCACCAATCTAAGCGCATTGATTAAGTGACTACTTATTCAATACAAAGCTCAGCCACAGTCCCAACGGATACCACTCCGGATGCTGCAACCGAGTGAGGGAGATTTGTATCAGACGTTGATAATTTTTCACCTTCCACCTTAAGATCGAAAACAAACACCTTACCGACAAGAGCTAACCAGTATAAAATGCAAGTGAATCATGGTAACCGGATTTACGAGTAGCTTTTGTTTTAATCTTATATACCAACCAGTTTGACATGAATATTGAATTGTATGAAATTTACTATTTTCAAAAATCTACTTACTATTCTCTACATTCAATAAGTATTCATCGACGGCGTATTTAATACGATTAGTGGCTGTAGCGATTCCACTAAAATATCCTTTTTGAATTAACTTCTTATGGGACAGTTTTACCAATATAAACATTTGACCACTAACTAACTGGCAACCATTCACACATTCAGGAAAACCTGGATATCTTCTTGACAAGGTTGCATTTATCTAGAATTGAAAAGAAGGGGAGTAAGTAACATGTTGATACGTGTTGATCAACCCATTCGTTTAATACATCTGATACACTCTCACACACGCACATACGCAGTCGCCTCAATCACCATTGGTAGAAATCATCATCACTTTTCTTGTAGATAAATTTACAAAGAAACATCCACATGATAAAATCTTCACCAAAGTTGTCGATTACATGCTAATTAACTACCTCTTCTTACTAACGAGGAAACTGCTAGGCGTCAAATATCACAGTGAAATAAATCAGTGGAAATTAAACTAGACATCACCAACTGTATTCATCACCTGGTTATTCCTTCGTTCAAACTACTGAAATACTCTTATTTTATGTCATTGTTTAATACGTGTCATTAATAAAATGAGAGGAATGAAAATAAAAGTAAACGAGTAGTGTAAACTAACCCTTTCACACCAGTCAATATTAGGTGTTTTAACATTGACAGGAATTTGTATCTCATGTTCATCTACAAGAAACAAATGGAATGTGCCTTCAT
The DNA here is from genome assembly GCA_034768735.1 of Schistosoma mekongi. Classification (NCBI taxonomy): domain Eukaryota; kingdom Metazoa; phylum Platyhelminthes; class Trematoda; order Strigeidida; family Schistosomatidae; genus Schistosoma; species Schistosoma mekongi. Next base: position 13,556,791 of record CM068311.1, read on the forward strand.
CAATTACAAATTCTAGTGACATTTTACATGATCGAGTGATCACTACATTACACATTTGTGTATGGTGATATAGATACTGTGATCCCCAAGGTGCCAGTTTTCATTTCACTTTCTGAAGTAACTACACAATGTCATTCATTTGGCGAATTTAGTCAAATGCAAGTATATATTAACAGAGATTGAAGGATTCACTTGTTTGTAATCGTAATGGATTAATGTTGGTTGAATACCAATGGCAACTAGGAAGTACCCAACAGCTGTTTTGTCCTAGTATGGACCATCTCATCAGTGTGTACACACGATTCCATCTGGGAATCCAGTCCACAGATTGCAGGTCTCACCGCTTCGGCTAACTAGTCGGCCAGTGTTCAGTTTTAGAATTCGAACTTACACCACTTTGTAATATAGTGTGACAATCCTCTTCTTGTCATTGATGAAAACTATCTCACTACCGACAAGTGTAACAGATTCTCACATTGACTAATGCATACGTGATGTGTCAATCGAGTTAGAATGTAGTCACCAATCTAAGCGCATTGATTAAGTGACTACTTATTCAATACAAAGCTCAGCCACAGTCCCAACGGATACCACTCCGGATGCTGCAACCGAGTGAGGGAGATTTGTATCAGACGTTGATAATTTTTCACCTTCCACCTTAAGATCGAAAACAAACACCTTACCGACAAGAGCTAACCAGTATAAAATGCAAGTGAATCATGGTAACCGGATTTACGAGTAGCTTTTAGTTTTTAAATCACAAACCCAGTATACATTGATTAACATTTTCAACTTCATTCATATCGTGATAGATAATTCACTAGTTTAACAAGTGATATTCACAAGTATTTAGGTCGCAAAGTGCTACTTAGAATGAGCATAGTCAAACTCTTCTGAATATAACATCGTCTAGAAATCACAATCAATTAATAAGAAATTATTTCAAACTATTCATTGCCTTACGTGAATCGCTCGGACGATACACTGAAAATAGAAACAATAATTTTAATTTCATTCTTATTGTGATATGGCACATACTTGTCTGATTCATCAGTTAACTCAAACCCATTACTCCATTAAGAAAGCAACAGTTACAAGTGAATATTGCTGACAATGAGTGCGAGAATTAGTTTACGTACATGTAATAAGTGGACTGAAGATAAGATCAACCACGATTCGAATTGATGACATATTAATTAAACGACCACTACAAGTCTATGACACTTCCGTATCCCATATGGTTCACAACTACACTTGTTTTACCTGATGTGCTAAGATGAGGAGCTTGTTAAAAGCCTACTTACTCATCATGATTAACCAAATATTCGAAGTCCATGAAATTCATAGTTGTAATTTGAGTGCCCCAGCATTGTTTCCATAGATCAATATGTTTCAGTTCATCATTACTGAATTCAATGATTTGGATGATTTTAGATATACAAAATATCCGTTCCAGACCTAATATTAATGGTAATTTGGTGGTATATATATCAATGCCTGTCACCCAAAGTGGAGCATAGACCGCCCACTAGCATTTTCCAACCAACTCTGTCCTGGCCTTTCCTTTCTAGCTCTTCCCAAGTGCTCTTCATTCTCCTTATGTCTGTTTCCAATTTCCCTGTTTTACACCTACCGTATTCTCTTGAACCATGCATCCATGCTTATAGTCCACATGATCTCACATTTCGCTGCATTCTGATCAAGCAGATGAAAGTTAGTGTGGTGTCCTCTAGGAGCATAACCTTCTGGTTATCATTTGTCATTGTTCAAGTAAACTAACTTCATATTAACTCTCCTTTCGTACAGAGTATTTAATATAACTGTTAGTATATATTTTATGAGTTAGCTGGTTATCCATATGCACTACTGTTTTATTTATTGTATTCTACAAAAGTCACAGGGTCGCCCAATATCCCAATCCTCAATTGTTACCACTGGATTGATCACTAACTGGTGATTAACTAATCTAATATTTTCCATAATGGATTAGACAATATCACACTAGTCGCCACTTTGTGATTATGCAACGTACTCCTTTAATGTCATTAATGAATTCTATTACCATACACCTATTCCTCTAAGATGTTAGAAATAGTTTTACACGTAATCTCAACAAATAACGATGACAATTGTCAAATCGTTATGCCAACATAGGAGATAAACATGGACACTTACCATTTAGTAAGCTAATATCTGTAATGAAATAAAACATAAACAATGTACGACTCTGCATTACAAAGTTTCGGATGTTTTCCGATGATGGCATTACCAACTAATCAGTGTCCTTCAATTAAGAGGGTTGGAATACATATAAATAAAGGTGGAAATAAATGAAGACGATTCACACGAGTGGAAGTATCGAATGTTGATTATTACTAAATCCCATCAATACATCAAGTGGTTAAATTTATGCCATCATGAGCCAGTGTAAACAGACAGGTTTCATCATGTAGTATAATTGCTATCTAAAATAAACAGACCACTATCTAACTGTCTCCACAATCTTTGATGACTAGTTTATTTCTTCCTGCTACTACTCCTTACTTCTATTATAGATGCTGCGTCTACATTTTGTAATCTATTGTTTACTACTCAACTCATTCCAGTCATATTCAAATGCACACGTGACTGACACCAACAAGTTGGCTATTGTCAATATGCCACCTGTCTACCTCCACTTTTATTGCAGACATCCTAAAGGATATTCAGAACAAACTGGATTGTTGTGGCCTTCACTATTAACTAAGTGAACCACAACAAAATATATTCATCTATCGTAGCATATTTTCGATAACTTGTTAACCAGTGTGGCCTTCATCATAAACATTGGCTCAGGATGAACCAACGAACATGCATACTTCATTTGGACATGCTGGTCAAAATGCCAATCAAAATGAATGTACTACTTAATCACCACCACTGCACCATTATATACAGTATTATTTGGTAAGCTAAATGCAACATAATATCACTCAGATTGATACTGTTCTAATCAGTGACATTGAAATCCTTTAGAGGATAAATGTAGTCCACAACATACCAGACTGTGTGTGATGATGTATTCATGCCAATTGTCAAATCGTTATGCCAACATAGAGATAAACATGGACACTTACCATTTAGTAAGCTAATATCTGTAATGAAATAAAACATAAACAATGTACGACTCTGCATTACAAAGTTTCGGATGTTTTCCGATGATGGCATTACCAACTAATCAGTGTCCTTCAATTAAGAGGGTTGGAATACATATAAATAAAGGTGGAAATAAATGAAGACGATTCACACGAGTGGAAGTATCGAATGTTGATTATTACTAAATCCCATCAATACATCAAGTGGTTAAATTTATGCCATCATGAGCCAGTGTAAACAGACAGGTTTCATCATGTAGTATAATTGCTATCTAAAATAAACAGACCACTATCTATGCATAAGCACAAGAGTTTGACAACACGTAGACACACATTCTCTTTACTTACTCTTTATCCATTGCTTATCTCCAGTATATTTGCTGTTGAGATACCATTGTGGAAATTTCACAAACCAATCTTTGTAGGAATTGCTTTTCCCATTGATTCAGATGGAAATGATAAGGAAAATCACCACCCGATTTGAGGCAGTAACTACCGCATGTTGTTCACTAGGACAGTCCGATCAATGTCGCATCTGAAGAGGGAACCGACTTCAGTTGTGGTTGGATTTTCTTTACTTGTGTTATTACCTGTTTCAAAGTAATGGACCAGATTAAGAGGGATGAATGAGTGTACAAGGGCTCATGAGTAGTGTAAATTGGGTCAAAATGCAAGAATAAAAATAACGACTATTAGTTGAGATGATGACGGTGAGAACAATTATCACGAATAGTTGTCGTTTCGAGCTACTCTACAGCATTGTGCATGCATGACTTCACGAGGAAATCCGAGTCCATTTTGGGTGTTGGTTGGTTACTCCTGGTGACAACGAATGAGGAAGCGGGAATATGCTGCTAATTGGCTGACTCGGACAACTCCACCGTCGGAAGCCGACACACATACTGGTCTAATGGGTAAACGAAGCATGAAGGTGATGGGTTCACTTACTATGTGAATACGTAGATCAGAATTGCTGGGACAACCGTTTGATGCCAGTTTTTTCATTGTTAAACTAATACCAGTTCATGGTGTCAAATTCAAAGTATCACAGACTTCACTGCCCACTTATTGAATTGGCAATTAAGCGTTTTCATAGTACTTACTGTTCCATTTGTGATTTTCATTTCTTACCGAATAATTCCTATGAATTTGTCGAGCCTCTACACTTAACCAACTGTGCTTGTATCAGACTGTTACAATGAATTTCTAGCCTACTTGCGAATCACCTATGTTCAATGTATTCACATTGAGGCATTCCAACATGGAAATATTCCACACTCATTTAATCGGTAACTTACCTCTTTACAGTAGGCATCAAGAACATGCAAATATTCAACACTGTTCCGACTGTACAATGATTTGTCCACCTTCGTAACATCAAGTAGTAAGCTGACATTAACAATATCTAAAAGTGAGCGGTAAATTAATGTGAAGGAAGCAACAAATTCATTAATCGAATATGCAATCAACTGAGCATTCTGTTTTCTCTGAGTAGCAGTGATTGGATTATAAAACATTCATAGTCAGTTTAAACAAACGCATCGGAGAAAATCTCATACCTCACTTCAATCAAAGGTTGGCGTTGATGAAGCCGTCCAGAATGACGATAACACCATCATAATTCAACTATCCAGGTCAATGTATTAATGTGATTTAAGGCATTCTCTTGGGTTACAAATCATCAAACCATCTCAATGTGGAATCAATATGCACACCACATTGATACATCTCACAATTAAACAATAATATTATGATGCTAACATTAACAATGCTTACAATCATCGGCAGAACTTTCTATATCATCGAATAGTCAACATAATCAAAATGTAGATAACAATTGACAATCAACCAACTACTAGATAATGTGCACATTGTCACGAGAATCTACTTGTCACATTCGAACACTGCATCATCACTGATTACTGTACATCAGTCGAATCAACATATACAATCATCCAATATTCCTGTTCACTAATGATAGAATACTCTGATACGTGAATGTTGTTATGTTGCATGTTGTTGAAATGAATGATAGGAATGCATGCATGATATACTGTTGACTAACCTCTGCACAATGTTGTATGAGTAGTTTAGACTTGATGAGAATCAATTAGATAATAAGATGGGATAGCATTGAATGAGGGGTCAATTAGTTATTAGTAATGAATGATTTATCTAGGTGATCTTTGTATTGTTAATAGGGTGGATAAGTAATAAGATGCATTTCATGTACCAGGTCGATATTTGAATTATCATTGCAATCTTTCCAGTAGAACACATCCTTAATGTATCACACAAAAATATGCATATGTATTGACCATTAGTATAATAGATTTACTCTCACTACATTCCTAGTTCATTTTATATGTGAGGATCACATCATTTTGTGAAATATTACTGCCTACCATAATCATGCACATATCTTACCGTTCATCATCGACATATAGTTCACAGACTGTGGTTATTGTTTGACTGACTTACTGACTGTTCAGTTCTATCTTGTTGAGCTGTCACTACATTTGCTTTAAAAGAATCAATAAAGCAAACCATGAAGATCGTTTAAATAAAATTATAACTGATTTATGCATTCAAACATCATATTTATTGGGTTATAAAGTGGTTGTTTTAGAATCTTCTCATGAAACTATCTCGACTACTGACTGTACGTACTGCTATTCATCTGAGTTTTACGCAACACTGATAGCCAGTGAGCCCTGGTTAGTTCATTGCATCTAGTATGCAACTTATCGCTTGAAATGTGCATCTACAAACCTGCTAAGTGACGAATCCCGCATTGCTACAAACACTTAATAACAGAATTACTTGAATAACTGGCATCTAGTGGTAGAATTCGTACTGTGCTCTCCCTTAATAATCTCGTATCCATTTTTTCTTATATTGATATATGTATTATTGCTGTTGTTATCATATGCTTGTCATTACTGCTTGCACATCTGCCATTTCACCACCCAGTCTACACCTTGTGATTACTTATGATTAGTTATGTAATTCACCTATTTCATTCATATCATTGGCTAACATCATATGTGTCATCCGTAGAAATGGCTATCCCTACTATTTACATAAGCGTATCTCGTAATACAATCATCCCATTTCTCACACATTCGAAATCAACCGAAGATGATTTCCAAGTGTTGTTCGTGGGAAATATCTTTAGTAAACATTATGCGACATTCAAAACACTGTCGAATCTTTGCCTGTCCTAAAACTAATTCAATTACTCATCACTTTCAGTAGGACTGTAAAATATAACAACAAAAGGAAACCAATACAACATAATCTACGATAAAATTGCATCAACTGGAAGAATACTTCTTTTCTGTCACTTATGTATGATGTCACAGAGACGTGCAATTCAGCAACACGATATGCTGCCGCAGATATCGACTCATATAAACAACCACAGATATCAAATCTAACAAAACACATCTAAATACTAGATTAAGTTAGTTCTAACAATGCCAATTAACTAATAGCACTCAGATTAATAGCAGTTACTATGCATGTCGAGGTAGATGTTCTCATCTATCGACTAATACAGTACAAGCCAATCAAAATCGTTTGCATATGAATAGTGTTGTATCGGGTGACTAGAGAAGAGTAACAAACTCTCAGAACTGTATTTTAGAATACCATTTAAATTATTTTGACTGTGGGTAATATAAACATTTCATTTCTTTAATTGTTACGTTCCTCTCAACCTATGCCTCATGTTCCATATATTTTGCTGTTAGCATATTGCCCTTATTATGACCTACAGTTAATTGGTTGTGTACAAGTTGCCCCTGTGCACTGCCACAATCTCCTTTGTTTTGTATTAATGTAAAATTCTTAATTGGTTTAATGTTTAGTCTGATTTTGTGTATATATAAGAGCGTTTGCAGCACTATACTATTCGGATTCATCTGGTGCCCTCCGTTCAGGCTCGAGGACTGGAAGTCGCGGGCATACGTGTACGGGCACTGATTGATAATTATTGCTGTCACGATTGTAAGTGTGCTGACTATGCTTAGATATAACAGGGACGAATGACAATGACAAACATCTCAAACACAATCAATTAGTGTACTTCCATTTCCAGTTATATTTGAATTATCATTGCAATCTTTCCAGTAGAACACATCCTTAATGTATCACACAAAAATATGCATATGTATTGACCATTACGTCTAATAGATTTACTTCTCACTACATTCCTAGTTCATTTTATATGTGAGGATCACATCATTTTGTGAAATATTACTGCCTACCATAATCATGCACATATCTTACCGTTCATCATCGACATATAGTTCACAGACTGTGGTTATTGTTTGACTGACTTACCTGACTGTTCAGTTCTATCTTGTTGAGCTGTCACTACATTTGCTTTAAAAGAATCAATAAAGCAAACATGAAGATCGTTTAAATAAAATTAATAACTGATTTATGCATTCAAACATCAATATTTATTGGGTTATAAAGTGGTTGTTTTAGAATCTTCTCATGAAACTATCTCGACTACTGACTGTACGTACTGCATATTCATCTGAGTTTTACGCAACACTGATAGCCAGTGAGCCCTGGTTAGTTCATTGCATCTAGTATGCAACTTATCGCTTGAAATGTGCATCTACAAACCTGCTAAGTGACGAATCCCGCATTGCTACAAACACTTAATAAACAGAATTACTTGAATAACTGGCATCTAGTGGTAGAATTCGTACTGTGCTCTCCTTAATAATCTCGTATCCATTTTTTCTTATATTGATATATGTATTATTGCTGTTGTTATCATTATGCTTGTCATTACTGCTTGCACATCTGCCATTTCACCACCAGTCTACACCTTGTGATTACTTATGATTAGTTATGTAATTCACCTATTTCATTCATATCATTGGCTAACATCATATGTGTCATCCGTAGAAATGGCTATCCCTACTATTTCACATAAGCGTATCTCGTAATACAATCATCCCATTTCTCACACATTCGAAAATCAACCGAAGATGATTTCCAAGTGTTGTTCGTGGGAAATATCTTAGTAAACATTATGCGACATTCAAACACTGTCGAATCTTTGCCTGTCTAAAACTAATTCAATTACTTCATCACTTTCAGTAGGACTGTAAAATATAACAACAAAAGGAAACCAATACAACATAATCTACGAATAAAATTGCATCAACTGGAAAGAATACTTCTTTTCTGTCACTTATGTATGATGTCACAGAGACGTGCAATTCAGCAACACGATATGCTGCCGCAGATATCGACTCATATAAACAACCACAGATATCAAATCTAACAAAACACATCTAAATACTAGATTAAGTTAGTTCTAACAATGCCAATTAACTAATAGCACTCAGATTAATAGCAGTTACTATGCATGTCGAGGTAGATGTTCTCATCTATCGACTAATACAGTACAAGCCAATCAAAATCGTTTTGCATATGAATAGTGTTGTATCGGGTGACTAGAGAAGAGTAACAAACTCTCAGAACTGTATTTTAGAATACCATTTAAATTATTTTGACTGTGGGTAATATAAACATTTCATTTCTTTAATTGTTACGTTCCTCTCAACCTATCCTCATGTTCCATATATTTGCTGTTAGCATATTGACCCTTATTATGAACTACAGTTAATTGGTTGTGTACAAGTTGCCCCTGTTCACTGCCACAATCTCCTTTGTTTTGTATTAATGTAAAATTCTTAATTGGTTTAATGTTTAGTCTGATTTTGTGTATATATAAAAGAGCGTTTGCAGCACTATACTATTCGGATTCATCTGGTGCCCTCCGTTCAGGCTCGAGGACTGGAAGTCGCGGGCATACGTGTACGGGCACTGATTGATAATTATTGCTGTCACGATTGTAAGTGTGCTGACTATGCTTAGATATAACAGGGACGAATGACAATGACAAACATCTCAAACACAATCAATTAGTGTACTTCCATTTCCAGTTATATTTGAATTAGGATAAAGCTACACTGAGCTTTATTCAGTGTCACTTTACTTTTCGTATTTTCGATGTACAATCTTTCAACTTAACACCTTATCGATAAGATAACAATGAACAAATTGTTATTTACATTTTCTATTACACTTCGATTTTCCAATCCACCATGTTGTATTGCAGAAATTTTCATATTGCAAATTCACCCTCTACATGAATTATGTATACAAATGGATATTTGTAAATCAAGAACAGTTTGTTGCACTTTTCCTATACAATACATTCTCTCGTTTAATTTGTACAACAATTAAAGTAATACTTGATTCATACTTGATTAATACTTGATTCACTGGTAAACATGCAGACGTTGTTGTTCAACTAGTCCCATATCATGACAATGTTTCAATCTCCTAACATCATTGTTAGTTTAATCTCCCTTCACCAACTTCATTTGCCGTAGAAAATTTCTATTGTCGGTCTGTAATTTCTGTTCTCATTTCTTTTATCCCAGTTGTTCATGATAACATATAAAACATGTACGAATTGCTAGTATGTTAAATCACCTAGTTTTCTTCATTTAATCTTGATTCCTTAGCTTATGAGACATCCTATATTCTAGGCAACATCGACCAGTCAACAACACTAGTTACAGTACATCTTCACTACTCGCTCAATGTAAACGTCAACTTCCTAACATTATTTATTAAAGTCAATTGTGTTCTTACAAAAGATGCTATTCAATGATTACTGTGCATCTCGTCAACATCTCATCGTTTTCAGTTTTCAACTAATTTTAATTCAACGTTTAGTTAAAATAATTAACGATAGACATCTTCTCAATGAATTTACAACAACCCAAGCACTCTGATAAATTGGTATGCATTCTATTATTAGTCTCAGAATATATAAGTATAATGCTGGTAAATGATAGGAGGTGGCATATAAGAAATTCTAAATACAATATGGTTTCTTATTCGTTTGTATTCGTCAGTCATCAAGACGTATCTATCATAATGTCACAGAACTGGCACTGTTTAATGAATTCCGATTCAAATAATCTCATTTCATAATTTAGAACATGATCATTAAGTTATTCAAATTGAAAGTGACCAACATGCCTAACTAAGCTATTTCTATTGATTGGTCACTGATTAGTAGTGATCCATGTTGTGTATGTTTAGTCACTTGTTCCTACCAACTTCATTGTTATATAATTAACAGATAAAATTGTTTATTTCTGAGTTGAAAAAGTGTACATCACTGTAACTTACTTTCATTGTAGGTGAAGACGAAGAAGCAGAGGAAGACGACCAGGAATTGTCTCATCAGTACAATCAAATCAAATATCATCATTCTTCTGGCATCTATCATCATAACTACTAGTGAATTACAATTTAACTACACTTACTGCTTCCATTTAAATACACTAATTCAATGTTTAAGGTCATATTTTGCATAAAATGTCTACAGAATTTGTAAGTCGAAAGATAAAATGAATGATAACAATAATGAGCCAATAGGAAATTCCATTCTTTATTATGAATTGAAGTATCAATTAGACGGTTCTTGTTACTATGCATGAACATATTTTGTTAATTAAAATAACAAAAAGAATTATAAATGAAAAGAATAAGAACTGAATGTGATTAAGGTCATAAATAGCCAAGGAATTTATGCATAACTATGATTAATATTTAATATTAAAATTAGTTGGTTGAATACTCCACAGATTATTGTCGGCAGGATGATCATCGCGCTACATCAGAAATTAATGCAAGTAAGACTTCTACAATTGGACGCCGGTTGACCAATTTGTAAAGGATACTATCAACTAAATATTTATTAATAGTACTAGTATAGGACCAGCTTATTTTTTGACTCAGATTAATAAATGTCTACCAAATGTCTAAAATGAAAAGTTAGTTAGTTGGTTAGTTAGTTTCCTCCCCCTCCTATAACCAACCAACATGACAGCGATACTCCCTACACACGAATGGAAATTTGGGTTAGAAACAATCGACCCTTAACCCACGTTACCTTATTTCATTGGCTCCCTTCTCTGAGAGGTAAGGTTTTAACAAGTACAGAGTTCACACAACAAATACTAACCACAAGACAGCTATGAGTGACTAGCTTCAAGCAGTTATCTGTTGAGCAATGTATCGATGCCCCCTTCCCGCCCATTTCATCGAGATCAGCTTCATTCCATTTTCTCTTTTAGGCTCCTGAAAATGGTGAACACATGCACAGTGTGGAAAATTAAAAAGTGATAACCACCCTTATATTGTTAACAGTACTCACGTAAATTATATTTCTTACATATTACTGACTTACTTACTTACTTACGCCCGTTACTCCTCACTGAGGAGTATAGGCCGCTCACCAGCATTCTCCATTTAACTCTATCCTGAGCAATCCTTTCCAGCTGTTTCCAGTTGCTGTTTATCTTTTTAATGTCGGCCTTAATTTCTCAACGCAGTGTGTTCTTTGGCCTTCCTCTTTTCCGTTTCTCAACAGGATTCCATGTTAATGCTTGTCTCGTGATGCAGTCTGATAGTTTCCGCGATGTATGTCCTATCCATTTCCAACGTCTTTTCCTAATTTCCTCTTCGGCTGGAAGTTGATTTGTCCTCTCCCATAGCAAGCTGTTGCTGATGATTTCCGGCCAACGGACATTCAGTATCTTTCATAGTCAGTTGTTTATAAATACTTGTACCTTTTAGCTGTTGTTTGCAGTAATTCTCTATGTTTCAGCTCCATACAGCAGAACTGTCTTCACGTTCGAATTGAAGAGTCTGACTTTGAGGCTAGTTGATATTTGTTTTGAGTCCCATATGTTTTTCAACTGTAGGAATGCTGCCCTGGCCCTGCCAATCCTTGTCTTTACATCTGCATCGGACCCTCCTTGTTCATCGATGATGCTCCCCAGATATGTGAAAGTATTCACTTCTTCCAGAGTTTCGCCATCAACCTGAATTGGGTTGGTGCTCCCTGTGTTGTATTTAAGAATCTTGCTCTTTCCCTTATGTATGTTCAGGCCTACTGATGCTGAAGTTGCTGCTACACTGGTTGTCTTCGCTTGCATTTGTTGGTGTGTATGTGCTAAGAAAGCTAGATCATCTGCGAAGTCCAAATCATCGAGTTGCATCCTACTTGTCCATTCAACTCCGTGCCTCCCCTCAGATGCGGAGGTCTTCATGATCCAGTCAACCACTAGGAGGAAACTTACTTACTTACTTACTTACTTACTTACTTACTTACTTACTTACTTACTTACTTACTTACTTACTTACTTACTTACTTACTTACTTACTTACTTACTTACTTACTTACTTACTTACTTACTTACTTACTTACTTACTTACTTACTTACTTACTTACTTACTTACTTACTTACTTACTTACTTACTTACTTACTTACTTACTTACTTACTTACTTACTTACTTACTTACTTACTTACTTACTTACTTACTTACTTACTTACTTACTTACTTACTTACTTACTTACTTACTTACTTACTTACTTACTTACTTACTTACTTACTTACTTACTTACTTACTTACTTACTTACTTACTTACTTACTTACTTACTTACTTACTTACTTACTTACTTACTTACTTACTTACTTACTTACTTACTTACTTACTTACTTACTTACTTACTTACTTACTTACTTACTTACTTACTTACTTACTTACTTACTTACTTACTTACTTACTTACGCCCGTTACTCCTCACTGAGGAGTATAGGCCGCTCACCAGCATTCTCCATTTAACTCTATCCTGAGCAATCCTTTCCAGCTGTTTCCAGTTGCTGTTTATCTTTTTAATGTCGGCCTTAATTTCTCAACGCAGTGTGTTCTTTGGCCTTCCTCTTTTCCGTTTCTCAACAGGATTCCATGTTAATGCTTGTCTCGTGATGCAGTCTGATAGTTTCCGCGATGTATGTCCTATCCATTTCCAACGTCTTTTCCTAATTTCCTCTTCGGCTGGAAGTTGATTTGTCCTCTCCCATAGCAAGCTGTTGCTGATGATTTCCGGCCAACGGACATTCAGTATCTTTCATAGTCAGTTGTTTATAAATACTTGTACCTTTTAGCTGTTGTTTGCAGTAATTCTCTATGTTTCAGCTCCATACAGCAGAACTGTCTTCACGTTCGAATTGAAGAGTCTGACTTTGAGGCTAGTTGATATTTGTTTTGAGTCCCATATGTTTTTCAACTGTAGGAATGCTGCCCTGGCCCTGCCAATCCTTGTCTTTACATCTGCATCGGACCCTCCTTGTTCATCGATGATGCTCCCCAGATATGTGAAAGTATTCACTTCTTCCAGAGTTTCGCCATCAACCTGAATTGGGTTGGTGCTCCCTGTGTTGTATTTAAGAATCTTGCTCTTTCCCTTATGTATGTTCAGGCCTACTGATGCTGAAGTTGCTGCTACACTGGTTGTCTTCGCTTGCATTTGTTGGTGTGTATGTGCTAAGAAAGCTAGATCATCTGCGAAGTCCAAATCATCGAGTTGCATCCTACTTGTCCATTCAACTCCGTGCCTCCCCTCAGATGCGGAGGTCTTCATGATCCAGTCAACCACTAGGAGGAAGAGAAAAGGTGAGAGCAGGCAACCTTGTCTGACTCCGGTCCTCACTGGGAATGCATTTGTCAGTTGTCCTCCATGATCAATTTTTCACTGTGTTCCGTCGTAATAGTTCCGGATGATGTTGACGAGTTTCTCTGGTACGCCGTAGTGTCGAAGAAGTTTCCATAGTGTTCTCCTATCTACACTGTCAAACGCCTTCTCATATTCAATGAAGTTGATGTACAGTGGCGAGTTCCATTCAATTGATTGTTCAACGATGATCCCTAGTGTTGCGATTTGGTGTGTGCACGACCGATCCTTACGAAAACCAGCTTGTTGACCTCGAAGCTGAGCCTCTACTAAATCTTTCATTCTATTCAACAATACTCTGTTAAAGACTTTCCCTGGTATCGATAGTAGCGTGATCCCTCTGTAGTTGTCACATTTGCTCAAATCTCCTTTCTTTGGTATCTTGATAAGATGTCCTTCTTTCCAGTCTGCAGCCGGCACTTGTTCTTCCTCCCAGATCTTTTTGAATAAAATGTGGAGTATCCTTGCTGTTAGGTCGATATCTGACTTGAGTGCTTCAGCTGGTATATTGTCCGGTCCTGCTGCCTTCCCACTTTGATTTGCCTGATGGCCATCTTGATTTTTTTCATCGTTGGTGGAGTGATATCTATCGGGAGATTTGTAGGTGCTGCTTCGATGTCTGTGGGTGGGTTCAGTGGAGCTGGCCTATTTAGGAGTTCCTCAAAGTGTTCTACCGACCTATTTCTTTGTTCCTGAATCTCAGTAAGTGTCTTGCCTTCTTTGTTCTTGACTGGTCGCTCTGGTTTACCATGTTTATCTGTCAGTTTCTTCGTTAAGTTGTATAGCTGTTTCATATTTCATTCTTTTGCAGGTTTCTCCGCTGTCGTTGCTAGGTCTTCGATGTATTTCTGTTTGTCGGCTCTAATGCTCTTCTTTATCTGCTTATTTGATTCTGTGTATTCAGTTTGTGCCTTCATTTTCACTGTTCTTGTTCGGCTGTTGTTGATTTCTATCTTCTTGCTCCTCCTTTGTTGAATTTTGCTCAGGGTCTCAGTGGAGATCCATTCCTTATAATGGTGCTTCTTACGGCCTAGAACCTCCGGACACGTTGAAGTTAGTGCTTCTTTGATTCTTTTCCAGTTATCCTCCATAGTGGTTCCCTCTTCTTTCAGTAGAACTTGTAAGACTGGGAATCTGTTATTGAGAGCTATTTTGAATTGATTGAGTTTATCAGTCTCGCAGAGAGGCTGTATTGAACCATTGTACTGCTGTTACTCCAAATGTTTACTGCTCCTTCAGCCTCAGTTTCATTTTAGCAACCATCAGGTGGAGGTCTGAAGCTATATCAGCTCCTCTCCTGGTTCTCACATCTTCCATTGATCTTCTAAATTTTTTATTGATACATATATGATCGATTTGATTCTCTGTATTATGATCCGATGAGACCCATGTAGCCTTGTATATGCGTTTGTGGGTGAATATTGTACCACCTATAACAAATTTATTAAAGGCATATAGGTTTGTAAATCTTTCACCATTGTCATTTCTGTCTCCCAGTCCCTGTCGTCCCATGATTTCTTCGTATCCAGTGTTGTCCATTCCGACTTTGGCGTTAAGGTCCCCCATCAGGATTGTCAGATCCTTTCCTCAACACTTTGCTATAATTGATTGTAGTCTATCGTAAAACTGATTTTTGTCTTCGTCGTTGCCGTTGTTGGTTGGTGCATAGCATTGAATAATATTCATTGTAATCCCTTTCTTCATTGTTTTGAAAGATGCTTTGATGATCCTGGGTCCATGTGGTTCCCATCCCACAAGTGCATTACGTGCTTTTTTGGACAGCATCAAAGCAACTCCTTGGGTGTGAGGAGCATTTTCCTCTTCGTGGCCGGAGTATAGTAGCGTCTCTCCCGAAGCTAATGTTTTCTGTCCAGCTTGAGTCCAATGAGTTTCGCTGATTCCGAGTATTGTCAAGTTGTATCTCTTCATTTCTGCAGCTATTTGATTTGTCTTCCCGCTCTCCCACATTGTTCGAACATTCCATGTACCTATAAAAATATTTGCTCTGGTTGTTAGAAGGGGGGGCATCGGCCTCATGACTTCCGAAGAATTTCGGCTTCCATCATGAGGCGTCATATATCCTTCCACTCCCAGAGCAGAGTTTAAATGGTTTATCTTGTTTTATCTGGTTAGCGTTTTTTTAGCAAGCTTGGATTTCACGGGATGGGGGTGCTAGCCCCATTTCCAACCCTCCTCGTTTACCCGGGCTTGGGACCAGCAGTAACCCTAGGAGAGCTACAGGCGGAGTTATCGGATCAACAAAATGCTATAAAATTAAAGGCTAAGCTAAAGATATATACATATGTTGTTTGTATTCGTCACAGAGTGGTGTTGGAGGAGCACTACCGTAAACCAGGCAGCACTTGACAGTTGTTTCTTCCTAGTATGTGACTCTTCGACAATGAGTACCCTCGATTTCCCCTTCCTCCCATGGAAACCAACCCATAGTCTTTAGTTAGTATCGCGTACTTGCAACTCCCATGTACCACTGGGCCAGCCAAAAACCCAATGACAGAATTCCAGCTTCTATCAATCTACCATATTATTGGACGATCATCCTGTGTCATTGATGACAACCGTCTCACTTCAAACTTATATAAACTCCAACAGCTAAGATTTACTACCAGTGCTTCAAAGTTATTACTGATACCCGATAGAAACTAATTTATGACGAATACAAACAACTAAACTCAGTACCTTGCTCCATAATACCATTTCGATTTACATACATATGTGTTTGACAATTGTAATTAAACATAATCTATTTATCACTGTATATTTATTTCTATTACTATTACTAACACTTTGATTTGGATTTTATTCTATCATAAACAGGTGAATCATTGAAAGCTTAAGAGATACTTATAACGTTAACATTATCACTGTTGGGTAGGCTGAGAAAAGCCCTCGAGACAAGCTCAATCTGATATAGAAATCAATAGGATATATTGTGTCCAATCAGAGAGGAGATAGCTTTTTATCCGAAACTTCTAGACAGAGAGAAATCACGTACTATGTCTGTGATTGGTCGATTGTCTTAGCACTACTGTGTTTAGAAGGTTACGGAATTCTCTAGAAGCTTGAAGGACACTTATGATAATATATATATATATATATATATATATATATATATATATATATATATATATCCTAGTTTTCTGCACATAATCGAACTCTTGCATTAAAGCGTTTTTTGCAGTATTTCCTGTCTTCTCTCTTGTGTTCCTGTTGACGAGTAGTTTCAGCCTGGGGGTCGTATCATAGCTTAGGAGACGAAGCGTGCGGTCAACCAAGACAGATAATAATTTACGACGGAGATCTTGCGGTCGATAAAGGACCTGAACCACGCGTCACAACAATCACTAGATAGCGTATGACTTAAATAATTTGCATTAACTAAAGTTGTAACACTAAAATTTACAACAAAATTTGATGTCTCAGTTATTACAACATCATTCAGTCTAATGTAAACGTTTGACAGTTGATTAAATAACACAAAATTATATAATTAGCAACAACAAATTTGGAATCAAGTAACTTACGTAGGTTTCATAATCTCCAAATAAATAGAATCCTGTCTTCATCATGTGAATGATAAAATATATCAACACAAAAATAATCTACAAAAAAATCAACAAAGAAGTAAATTTCTAAGGTATTTAGGTTTTCAAGAAACATCATTCTTAAAATATATGCAGTAAACATACAAATTTATATTCATCAGTCATGAACAAAGTAGAACTCATCTACATCGGTCTATATGGCAATGCCATATCATTACAGTTAAATGAATGATAAAGTAGCAGTAGTAGTATGAATGGTCATTGAAAAGAAACAGTTTTGGAAAATAAATGGGTAAAAAAACTAGAGAACATTTTTGTAGGCTCATGAATTAAGAGAAGACAAGTAGTGCATGCACTTGCGTCACTTTAACATATTCTGAGACATGTCACTTGTAGTGACAACAGTCATGGGAACTCTAGCCATGTCGTAGTCTGCACCCACTGGACTAAGAGTCGGTGACTTCATGAACTGATGCCATGTTTCCATTGAATTCCCCTAGCATTCTTCCATTCTACCTCTACGTAGATTGACATTTAAGATCGAGGTATACAATGATTGGTAGAGTGTAATGCATATCATAACCACCTCATCCAGTGAGTTATCACAGGCTTATCAATTGATTTGCTGTCTTTTCCTGGTATTAAGTGTCATACTCAGCCATACTTACTCAGTAGTCCCAACAAACACGAGTTTTATATACGGAAGACATCTATGACTAAGCACTAGTAATATACGAATGTCATCTACTTCCAAAGGTCGTGTTTAACGACCATATAATAAAATAAAATGAGCAACGTATACGTGAATGGTACCTATATTTTTTGGTTTGATGAATTTTAGGACTGCAGTAAGTAAATCCGATGAAACATGGTTCAAACTTACAATACGCTAACCCACTGCTTCAAAGACAGATGATGAGAATAATTTGAAAATAAACAACTGAAATCCGCTTCTCATTAAATGCAATGAAAGCTGTCTACAACTAAGCAGATACGTATGTGTTGAAGTGTATGACTTCAAACCACTTATTATGTGCGAATATAGTAATAACTCATAGTTGTCCAAATTAATGTTAATGGAATGGGGTTTCAGGATTTAGACCTGCAGCATAGGGAATCAAAGTCAAACATATGACAATCAGTAAGCTACCACTCCGCAGTCAAAGACTAGATACTGTAAGTATCTGACATTTTCAGACCGAGAACAGTAAGAAGCTGTATTGACTACTTTGCGGTATAAAATAGTCAATAACATGTTGATAATGACGCAACTAAAATCACATTTGAGAACACTCAATATTCATATCATAATGAACGAAAATAGACCCACTTCTTTCACTATGTCCTAAAATGCGGTTGTTGCGGCTGTAAAACTTACTGTTTTGTTGAAATGACTGAGTGAACTGTTGTTGGAATTGTTATTGTTGATATAGGTGTATCATTAATGCGTTGTTATTCGTAGTAGTAATGCTAGTTTATTGTAATGATACAGTTTGCGACAGATTTATAGAGTTGAGATTCGAACCACTACTAGACGAGTATATGCTATTAGCTGTTACAGAGGAAATAACAACAGTATGTATACGCAGTGTATAAAGATATACAAAATCATATAACTAGTAATGAATACAAATAAGGTTTTTAACTTGACGGTTGGCTTAATGGAAAAGGAACTTGACTTCCCTCTAATAGATGATAATTCTGAGTCCCGATTCACTATATTCCTTATTATTGACTGATTAGGTACAGATACCGCGTACCTAAATTCAAAGGCTAGTGGTACGCTACCTGACTGAAGCCCAAACCGAAGTAGGTTGGGAAAGGCGTGAATAAGCTAAAATGTATCTGTGAAACGACTACTTTCACCAATAAGTTGCTGCATTCGCCAAACACAATAGTTCATAAGCTGCAAAATGTGTCCTTCAGTTAACAGATTTCACGTTTGAACTCAATTCTAAGATTTTCTAATTGTGCTCATTATCAAACAATTACTCCTATCATGCAATTAATTCATAGTATGATGCATGTAAAATGGTTCCATTGAAGCGATTCATTGTATTATTCACGTGATATGTTTTAAGTCGTTCAACGTATCTGAAATGACACTAATTAATTCAGAAATCGGATGAAATGCAGAGATCATTGGTTATGAGAATGCATAGTGTAATGTGCATACAGGAATGTTGCGTAACTTCCAAAGTATGTGCGTAGATGTTTACCTTTGGTTTTCAGTTAATCCAGTAGTTCTAATGCACAAGCGTTAGTAGTAAGCTTCATACAGGAGGTGTTTTTGGTCATTGATAAGGGAGTCGATTACTGTTGCAATGTCACAATTCCAGCATAAAAATGTTCATTTGTACAACAGAGAACCCTTAGCTTCATAGCAATGATAGTAAAAATATATTTAGTCCAGTAAATATTTGGAGATTTTTGTCATATTCTTCCTAAACAGATACACCAGAACCATATCTGTTACAGGGCTATTAATAATTTCGATACTGTGACGGATTTCAGATCTTTCGTTTTCTAGTTTCAATTATCGGATGCATAGTGTTTCAATCTTGAGTCATTCCTCATTTTGATCGACCGCTTTTATTATTAAATGTAAATGTATCTGATGTCTTTACTAAGTCGTCGACAAACTATTCACTCTGCCTTCTACCAAATTTTTTGATGCACGCAACCCAGTACTCCTCATTTTGCAAAGTATCTTCTGGCTGGATGTCAACCGTTACAGTGCCAAACATTTTTCTTAATGCCATTGGTACACCTACCTATTATAATTACTAAACAGTTGACGTTATAGTGTACAAATACATAACACAAAAATATATGTTGCTATACTGATAACATTGTAACTTGGAAGACAAATGGATCCATCTGAATCAACCAATCAGTTAGTCATAAACAACTTGGCATACATATCCTTCAGCCTAGTTCCTGTAATACAGTTAGTATGACATCATCAAATTAAAAAGATCAATGTCATAAAACACTTCAAGAAGAAGAAACCTAAGCAAATATATGAAAGATCTTGAAAAATAAAATATCTCCAATCACTGATCGTTGTTATCACCCGGTCCCCAACCAAGTAGTTTACATCCACTAACATTGTTCATACTAACAGTTAACGACTTCATAGATCAATAGCTTACTTTTAATTTGGCCGTCCCTACTTCTATTCCATCTTATTTCAATACTAGCCAACATTGTGCATCTAGGTGAGAACTAGTCTGCTATCCATTACATATATCCCAACCACTTTAATCTAAAAAGATTGCAAAACTACGTCAACTCCCTTTCATTATATGATCAGGATTCATTCAAACTATAATTTAAATGATTCCGCTTCAATACATTTGCATAGCTTAACAATATGTCAATTATCTAAAGTCAGAATATATTAATCCAAGTACTATGAAGACAAAAACATACATTTAGTTGGAAACTAACTTATGCAATGAATACTATTTAATAGTACATTATGTAATAAATAATGAAAAAAAAAAATAATAACTATTAATTGAATTCTTCTACTCTTTAATAAATAGACAATAATAATACACAACTAAGAACAGAGTGCGTCGGGGAGGCGGGTTTAGTTTATGTGTACATTAGATAAATTAGGTCATTTTGTAATTATAAAATGACAGACTATTGACTTAGATGACCTGACGTTAGCCATTAAGAAAACAAGCAGTTTAACATGTTTTCTCTTTTTTATATTCAAAACTATAACATTTTTTTAAATTGGAAAAGCTGTTTATTCTGGCATTAAACGAATTTTTTTTAGTTTAGTAGATATCTGAAGATAATTACATGCATAACAAATTGCTGATAGTACGATGAATTTCAACTAAGTCTAGTTGTTTGCATTTGTCATAAATTGGTGTTAGTTGAGTAACATTAAGAAATAGAGTTAATTGGAAAGCTGTTTCGTTCTGGTGTTGAACTCCTTTGTGGCAGTGTACACGCTTGATTCCAACAGAGAGTTGAACCTAGGATCTATAGGTTTCATGATGAACTTTTAACCATCTGTACCACTGAACTGGCCAGCATCTAATGGTGGGATTCCCACTTCAACTGCATAGACGGGTATTGATCTGATTACGGTTTTTACAACAACCAGGTTAAAAGATGTTTATAAACAGGAAAATGTGAATTCTTACAATACCATTTGATGTAACTTGTGTTACAGTAGTGTTAAATACAAGAAGGACATGGCCAGTCTAAATGACTTTTCTACTAGTGTCGGTATCATCATCAATGACAAACTTATATGCCATTTTGAAATTCTTTGCCCGATAACTAAACTGGACAATCGGCTCTTGAATACTGTATAACACCCGCTGATACTTCAGGATGAATATCTGCTTTTTATTAACTGTGCACTGACTACGATATGCATTTTACAGTATGATATAACAGTGGAACTGACTGTACTCTCGAATTTGAACTTGGTCGTTTGACCATGTTTATATTACGCGTAGAAAATAGTCGAGTACAAAAGCGTTTGTTGAATATAGTTGTGGAGTTATATAGGCATATTTCATTTACAAATCAGATCGATACCAAACATTATACATACAAGTGGCTCAGTAAAGACTACAACCTTTGTACTAACAAATGATCTACTCTTTAAAACATCCTTTCCTCACGCATATATAAGTTGCCGGTAAACAGTTTCAAACTGGATTGTCAGGCTTATATCATACCAGCGAATTTTTCTCGTTTATAATACTCATTCAAAGAATTATCTGATCAATACTGCATGTGAAAGTCATTAAAATGTAGGAGTAATACTAATAGAGATAGCAGTAATTTCTAGTTATTCTATCTCTGTGCTACTGTCAAGTGACTAACTCATAAACTTAGAACACACTTTTTTTCATCTTTAAAGCATCATCTTCTACATTTGTCTCCGACAAAGACATAAATCAATATAACCATTTACTTACCATTTGTTAAAATGAAGTCATTTCATTTACATGGACAGGTCGATTGTTGCTTCTATTGACTTTGTAATTCATGCTTTTCACTTATTCCAATGCATTAATTAGACTTCAATCAGTTTTAAATAACTTATTTAACCTTTTGGAGATGGCATTATTTAAATTTGATATGACGAATTGGTCTGAATTACACAACCATTGAAAATCAGGTTGAGGTCAAGCTAATATATCGTGAACTGACTCAGTTGGAAATATAAACTGACCAGATCATTGGTTTAGTGGTTAAGCCATGGTTATGAAGCATGAAGGTGCTGAGCATTATTCCCTGGTTGGTTACTGGATCTACACTGCTGAATAATCCAATAATAGGACTAAACAACTGTCAACTAATTTTCAATGGTTCTCTAACTCACACCAATTCGTGATATCAAATTTAACAATCTGCACAACACTAAATTACAAGACTGTAATGTTGTTGTAAATTTTTGTTTATCATTTCTTGCTACTTTTTATTAACCAGTAACTAGTATAACAACTTAAAAATATTCATTTCTCAATAAGAAACATGCATATACATCTGAAAATGAAAACGCTAATTCATTTGTAAACCACAATACTAATACAGAATATTGCAATGTGAACAATGATATTTCGATAAACCATCAGAAATCGACAGTATTGTAAAGGTATATAAATCAGAATGGTGTACCTATCAATGTAAATCATAAAATGAATAGAGGACTTTTCAAAATCCAAATGCTGCTGACTGCATTTTTTCGAAGAAAATTAATGCTTATTAAACAATATACAAGCACTTCCTGTACAAACCTGCTTCTAGCTTCATTTTATTATAACTATTATTATTATTGTTTAGGTTGGATTATGATTAGCAAGCGAAATCCACGACGCGCGTTTCGTCCTACTTGGGATTCGTTGGCCGGATGTACCTGCATCCCAGTGTTGATGTTCGCACAAGTGATTGTCTGGACTCAGTAATCTAGTGGTGAACGCGGTGGGGCTTGACACGAAACGGGCTGAGTTCAAATCCCAATATGAACATCAACATTGGGATGTAAGTACATCCAGCCGACAAGTCCCAAATAGGACGAAACATGAGTTCTGGATTCTGCTTGCTAATTGCAATTCAACCTAGTCAGTACTTGTATTCTACCACTATAACAAGGCAATCTGTTCAGGATGCACATATGGCAACAGACTGGCCGGCTCCAGTCCATAACAAGTTAACGGGAAGATACATGTTTATGCTAATTATTGTTATTATCATCGATATTGATATCATTAGTAGTATTATTAATATGGCAGATACATTAAGATGTTGCATATTATTGCCATGAAAAAGTAAACAAGACTTTTAACTTAGTAATTACATTCAAATTACTATACCGACAGGTACAGTGTAAACACGTACGACAACATTGTGGGAAACAGAAGAAAAAAGACAATCAGTTAGAAACTCGAAAGATCATTATTTATATTCGTGTTTGCCAAATACACCGAAATAGGTATGACCTAAAATAGATCTATTTATATAAGGGATTCATGGAGATTATTTAATATTATAATTTACATCGTGAGTTGATTATAACAAAACGATCATTGAAAACTAGGAAGAACTAGATAGTTATTTCATCCTAATATGAGACTCAAGTGGGTGGCATCAACCCACGACCTTCAGGTATCAAGGTGAATGCATAGTGTTCATTGGAATAAGTTGATGTCAAATGGTTAACTTTTCTAATTACAGTCAATTCTCGACACTGCGTAACGATTACCCAATGTTCTAAACTGAATATGGTTGAAATTCACTAGTCACGAATTTTATCAGTCAACAGTAGTAACACATAAAAATGTTAGCAGAAAAGTTATGTGATTGTAATCTGTACTACAAAATAATTGGAGATGTTTATAATTTCAAATACTTTACCTTAGATGAAAGCAAAACGTAGAAAATATTTCCCGTGACCAAAAGTACCGTAGTTCACGCAGTACCTTAGAACATAGAGATCTTGACTCTATTAAGTAATAATTATAAGAACTTGTAACAAATTTGATTGTAATTGGGTGTTCAAGAGATTGTTGAATTTGATATCATAAAATTGGTGTTAGATAGCTATTGAAAACCAGAAAGTGGCACTGGACAGCTTTTTTACCTCAGTATTGAACTTATCATCAGTGCTCATTCACAATCCCACCACGGAATCGAGCCCAGCACCTTCAACCCTCGCAATTGTTGCTTAGCTATTATACCACTGAGTTGGCCGGCTGTTAACAGTTGATATTTCTAACTCAGTCACTTTGTGATAGATTTGTGCAACCTCATCCATTGTTGTCAGTGGGTAACCGCTTCCCACCCGATATGGCGGAATTCTACTGATCATATCCACCCACTACAACTCCAGGAATCACCTTCACAAGTTAGTCACCAGTGAGCTGATATTAAAGTGTAATTACAACTGATCACATATACATTGTGATAAAATAAAACTTAAGAGAAATTACAAAGGACAATAAGAACTAAGATAGGGGAATAGTTCACAGAAAATGGATTAACAAGCTTCTAATAAAACTAAAGAAACTTGAGGACGAAAACAGGTATGACAATAGTCATTAAAACAATTAGTCCCTTTGATGAATCTTAATAATGCAATTAGGAGATGAAGTTTACCATAGCAATGTGATGCATAGTGGCGCAATACATTACGAACAATCTGAACACGCATACACTTGGGAAAACATTTATATATGAAACATATTGGTTGTGAACACTCACATTTATATGGATTATCTAAAAATTATCTAGAATTCATAAAACTAATAATCCTCTGCGTCCTATTTTATCCATGCGTCAATCGCCTACACAATCTCGCAAAATGGTTGTCAACACTACTGAGCCCTATTTGATGGAGCTAGTTGGTTATTTGTGACATTAGTATCAAGAAAAAGAACAAAGTGTTCTTTTCATGCGAATTGTTTGTTTACTAATGTTCCTCTGAAAAAGACCATTGGCATTTTATGTGACTATACTTCATCAAGTAATCTTTTACTTCTCATTACTCTAACAACTCGTAGAGACTTGTCATTACTATGTACAGACAAAGTCCAGTTCATATTTGAGGGTGAATATTCCCGCTAGATTGAAGTTGCTATGGTCAGTTCTTTACGACCATTGTTAGCTGATGTGCATCTAGCACATGTGGAAAAACTAGCCAGAGATTCAATAGAGATGTCTTCACAGGTGGTAAGTTGAGGACATGCTAGTTATTTGTGAGAAAATCGACGAAGCAAACAGTTTACTAAGTAAACTGAATACTATCCAAAACCATATAAGTTTATTCAGTGAAGAGATGAACAATCAACTTTCGTTTCTAGATATATTAATTAGTAGGAGGAAGTATGATTAAATGAAACGTTTTATCTTCAGGAAATCCACATGGACAGTGCAGTATATGAGCTTTCATATTGTCCGGGGCAGTATAAAAAGGGTTTAGTAAAAGCATTATTTAGTAGTGATATGCCGGGCGCCTAATGAAGATTGGCTATCTTCGGGAACTGTGATTTAGAACATTATTTCATTTATTATAACTGTGGACAGTGTTGTCATTTTATTTCTATGACTGTTACGTTCCCCTTGCCCGGTTCTCTCATTTAGTGTGTTGATTCTTTATGTATTGTTTATTATTATGAACTACATCTACTTTATTGTGTACAAGTTCTCCCCATTCACTACCACTATTTCTTTTGTTCTGTACAAATGTTAAATTCTTGATTGGTTCACAGTGTGGTCTGATTTTATGTATATATAAATGCATGATTAAAATATAATACGACCTTGGACCTTGCTCTCTCAGTCTTCCTGTTCTCAATTCTGGTTGTCTTATTGTCGGCCTAGGGAGGTGAATGGGCTTAGGTCAATCGCATATTCTTAACTAGGCACACATCGTATTGGTGTACGCATCAACCAACCAACTTCATCATCATCATCACCCTCCTCCTTTTCATTCACGTCATAACAAGTAGGAACAACCGTATTTGTACTAATGATACTATTAAATAAAATGAAAACCTGTTGAAAGAGACTAATGTTGAACGGATGTCCAAAAAAGTTTATAAATCGATGGAAAGGTATGATGAAAAGTAGTGTATTTTTAGCACCTAAAAGTTAGCCTATATCACCTTACCTTTCAGAGGTGGCTTACATAGTCTTGTGATAAGCAAAGGCTTAAATGGTTTATTAACAGGACATTTTATGCAGCCAGGGTAGTTGTAGTTAAAAAGTCTAGGGCATTGATTCACAATAAACGAGTGTTACATCTCGCTGTCTATCAATTTGTGTGTGTGGATACACATATACCGAAGAGCAGTCGTGATCGGCACTTAAGGGTAGATAAACACATACCTAAATGGCTCCAGAGACAAACGAACTTGAATCACAAAACAAAAGTATAGGACAAACAGCCTTCACCGTCTATTGCTAAACACTAAGTTAAACAGGTAACAAAACAGAAATCAAATCATCCTTTGTGGTATTGTAAGATAATGTTTTAGGACGCAAACTCTTTGTTGAAGCCTTAGCTATACGGAAATCCAAAGCCCCTCTGTGTTCAGAAATAATTTGTACTTTCACTTAATCTACCCCGGTAAAGTGTGATTCACATTGTTCTTCTTATTAGCTTTGTGTCATTAGCTGATACTCTAGTTTGTCTAGTAACCTTTACTATTTTTCATATACAAATGTCTAAACATGGGTGTGTAGTCAGATCGCTCGAAACGTATTGCTCAAATATATCAAACAGTTATCAAGCCTCTGAAACGCTAATACAAAGAAATAAAGATATACGTTGTGAATACCAGGCAATTACAATCTGATGGTACGTATTTAGGTATTACCGAAAATAGGCTTTGGAGATTATGCTTTTTAGTTTTTTGTTCCATTAAAGCAGAACCTGTAACTATTATATTCTAATAGCTTAATAGATACATGATGCCACTACATAGTAGTCTTGTCTCCAGAACTCGTTATTTCGAGTTAACATTTATACTCCTGGTTTATTTACATTTACCTAGAATTAATTCAGACAACCTACAGCTCAATACTAAATAAGACTCATCAACCGCTAATCTTTCCATTACTAGTTAGGTTTACTCAAATTACCTGTTGACTGTATCCTACCATATGAAATCCGGTACATTTCGAGTTTTATCTTATATTACTTATTTACATTTGGAAAAGCCTTCTAACTTGCTTTACAAATTGACATGCATTTACCACTGACTAGCCATAATCTCCCAATTAAAATGGCTAGTAATAAATCAAGATCAACTTGTGGAGCATGTTAAAAAGCCCTTATCAAGTTTCTCGACTTCCCAAATGCATACAGAATTGTTCACCAACAATCTTGCCTAATAATTAGCATAACATTCGAAATCTACTGAATTTTATACGGTTGGATACAATAAGCTCGACTAACCTCTACACAAGAGATGGAGCAACTTTATGTATATTATTTACATCTTTTATTACTAACAAATATTTTAGCTCTAAAATAATTGAATAGCTGCAACAGCTGATGTCGCCTGTAGAACACGAAGAACTCGAACTTAATTGGTTCAAACATCACAGCGTAATTAAACTCACATCAAGGTGATCTTGGATTCAGTCAGAGATATGAAAGCAGTCATTGATCCCTGCTTACTCGCACCATGTTTGGGTTCTTCTTGTTAAGGTACTTAGAAATGGGACTGATTGGTCATAATGGCCTGGAATGACTGCCTTGTCAAATCGACAACTGATTGAGACCCGTCACACAATGCCTAGTAGTTAATAGCTTTAGCGTTCGCTATGTGCTTGGTAAGGCCTTACCTCCGGACGTGAAAATACGTAAAGTAAGGCGAGGTGCACACTTCAAGGGTCAACCTTGCCTAACCCCACCGTTTCGTAGGAGGACGTAATGTTATCTGGACGGGGAAGACGCCATATTGCCGTCACACCTTTGAGCCGTCGACAGTACGACTTTGCTCTCAGACCTTAGGTTTGTCGCTTTTTAGTCTTACTGCACTTCAACCAATCTGCCTGGATTGGTAGGATCTTGGGGAATAATTGTCCCAGCTAGTATAGCTAGGCTGGTTTATTACGATATGCAAACCCTATAACCACGTCAAGGTAGTAGGATTGGTTAAGTGGTAATACTTTTATGAAAACGACAACTACAATGACAAGAAGAGTAGTAAAAATGACATTCCATGAGTATTAGGAATCCGAAAATCACATTTAGGTAACCCAACAGGTTTATAATTCCACTGCATAACTAATATGAAATAACTATGCAAGTCACACTCAATACCCACACTTCATATATTTAATATATACTGGTTACACAACAATTTTATCTTTGTATAAAAATGAAATAATTCAATATTGAAAATAAGAAATTGTAAAAAGTAGCCGATATGTAATCAATAAATCATCAAAAGGTGTTCTATTTAGTCAATGAAAACTGAATTATCCACTTCACAATCAGAGACAGAAAAATACGGCTGATCGATAATCAAAATAAAAAACAATTGAAAAATTAGCATACAAAAAGTAGGTTTTCGAGGGCGTAAATCAATATGCACCAATAAAGTTACCAAAAGTGAAAAGATGATTGGTTTCTCTACTTTGAAAATAAGGCACAGATAGGTAAACAATCAGTTGAATTGTAATGGGTTTTTTCTTTTTCAAGCCTACTTACGCTAAAAAGAAATATTGAAAAATGATACACTGTAAGCAAGTGGTGATAAACAGTCGTATTTTAATAGCAAATAAGTTACGAGGAGAACTTTAAACAACGGACTGTCGTTAGAAAGATTTATCACACTAAAATACAAAAGCTCCCACTGTTAAACTTAGATATGATGTCCGATGGGGTCGTAAATACGTACTGATGATCAGTCCAATACCTAGACGAAACAGCTAATGAATGCTTCCTAGTTTTTAGTGGTCTGATCGTGACATGACACATGGAATGCAAAGGTTGATATGCAGACTTCACCACAACGAATTCAAAACCTAAGCGTACGATGCTGTTTTTTTTGCAACTATGTAGAAGTGTCGTAATACGATTTCGCGTTCAGGTATTTTAATAGTTTAAAGTTTATTTATGTTACAGTACAAAATAAGTCAATCATTGACAACGTAGAACCTAGTATTATAAGCTCATAGATTCAAGTTCTCATACCACATTAGCACTACGTGATCAAATTTACAAGAATAATACGATAACAGAATACAAAAAGGAAAGATAAGATAAAAGTGTATGAAAAGACGATAGAGCATAAGATCTAGATGAATATAGAGTGAATGCATATCTGCGTAATTATTACCGATTTTGAGCAATGTTTCAGTATCTGCAGCAACTGATTACGATTATCATGCGGGCCCCAACGAGGTGGTCTGCATCCACCAACATGGCTCAGACCAACAGTCAAAGGCTTTATCGACTGATATCATGTTTTAGTTTGGCCGCCCCTATCATTCTTCCATCCAACTCGCATCCCAGCCAACAGTGTGGCGTTGTATATGGTGATCAGGCATACACAACACATGACTCAGCTACTTTAGTCGACGGAAGCTTACAAATTAACCATGTTTTCCTGGTACTGTGTCTAATTTCAACGTTACCTATTCGGTCATTCCATGATCGACGACCATAAGCCTAAACAGATCTTCCATTTTTATGGCCCATTTTTCGAGTAGAAAACAAAGATCTATTAGATCGAAAATAGCGATGAAACAGCTGATAATATGCAGATACTGCGTAAAGCACTCTACTGAAAACTAATGCCTCTGGCAATCACTTCTAGAGGCAACACATGCTCAGTTGCCTTTAGAATTTCTACTACCCATAGTATACTTAAAATATACGAAGCAAGTTACAAAATTAAAACTACAAACGAGCCATGCGCAAAATGCCTGAGTACGTATTTTAAACTTGACGGCCGTATACCCAGATCGACAGAACCGTCACTATTAAGTACATTTGAGTTTAATAGACAATATATCCATCGTCAATGAACATTTCGTCTATCATGATCATTAACGCAATGATGTAATATAGTGAATATTACATCGTAACAGCTTAAGTCAGTAAGTTTAATAATACATAGGAATTATATCTTGCTTATTGTTATATGAATTATTAGAATTATTACCGTCCACCCTTGCTGCATGATACGTATTGATCTCGTTTTCAATGACGGTCCGAAGAAAGGATGGTACTGTGCTAAGTAAAATCCGATCCAGCTAGTACTTTATGAGTCCTATTAACGAAAACTTACAATAGGTAACAGCAAACAGCAGTGAGTATAATAGACATAGACAAAAGCCTGAAAAAAAAGTAAGATACGTAGTACTACATGTTACATTTTGCTTGGTCCTCTCGGAACGAAAACTGGACCCAGAACACCTACAAGAAACCAGAAAGCAGAGACAACGCCAAGAGGGATGTAGAAGCCAGTACTTTCATTCATTGAGTAGGCTAATTGCAATGGAAATTAGTTTATAAGAAGTGGGGAGCTAGTGTAACGCGCAAAACTAAAACAGCGCTCCAAATAGCTTCAAATAATTGTAAATGGAACACAGAAATCATCCGTTTCACGGGCTTATGTGTCTAGTAATAATGGATCACCAACCCCAACAGGTACATACCTATTTAGATAAAAAGGTGTATAGATAAAATGAGTGTTAGTAGGCTAGAGAGAGAAGTTGGTCTACGTTTTTGAGAATAAATCAAGTTTTTTTCGAAGTCCTCCGTGAAACTTGCATGAATTACCTCTACCTGTGAGGAGTTTCAGGATTTGTTTGTTCTTAATGAGAAGTTGTACGTCCAATACTGATTTTACGAAATCGACCTTCTCCTGAGAATTGGGGAGGGGTAAGTTTTGAGATTATAGGTTTCGGTTTAGTTCATTTGCCAGTTATATATTTTGAGCTATATAGGTTCTGGCCACTGATGCACCTTATTAGTATGACACTAGGTTCGGCGGGTATACATTGTGAATTATAGGAGTCTGCAAGGTTGATATTCGAGTAAACTCGTTTTTATACCATGTATGCTGAATCGAGAAATTATGTCTACATAGCGCTAAAAAAAAAAACTAATTTTGTGTGTTGTACAGGTATAAGTATGGTCCAAGGCATGATCTGATTGGTTACAAGTCGTTTTGTTTCTAGCAGGTGAAGTGTGTATGAAGGTGTAATGGTCCACAAATATCATTTATTCAGAAAAGTCATCGTGTTGTATGTCCCCGATGTCCAACCAGTTGCAGATATTAAGGTCATCTATTATTCCTAATGTGCCTGAATATTTAACTTAATCAGCCACGAAGCTAATATCTGAAGTGCACCTGGTATATGACCAAGTTACGTTTGCGGTATTACCAGAGCAATTTCTAACGATTGAACCCACTCTTACGAATGAAAATAAATCAGAAGGCAATGAAGGATGAAATAGAAGTTATATTCGATCGTGAATAGAGCGTCAATTGCATAGCAACGTCTAGGCTGGCGAACTAAAGAAAGCGATGCTTCCCACGGTGAGGCATGACGTGACCTGGTGGTGATGCGTGACTGAGCGCATTCGACGAGTCGTGTTGGCTAAAACAAACATGGCTGGCATCAATGTCGAGGACCTATGTAACCATTTATTTTGGGGATTATTTACCTCTGCAGCTCACTCCCCCCCATCTCTAATGGTTTTGTGAGGATCCTATGACGTACCAGCCAAAGGATAAAACCAAATGCGTTAGACACTAGTAAACGTTTCTTTGGTTGCTTGCGACATCGTGTGGCTTATGGGTGTCGTTAAATAAAACATTTGTACAAAATATAATCTTTCTCTTCAGCTTTCTTTTGTTCGTTTCCAGACGACCTGGAAATCCAAAAAAAGGAAAGCTTTTAAATATGTGCATTTCATATGTATATATATATATATATATATAATAAAACAATTTAGTAGCCAAATGCGGCCACGAATACAGGGTTTCCTAATATTTTAAGACATACGAAAATGTGTAAAATGCATACCCTAAAGTGAAAAAAACAATTTTATCTAATTTTTTTGAAAAATGTAAAAACTTTACAATATGCAGGGAGTGGAAAATTAGGAGAAAATTAATAAACGCAATATTTGTTTTGGTGTCCTGGAAGTCGTACATTTCTACCGGAACGTGTAGCTCTCGGCTTCATGAAGAACTTTGAAATTTCCACTTGCTTCTTGATGTTGCTTGAGGCGTGGTGACTTCGTTAATGTCAAGTTTCGGGGCTGTTGTGGCGAGTTAAACATAGAAAGGTTTGCCTTCTAGGTAGGCCGCCTTGAGTCTGTCAATGCTGACGTGCTCCTCGTGGCCATTCTTGTCGATCGTACAGTACTTTGTTTTCCGTTTGACGACCTCGTATTGTTCTTCATAAGTCGCCTCGAGTGGTCGGCATAGAGCATTACGACGTAGGTAAACGTGTGTACTATATTTTAATACTGGTTGGATCAAAGTGTCTGTCGATTGTCCTTGATGTCTTTGATGTCTTAATTCATCTTCGGCCAGCAATCAGTTCAGACGTAGCACTAACTCCAGGATGAGAGGTTGTGCAATGTGTCAAAGATAATTCGTCTATAACTCCTGGGGACGATTGGATGGGCTGTATATGTAAAAGAATCACAAATTTAAGTGTTATTACCTTTACCAATCGTCTTTGTTTGGAGTTTGAGCGTTGTTGTGGATAACTCGTGATGAAGATTATTATCTTCATTTTGAAGTCGAGCTAGTTCAATAAGGTCGATACCTTGGATACGATTCAAGGCATGTATTCGTGATAAGGCGTCGGCAACTACATTGTTAGCTCCAGTTATATCGTATATCAGTAGAGAACTGGGAAATAATAATAATAATTTATTTCCTGAATATCAGGAGCAAGCCATTTTTACAGGCAAGATCAACAATAACATATCAGATAGTTGAAATGGTTTAACTGTTATGCAAACTTATTATACGGTGATGTACAGAGATATTGGAATGATAAACCTTGTTTTAAACTGGCATTTATCTAGCGTCCGTTACAAACATGGACTCGGGACGACCTTGTGATGCGGAGAATAACAGGATGGGTTCATGTCACCAATACGAGGAGTTACATTTTGACATAAAATATAGACGTCCAACCTTTTGCGTAATATAAACCAATCTCCAAGTTCTGAAAGGAAAGAAGGAGGACAAACAAACAGCAGAACGGAGCAACAGTATTATGACAGTCATACTTTTCTGATTATTTCAGCAATCAGAAAAGTATAACTGTTTGAACTGGCAAATACTTGGATATTAAAGCTCATTTGGCAGGTTGGCTATTTCGGAAGTGTACAATAGTAGTATTCAGACCGGGTCACTGTGAAAGGTAAGGTTTCATAAGGTTAATGACACACATGCTTGAGATATGAGCGGCGAACTCGTATGCTAGATATGAGGTGGTCCGTGACTTATCATGTTTGGATTTCTAGATAGTTCAGGAAAGAGTTTCTGGGTCCCATCGTCCCAAACAACCAACTATGTGTAAATAAAGGTGAACTCGGTGTAAATAAAGTCGAACAAAGTGTGAATTTTTGATAATTCGCCTCTAGATAGACTATTTAGGCGTACGTCTACAAATTCACACTTTAGTTAGATTGTTTAGGTCAACTTTACAGACAGGTGACGCATCAACGTATGCCCAGGTCACGACCTTGAAATGTACCGCTGTCTCGACATCACGTGCAGAGATAAATCACAAATGAATACCCAAATAAATAAAATTGATAACTATCAGTTATATAAATGAAATATGTTTGCACATGTAACAGCGTTTACGTACAGATACTTTGAGCATGTGTTTGTTTTACTCAACTATTGGATCATGGCACATTTGACTCTTACGCCATGCAGGTAGGCTGTTAGTGTTTGTGCTTAGCGTTTTCACCTTCATAAATCTTTTTTTGCTGCTATCAGAAAGATACACTGACGCTAGATGATAGAGTAAAGAGACGTAAAATATCAGGCAACCTGTCTATCTTCCGTTATCACAGGTCAACGTATTACTGTCGTGTTAAAAAAGTGCGTATGGCGTTTTGGAGGAAACACGACTTAGTTCCCAATTGCCAAGTCACTGTTGAAGGCTCAAACAATGGTAGTGGTACCTTCGTATATAAATGTAAGTAAACTTACAGTTACCGCAGCCGAAAGTACACCGCAGCCTCCAGGGTTTATTTTAAATGCGTCCATGGAGCAAGCTGTCACAATTCCAACAGTCGGAAACAGTAGGGAATTATTTTTATTTTACTTACGCTGGTTTATATGTTTCGCGCTTATTAATGGTGCTTCAGGCAAAACTTTAACGTGGAAAGAAAAGATGAATGCAATTGTTATGGATTTGATGAAGGATGGTGATACCACAATAAAGAAGGCTGACAGCATTTTAAATATCTTCCGTGTTTACCTGCCTGACTTGCCAGCAAGTGTTCGAAGTGTACTAAGAACGTGCTGCAAAAACAAAGCAGAGTTTCCTGGCAGTGGCGTATACTATCATTTAGGATTAAAAATGAAACATTGTTAAAGTAATGGGGCTTCTGAAAACACCAGTCAAAGAATCAGGGACGAACCAATTTCAAACTGGGTTCACGAATCTACAATTTCCCCCTGTCAACGGAAGATGAAGTTGAATTATTAGAGGCCTCCCTAGTTCAAGAAAGTCGAAGAGATAGTTTCGTAATAGTTTATTATGTTATAATGCAATTTTGTTGCAGATGTCATTGGTCAACAGATTAATGTTTGAAGACTGCAAGACTTCGATGAAGTACATTCTGGGATACATTCTACAACTCGAACTTGCCGTAAAGTTTACTTTATTTGGCACTACACAAAAGAGATCTATTTTGACTTATAAGTTTTATAGATCTATCAGAAGTAACACGACTGTTGCATAATCCTAAGTTACTAGATGCTCTGACGTCGAAGTTCTTGTCGTCGACAATGACTGAGAAGAGTGTCGTCAGAATTTACGATTCAGCGACACAAGGTTTCTTTCATGACATGAAAGACAAACTCAACAAACGTTATGTCCGTCACATGGAATCCGTAAGTTGCTTTTTAGACTCTTAAGAAATTGACTGTATTTTGTAGAAGGACAAATCAACCCTAGCATCGGCCTCGGTATGTTTAACGTTTGACTGTTTTATTTATACACTTAATAAACATATCATGTATGCTTTAAATAAAAATCAGACAAAGTACTTGCTAACATTACTTGCTTACTTTCATGCATCTACAGATATTAAAAGAAAATGACGATAACGGACAACGGGATTTGCAATAATTTGTTATTATAAACAGTCAAATAAATATCTTCCGTATAACGATTACCTTTTACCTAAATGTTTTCTTACAATATTACGTTTGTGTGAAGTAGCATGCAATGAGAATAGAGCTTAGCAATTATTACCCAAACAACCAGTAAAGTGTAAATAAAGGCGAAAAAAGTGTAAATAGAGGTGAAAATTTAATGGTGAACAAAGTGTGAATAAAGGCGACAGTGCGACATTTTTCGCCTGTCAGGTGTAAATAGCTAGACATGTCTACTTATTTACACTTTGACCTCTAATAATTTGTCTGGTTCGAATAGACGTGTCTACAAATTCACACTTCATTGAGGAATCAATGGTCTACTTTTCGCCTTTATTTACGCATTATGGTTTACTTTTCGGCTAAATTTACGCATTATAGTCTACTTTTCGCCTAAATTTACGCATTATGGTCTACTTTTCGCCTAAATTTACGTATTGTGGTCTACTTCTCGCACGAATTTACGCATTACAAACTACTTTTCGAATAGCTCAACCTGATATTCGTCTACAGGTATTATATAGTTTACTTTTTGCATAAACAGAATATTTCCGTCAACTACTGTGAACGGTTACTTAGACAACATACGTTCACAAATCACTAAACGAAAATGAAAATGCGCAAGTTTGTCTGTATAGTATGTATTAGCAAACAGTTTAATTGCAAATATACGCGGTTCAAATAAACATCCGTCCATTGTCAATATTCGAATTTGTTATCGTATTCATAAGTAATCACTGCACTCCACGACAACCTGCAAGGAAAATAAATATAGTGAATATCATAATGTAAGTATACTTACATAATGATAATACGTATTAAAAAACAAGCTCATCATGCGTTTAAATTGTGGTAAATTATCACAGGAGCGGATAGAAAGTGGTAACCTATTCCATAGTGAACTGTACAATGTTATAAAAAAGTTGTCCCGTGATTTATGTTAGCATTTTTCGGTATACAGTGTTCGAGCCAGATTCCTTAGGTTATATTTGAGAGCAGTCTTCCAGGAGGGATAAAACGTTGAGAAAGTGAGACCGTGAATTATTTTATGAAAATAAATTAGGTTAGTTTTTAGTCGGCGTCTCCATAGGGGTTCTAGAGAAAGTAACCTACATCTTTCTACATAAGTTTTGTTGCAGTTATACTACAGTAATTGTCGGGTGCAAGTTCTCTGCAGATTTTCAATTCGTATGGTGTCTGTATGGTTCATATTATAGAAGACAAGGGAGTAGTATTCTAGGATAGGACGTACGCACATCCTGTATATTGCAAGCTTGGCTTCCCTGGTGTAAAAATTTCGATGAATAAAGCCAATTCGTCATCTTGATTTGGATATAATTGACGATACATGCTCAGTAAACTTAAGGCTCTCGCTGTTGCATATACTCAAGTCACATATAGAGCTCAGTGTTTGAATTTTGCATTCATTCAAATAGAGTTCTTGTTGAACATCATATTTTCCGAATTGTATAATCCCACACTTACTGTGGTTGAATGGTAGTTGCCATTTCTGGCTCCAAGTCGATAGGTTATGTAAATCTTTCTGGATATCGGATGTGCCTTCGTTAGATATACCAGGCTTAAAGCTGTACACTATTTTCAGGTCATCCGCACACAGGTATGGTCTACCAAAATGTATGACTTCACATATATCATTTATATACATAAGAAAGAGAAGAGGACCTAGGACAATTCCCTGAACAACCCCACTTGTGATTAGTTTGGGTGACGAAATGTGGTTATTATATTTAACTACCTGGCTTCTTCCTGTGATAAATTAACTGAGCCAAGAGTGTAGTGGGTCTTTGATTCCGAACGACTTTAGTTTATGGAGAAGTTTATAATGTGGGACTTTATCAAAAGCTTTCTTGAAGTCAAGGAAAACGGTCGATACTACCATTCCCCTATCGCGTTGAGTGGTTATATCGTTAAGATAGTCTAATAGGCACGTGTCATATGACCTAGGTTTTAGGAACCCGTGTTGTGAGGTAGAGATCAGATTATGTTTCTGAAGGTACTGAGGTACTTCAACCTTAACTACTTTTTCCATCACTCTAGAGATAACGGACGTTAGGTTAATTGGTCGGTAGTTTTCTACATTTGCAACCGGTCAGCTTTTGAGTTTGGGGATAATATATGTGGTTTTCCAGATTGATGGGTAGCATGCAGTAGAGAGTGATATCGTAAACAATTTAAGAAGTAGTAGATGGAGATTTTCGTCACCCCTTTTAAGCATGCTTGCTGGGATACCATCAGGCCATTTGGTGTTTGAGTACTTTAGCGTATTTATGGCTTTATCGATGTTTTGCCTAGTAAAGACTACATTTGTGAGTACACATGATGGCGTTGCGGTGGACTCGTAGTCATCTTCATAATCTCCGTTCCTTAGTGTGGTACTAAAGTGTTCACTGAATAGTTCAGCAATCAGTTTAGGGTTGTCGTATATTTGATTTTCACTAATAAAGCGATTTCCTCCTTTTATTTTAGAACCCTTGATTTTGTTTCTGAAGATTTTTAGGAGAGCAGAGAGATTTTTGTTTATGATAGCTTGTTTCGCTTCTACAATGGCTTTTTCCTTGCATATCTCTACATTCATTACATACATTTCTTTCATTGTGACTAGCGATGAAAAGTCTCTAGATCTATAAGATTGGGAAGCATGTCTTCGAAGGCGTCTTCGTATTTGCGTTGGGATGAACAAATCTTTGGGAATTCTTGGTTTTGGTTGTCGTAATGGTGCAATCTTATCCAAGGCATAATTTATGTTATGATAGAGAATATCTGTCAATTTGTTAGCGTTGTTTTCAGAAAAGTAACTTTCCCAATTGAGACTGCCGATGTAGTTTCGGAAGTTCATCCAGTAGGCTTTGTTAAAGTGTCGACTGAGTGAAGTTGTTTGATGCTTAGTTGCCGTAATGTTTATATCAAAGCTGCATATAACAATGTTATGGTCGCTATCAGGGAATTTTTTCCCGGTATGCACAGCGTATGGGCAGACGCCGTTTGTGAAAACTAAGTCTAGGATATTTTGGAGTCTAGTAGGGTTACGAACGCACTGAGTCCAAACGCAGAGTTCTAAACATTCGATAAACGGGTTGTAGCTCTTCGGTGCTTTAGGTGGGGACCATGAAATTTCGGCCATGTTAAAATCTCCACATATAAGCTTGCTAGTGAAGGGTAGAGAGGTTGCTAGTATGAAAATTCCTGTTAGTAGATCTATATTCTTTAACGTGGCGTTGGGAGGCTGGTACATACAACCGAGCAAGATCGATGTAGTCCTTGTAGGTTTCAGGACAACCCACACAGAATCTTGTGTTGCATTTAGCCCTAGAATATCACATAGGAGCGACTTCAGCTTTGAATGGACATATATTATGCAACCTCCACCTCGTCCATATAGTCTATCACTACGGTATAGGTTGTAATTATCAAGAGATATATTTATATCAGGGATGCTTGAATTATTCCATGCTTCAGTAATCATAATGCGCGATGGTTTGCAGAGTGACGCTAGCATGATTAAGTCAGTCATTTTGTTACATATCGACCTAGCATTTATTAGACATAAGGTAAATGCGTGGCTATATGAGTAAAACTGATTAAGGGTATCATTCATATATGAACCATAGTTAATGTCAGGGGTGTAGTTTAAGTGGGGTATAGATGGTTGTTGGTCTTCGGACAGCTCATATTGATAGTCAAGGTTACGACTGGATTTATTATAGGAGCTGTTAAGTGTATACGAACTTGTTAGCCCGGGGGATAGGGTGCGAATTTTAACTGGCTGAGATTGTATGGGATTAAGGAAGTTGCATATACCATATGGTTGGAGATTACGTCAACTAGTTGTTTCGCTAGTGGTGCCACTATGTCCTGTATCCCGAGAAAATTCTGATTCCCGTCTATTATGTTATGATAACGATGAAAGTTGGGATTTATATAGTTAGGGCTAAAACCGTTCTTATTTGTGTCACTATAAGAAGGGTTTAGAAGTAGTGAAAGCGTGTTGTTATGCGTATATGCATTATGAGAGCTTATAATTGGTGGTCGGGTTAATTCCAGGAAGTGTCTAGTGTTATTTTTCCAAGTGCGTCTATTATTGTAAGTAGGGTGTGGTACTGGATGAGGGGTGAGGGGCCGCTTCTCGATAGGTTGGCTGTTAAATTTTAGAGGACGTGAGTACAGGTGTCCTTTGTTACGTCGTCTATCATTCCTCATGTCGCGTTTTTTATCTAAAAGCTGAGTGGACTGAGGCCTATCGTTTTCTTCATTATCTTGAGTACTCATTATTTTGTCGCAAGCTAGTGGGGAGAATTTATTTAAGGAGACTAATATAATCTTAGAGTTTTGTCTACTTGGAGTATGATCTTTGGTCTGCGTATGGTTATTGGCACGGACCGGAATTTGTTGTTGGTTTGCTTGGAATCGTTTGGTTCTAGGTCTAAGCTTAGTTATGTCGTCTTTTGGAGCAGCCCGTTGAGAAATGAGCTTTGATTGGCTTAGGGTACCAATATTTGAGTCGTTTAAAGGGTCTGAGATTGGTTTCTATGCATAGGAACAATCCGGGGTGGGATTTATAGTACACGTATACTTATTAGCATCCACAGGAAGTTGTTCGCTGTCGTATAGTGTTCCTCCTGGAGACCCATCGAGGTCAACATTATCGGTTGCCTTTAATTTACCACTTAGGAAGGTGTCAAGTGGTGATGGGTTTGTATTATGAGACACGTAATAAGTTTCTTTCTTTTTAGTAGGGGATGCTCGCTGGTTGTCACTTGTAGTGCAATCATTGGGTGTGGGTACCCCACGTCTTTTTATGCGACGTTGGGAGGGGGTTAGATCTTAGGTGACTATTATATTTTTATAAGGTATTAGTTCCTTAGCTTTTTTACATGACGCAATAAATAGTTTCGCATATCTAAGACAGTTAAATTTAAATAACAATGGGCAGTTTTGTCTATGTGACTTTTTTCTGAGTCTTATAATTTGACATTAATATTCTATCATGCCACATGCTTTTAAGCATGTATCTCTAATTTCTGCAAGAGATGTGCTGTCGGGAATATTATATACCACCATATTGCATGAGGAGATAACCCTTTTTACCGCTTTCGTTGCTACAAAGCCAATCAGATAATCAGCCTTTGCAAAGTTTTCAACACTTTCGTCGTAATTATGTTCCCATATATTTATGAGAGGTGCTAGTTGATTGAGTTTAGATGACAGATCAACGAGGGATTTTTGTAGTGACAGTATATCATTGCTGTTGCGGACTGTGCCACGGTGAGTATCATATAAGATATCGTAGGTCTTAACCTGAGAGCTATTTGGGGTATCACTGAGAACAACGGACATCGGTTTGGTCTTCTTAGACGGGTTGGTTGGACTATTTCGTGATCGCTTGTTACAACTTATACGTTTATTTATTTTCACCATCTTAGAATGACGTGATATGAAATATATATCTAATAGGATATAATGTTTTATAGTACTATGGATAAAGCGGTTTTACTAATTACGTCTCAAAGATTAAAATGCAAAAACGACGTGCAAGAAAGTTACAACCTTCGAACTGCGCACCACACAGTCTAGATGACGCGACTTTCGCAGAGACTACTTATCTGAAGACGGATTCATAGAAAACGTTAGTGGTTTATGATCGGCAAATATTGTAAATTCCCGGCCTTCGATGGAATGTTAAAAATGTCGTACAGCACAGTACATGGTTAACAGTCCACGTCCAAAAGTGCAGTATCTCGATTCGGTATCGTTTGGTCGTCTTGAGAAAAATGGTAACTGTTGCCAAGCTTGGCCAGTTCATTGTTGCAGAACTGTGCCAATGGCTGAGTCATATGTGTCAACCGCAATGCTGACAGGAACTTCAGTATTGTGACTTGCCAGCATAGTCGCATTGGCTATTGCTTCTTTAGTTGTAGTGAAAGCTTTCTTTGGCTCTGCATCCACTGTGACCACCATTTTATTTCCGCGAAGCTGATCCGTTAGTGGTTTCATGATAGATGCACAGTTCGGTATTAACCGTCCGTAAAAACTTACCAATCCATTGAAAGCTCTCAACTGCTTGGTGGTGGTTGGTCCCGAGTACTCCAGAATAGCCGCCACCTTATGTTTTTGAGGTTGTATTCCATTAGCATCAATAGTATGTCCCAGGAAGTCCAACGAGGTTGTTTCAATTTGGCATTTCTGTATATTTATGGTAACGCCATATTGTTGTTG
This sequence comes from Schistosoma mekongi, assembly GCA_034768735.1. Classification (NCBI taxonomy): domain Eukaryota; kingdom Metazoa; phylum Platyhelminthes; class Trematoda; order Strigeidida; family Schistosomatidae; genus Schistosoma; species Schistosoma mekongi. The sequence continues at coordinate 13,598,729 of CM068311.1, forward strand.
TTAAAGAAGTTGAAAATTAGAACCACTGAATGTTGTTTGACTAAATCGAGTTCGATTGGTAGCAGCCATTGGTTCCGGAACGATTGAGCGAACGTTCGTGTACTGTTGGAGTCAACACTATTCAGACGTATATTTCTAATTACTTTGTATATTTATTGCCTTATTCTAGACTATTGTTATTGCTGTAGTTGTTGCTATTGATATTGTTATCGTCATTGCTGCTATTGTACGCAGAGTAATTAATCGTTTTTTGACGATTCATTATTATTCCGTTGGGTTGCTGGAATAATAAACAGGGTCGATACTCGATTAATTAAAGCCTTTGGTCAGCAGAAGCAAAGCAACAATATTCTGAACTCCAGTAAGCGCTCAATCGTAGCAATTCAGTCGGCTGATTTGACAGTTGGAGTCTTCTAAAGACTGCGTCCAAATGTTTCATGTGTTCCCCCCTCTGGGCCTGCTATCAAGCAGTCGTCGGCTGACTTGTAGTTGTGATGTGATGTGTAGTATTGCTGGTTACACATGATAATCTCACTGTGCCTTATTCAGATCTGGATACTTGTCGAGTATCGGCTGAAAATAAGGGTTAATTAAATGTTTAAAACAAAGAGGACATAAGCCACAACCTGTAGCCGTGAATAGACTTGTGTTACTATCCACTAGTCTCTTTTTACTAGGGTCCACAAGCAAATTATGGTAGCTCAGTAGATCTATGCCTATGATAGGTATTTTCATATTGACAATGGTGAAAATCCAGCGTATGGGTTTTCGTAAGCCCACCTTTAATTAGATATACCTTTTGTTATACGTGGTTATTTCCTTACCGTCAGCTGTCTGTAGATCGAATGCAGCTTCATGTTAGCGATCAGACGTAATTGTAGGAAAGACGCTGACTTCTGCACCAGTATCGACGAGGTAGAGAACCTTCATTATCACGTCAGTGATGAATAACAAGTGGCTGTTTTGACCGGCTACCGTTGCCGCTAAAGCTGGATAGTTTATTAATGCGTCAAAAGTGAGCTATTGGCTAAGGAAACAGCAGGGGGCTCTACACTTTTTGAAACCTTTGCCAAAGATGCTGTGGCGTTAACACTGTTGTGAGTTTTCCCTCCGTCGAGGTCTAGGTGACTATCTTCCCTGTGAAGAACTTCGTCGTCGTGAATCGCTTGGTTCGTGTTATTCCTGTAGGTTGGGAAAACGAGAGAAAATATTACACAATTTTGTCACTCCGTTTTCGGGCTGACAACGTTTTCCTGCAACGGAATAAACCTCACTGTGGCGAGTTCTGGTGATCTCAAAAATTCGATCGGCGAATAAATTTAGTTCGTCTTCCGAGTTTTCTATTAAATGTTACCAGAACTGCTTGCACTTGTTGTGGCAGTTTTGATAGGAAGAGTTGACAGACGAAACCCTCGTCGAAAGTTCGTCGACCAACCACTTCCCTCACGCGCGACAACATTTCCATCGACAAACCACTACCGAGCTCGATGGTGTGAAACAACTCATCAAGACGCTGTCTGTCGGATAAGTCTCTGCGTTTGAGAATTGATCTATTGAGCTGGTCATAAGGTTCTAAGCAGTCTGGGCTGAAAAAGAAAGGGGTGACGTGCCTGTTCAATTCACGCGGAAGTGACCTTACAACGGCAAGGAATTGAACATGTGGATCTGTCACAGCGTGGTCTCGAAACTCGGCCCCTGCGTAGCAGAACCAAGCTTCTATGTTTTCTGTCCAGAAAGGAATGAGCTGAAAGTTCGGGGGTGCGGGAGTCTGATCAGTCATCATATATATGCAATATATGCGAATACAAAAATAAATGCAGTGAACTTGTGCAAAAAAATTAATCACACCAAAAATACTGTTAAAAACTATAAACAGGAACGAACTCACAGTTATGATGGTGTCCAGATCACCTCGGGCTCACCAATGAAGTGCACCCGGTATATGACCAAGTTACGTTTGCGGTATTACCAGAGCAATTTCTAACGATTGAACCCACTCTTACGAATGAAAATAAATCAGAAGGCAATGAAGGATGAAATAGAAGTTATATTCGATCGTGAATAGAGCGTCAATTGCATAGCAACGTCTAGGCTGGCGAACTAAAGAAAGCGATGCTTCCCACGGTGAGGCATGACGTGACCTGGTGGTGATGCGTGACTGAGCGCATTCGACGAGTCGTGTTGGCTAAAACAAACATGGCTGGCATCAATGTCGAGGACCTATGTAACCATTTATTTTGGGGATTATCTACCGCTATTTATCTTCGACAGCTATATTAAGTAGCTTTCATAACACTAGGAGATTGTCTGCCATGTGTACTTCATCTTGAATTTCGCTTTATATTTGACCATACCCAACCTATCTAAAGTCTGCGCGAGTTTTCATTGTGTTTTTCAATTTCAACTTGAAAGGGTTTGTTTCTCAGATAATAATTTTGGGTGTGGGTATGGTGAACAATATTATCTTAGATTCAAATTGTTCAACGGCTTATTAAAGAGGATTAAGTTTGTTCGTTGTCTTCTTCTCCTCAGTGGTTCAAGTTTGAGTATATAACACCTAGTTTTGTAGCCAGCCTTAGACTAGCTTACGATTACCTGTCGCGTTAAGTGGTGTTGCACAGTCTTAGTTTGCCATTTGTTCGTAGATTGCTAAATAGGAAGGAAGAATGAGTCTTGGCTCATTTCGGTAAGCGTTCCTCAGAACGAAACCTAAGAGTCGTCGTGATTTGGGTAGTTTGGCAGAAATGTGCTCAGAGAAGCTAATGCCGTGAGAATATTGTATACCTAGGTCGGCTACATAATTAAATCTAGGAAGTGTGTGGTTGCTGAGTATAAGTTGCATTTCAGGTTTTGGGTCCCCTGCACATGTTCATCCACGCTTCTCAGTATTGAATTAACATGTCTGGAAGAAGACATGTGATTGGATAATATTGTGTGTCAGACATCCGACATTGATCAGGTCTTATATGTATATATATCTTGTATGTTATTGATTATAATACATTCGTGTAAGGAATTAGTGGGCTTCTTGATAATCGGTCGGATCTTGTGCCTGTGTAATAGACTACGGCAAGGCTGGGTGTTAGCAATAGGTAATAACGTAGCAGATAATAGAATCGATAATACCAGCCACCCTTACATCAGATATAACATGAATTCCAGATACCGGCCAAAGAACCGTTCATCCAGGTTGTTTATCTCGTCCTGCATAGTTTAGATGCAATGTGCTACATCCTGTTATTCAGTCTTATAGACTACTTTCGAGACGTCAACACAGGTATGGCTATCCTTCTATGAAGCACCTGCCCATAATATTGATACATATAATGAAGAGTATGGGCTCTAGAACACCACCCAGCACAACTCCACTTGGTGTAAATCGTAATATTGACATTGCAGTGCCTACTACCGTTATCTGATATCGGTTTGTGCGAAACGATTTGAACCACCCTAGGAGAGGAATATTGATAATATGACACGGGTTGAATCAAGCCTAATTGTTTATTATAAGTCTGTTTTATTCATTGTTGAAGACGATATGGTGATATTGTTAAATGTTGTTAGGTCAGACTGCAATCCATTATTGTTAGGCATTGGTTTTGGAACTGACAGTATAAAGCTCCTCTGTTACAAATGAGAGTCATTATAGTCAGGATGTGTAACGGAATTCATTTTGTGCTGTGAAAGAATAAGGCACTTATTTTACATAGATCGATTGCTCGTGTTATCTATCTATTCTTACAAACTCACCAGTGATTTCTAGTCTTATTTGGTAGACAGCATAAAGGTAACTTGCCAATTATCTTCGGCCAGATGTTACTCAGAGACTAATTTAAAGCTTTTAGCAGGGGACATGTGGATATTTTACTACGACTAAGAGAAGTCAGTGCACATCATATCTCATTATTTCTTTCAGGAATAAAGTTGGAAATACAAGTTTTAGTGACACATCCATGCATTTAGACAACTAATACATGTTAACTTAACACTTTTTTGTGAAGATGAACAAAGTAGAGAATGAATACAGTGTCGATCGTAAGGCATTTCAGTGAAACACCCTACGTTTTTTCTATTCCACATCATCTTTTCCAGGATTTTCATACAAAGCTTGGTTTCAATAATTTCCATTTATGCTGACGGTATTAAGTGTTGGAAAGGTACTGTCAATATTTATTGCCCACTGGTACCATTGACTGCCTGCTCCGTTTGACCTGGTTCATTTCATTTCTTGACAGCAACCATATTGAGTGTCAGCGGCCATTCCACATGACAGGCTCAGAAAAAATACCACTGGAAGTATTTTGTAATTTACCAATAATTCCACTTTATTAGACTTTGGTGATATCCAGGAAGCTACTGATATTTGTAGTTGTTGTGCAAATATAATCGTATTACGGCAATCGATTTATTTCCACTGGCACGAGCGTTTCGTGGAGAACTAAGTTGAATCGGTTCTGGAAAATTAGGTTATGCGTAATCACACAAAAGCCGATGGTAGCCTGGCATTCTAATTCAAATCTAATCTGGTCAACGGACAAAGGTCTAGTCTACTACGACAGATTTCTAATGTAAACAGGATACATTCAGGCTAAAAATTAATTTTAAAACCTCGGATTAAAATTTGATCTACGTAGGAACCTTTGGATGTACACGATCAAAAAAAATCCTCATTAGTTGGCCTATAGAACAGTAAGGTTGTTTAGCCTCAGTTCTATCATTTTGTTTTACTTACCCGTTATTAATGATGAAGAATAAACTACCAAAACGAGGTATCAACTATCCATATTTTTCAACCTAAATTTTTGTAACGGTATGGCTTCGTTCTTTTGATTTTAAACAGATAGAACATTTTTAATCATTTAGCCTCATTAAACAGGAAGTATAAAGAACCATTCTTTCAAAAACCTTCAACTGAACAGCTGTAGCACAAGTGAGGTTGCATTCTTTCTCCTTTCGTAGTCAGCTTGGCTTGGTATGTTCGTCTAACCAGCGTTTTTTCTCAGACCGTTTCGGTGCTAGGTAGACGGCAATAGAAGTATATAAATAACATAGGACCAGTGGTGAATTCTGAAAATCCAAATCTAAGAAGCCATCCTGTTTTTGCCCATTCCTCAAAAAGTTATTTATTATTGAATTTTGTTTTTTTGAATCACAGTGCATTGATAATATGTTCAGTGGGACTTCGCACACGTGATAATGAACTCTATTAATGTAGTAATATGTGGTAGGAATCAAGTTACAGCATCTGTTATTAGAATGCTAAGAAGAATTAAGAGTGTAAATATAATTGGATATTGGTGTGAATCTTCTAGCAATCAACTTTATGCAGATGTGGCTGGTATACGGGTTATCAATGGAACACTTGAAGATCTATTATCGAACAAAGACATACAGTTCTTGCTTCTTTGTGATACTCCGATAAACCAAAATAATCTTATTTGCAGATTACACGGCTTAAGCACGAAACAACCTGCAAATTTAAAATTGTCAGACATCCCTTATGTCATTATCATGCCTCCTGTGTCACCTATTTATGATATTGATATGCTGGAGAAGCTCAAAAGTCGAGTTAGTTTCGCGATGCCTCTGAGACAGCTGCCTTTATCTGCTGTTTTGTGCAGTCACTTGAGTTGCAAACCCCAAAAAACAAGGCTTAGTAACTATGAATTTATTCAACTCCCTACCCATTGGTTTTTGGGAAACATGGAGAGCATTCATATAAGATTGTCTACAGTCAGTTTCGTCGATGGCGGTGAGTACTCGTGGTTGTATGAGTCAGAAAGTATGGGTGGGGGGTTGCTGAATATGTTTTGTCCGGGTCTTATCGACCTTGTTTTTTCCCTGACTGGAGGCCGTCAGATGGCATCAGTCACGAGTATCTGTCGAACATTTGGTGTAGACAGCGAGAACCACCATTTCCGACGGATATCCGCAGATGACTATGTTACTGTAATGGGTGAGTTGGATGTACCAACATCACCGAATCTTTGCAAACCAGTAATTGTTATTATAATCAAATCCAACATCCCTTTCATAGGAGATCGATCATTTAAGCGTTCTGAAGCTTATTTTCATGATAATCATTATTTCAAACTAGAAGTAGAAGTTAGTGGATCAAATGGCTGCTTTCTGATTAATGAGAGCGAAAGGAAGATCTCATGGACGCCTCGAAAGCCCGTTTCACCAAAATTTGAATATGCTTCTGTAGAATCCGAAACTAGACTAACTAGATTAAATCATGGAGATCACTTTCATGACCAACGACCAAAGAGTGTAGAAGAATCTGCCTTGGAGGAAGCATGCAATGGAAATACACTGGTCAACTCTGTTGGCAGTAATTTATCTCGAACTTACTTTGGTACTATGCTTAAAATCGATTTTGAAAAATTAGACGAGACGACAGAAGTAGCACATTTATCACCAAATGTAAGTTTCCCTTATTGTTACTCAGTTCGCACCAATACTGCTTCTTTTCATGTCATGCCCGTTGATAATATTTAAGAACTTGTACAAATTAATTGAATTTCTTTACATCACTCTAACCCTTTATTTAGCGTAGCTAATAGCAAAACTGAGTTTGTACTGATTCATGCACAAAGTTAGTCGAAATCTAACATACATGTAAGGAGCCTAATAATAAATGATCCGCGTAAGTATCAATAACAATTATAAACTGAAAAATGTAATGGTTTTGTCATATATGCGATTATGGCACTCAACATGATGAGAGGGCAGGGTCTAGATGACTGTATACTGACTAAATTGTCTGGCTTCTATTGTACAATTCTATTTATGATACAGTTAGATAGCTGTTTACTACTGCTCTTCTGGTGCATTCAGATAACATTTTAAGATATAGAACATTTGGTTAGACCCAAGGAATATTGAAGGCTGTTTACATGAGGGGTAGTCGTGTATGATATCATGTTTGTGTATACGAGCGTAAGAATTTTCAAGTCAGCCGACTTCCTTAGTGTAGATGTAGTCACACTTTCTATTTCAGTTACAATCAAATAATATTTCTTTTTCAAGGACTCATTGCCGTACATGGAATTAGGGGAAGGTGTTCAAGATTGTTGCCTATCTGCCACCGGAGAGGCTTGGACTAATTGGGTCAATAATTTAACAAGAAGCTTTTCTTCAGAGTGGAAATCACTCGAAATTCTATCAGCAAGCCCTAGTCATTGGGGCTATATCCAATCAGTTATGCATGCAATAATCAAATCTGCACAACTAAGATGTTGGGTCAATGTACAAACTGGCGAACGCATGTGATACTTTTCTTAAAGATATCGTGAGAGACAGTAAATAATGTAAGATCTCACAACCGTGATCAGGAAAACTGATGATGATGCTTCACTACGGTCTATGGGTCCAAGGATTTCTACTTCGAAGTTCGTGCAGCTGTTACTAAGTTGCTATCTGGTTTATTGTAAAAACTACCATTCTTACGTTTTTCGAATAGACGTTTAAACTCAAGTAATTTGCTTTTGAACACTAAGAAAAATGTAGCACTAAGGAGACCTAACTTCCAAGCAAATAGACAGAACATTTCGCCGCTCAAGCTGATATAGCCTGGTAGGTCTTAGATCAGTTATACCTACTCTAAAGACAATATGAAGTGCGCGATGCTCCACAAAACTGATAAACCATTTCATGACAACTCACGTGAAACATTAATAAGTGGGTTCCTAACTTGGTAATACTATTATGATCAGTTTAGTCCTCTGTTTACATTGTGAAAAGTCAAGGTGATTCCCCCACTGGATTGAAAATTTGTTACTTAAGGTCATTTTATAGAACGCATTTCTGGAACGTTTGAGAGTCATAAACATTAAACCTTCAGCATGGTTGTATGGTGACCACTCTATTATATCATAATCTGATAACGATCCCGCTGAGAATTCTGTTTCATCTTGGTATATATGGCGTTGCACAAAGTGACTATTATTAGATTTGATGGGTTCAAAATACATAAAATGACATTTAAAAAATGAATATCTGTAATAAAGAATAAACAAGTTATTCGCATAAAAGATGGGAGACATTTTTGTTTATAACTTGTTCTTTAACAGAAACAAACTGATAGAATCCTAACGATATATAGGTATGTAATTTTAAATAGATGTGTCTTTGTTACACAGTTCAGTAGTCTCATCGATTTTCCGTAAGGTTTATCCACTTCGAGGTAGGCGGCACATTTCACACTCGTCGGTATCTGGGCTGTTGTGAAAAGTACAGTGAGAACAGGCCCAATGATTAGCTTCCGAATTTCTTGTGTCCATATTTGATGTTGTTTGAGACGACCAGCTTGGTTTTGGCATTGATGCTGGACCAACTCCAACAGAAACACTGGAACCGATAATTGCAGAACGGTAGGAGTTCGACTCAGTAGCCAACGATGGACTAGGTGGCATATCTATTATAAAGCAAGAAAGAGCATTTGAATGAAGCTTTAGTTGGTAGGCATTCACTAATTCAATTTCTGGCTGGGAAAATTTAGACATATTTACGTAACGTAATAGAAATCAAATAGGCTGACTAACACAGAAGTATGCGTGTATTTACTACTTTGATTTGGTCTATAAGGAGACAACTGCTAATAGTTTATCGTATAACATAAAGAGCGCATAAGACACTACTATTTCTATTATGTGGCTAGATGACAGATTAGATAGGATGATTATGGGTTGATAAATTTAGCCGAGTAGCTGTCATCCCCAGGAATTTATTAATTAGTTCACTATACATTAAGTGAGCTAACTACGAAAAGCATTCTTAGAAATTCTATTTGCATAAAAACAGTCCTCTGTCATAAATGCTTGACTGGAAACCAACAGATACTTAGTTCAAAACTAAGATCTAAGTACTTTCATTAACACACGAGATAAAGTTTTGTGTATCTGGGTCTGAGGGCTAGTGATATTATACTTGGTTCTCCAATCCGAAGTAGGTGGAAATTACTATGGTGTTCAGTTGTTTCAATGAGAATTCAACTAAATTTTCGGAGGTAAGATATATTTGTTCACGTCGGTACCTGTCTTACCCCTCAGAAAATATAGCCTAATGCCCATTTAAATAATTGTAACATTTTAGTGCCAACATATCGTTACAATTGAAATTATCCAGAAAGGGTTATGTCAGTTGGAAGCAACCATAAAACTTGGTACATAGCCGTATCGGTTTAAATTTCTTTACCACATCAACAAAGCCAGATGAATACCAAAGTAATAGTAATATCAATGGTAGCAATAAATACTACTCATAGAGAGTATAGTTTGAAAAGGATTAATTCGAAGAATATATATGGTACGAAGTAATTTTGAAAATTAGGATCTAGGAGTGGATAACAACTGAATACACTTGCACTACTGCAACCGATCTAGATAGCGGTTATCTTTTCAACCCCAATTTAGTGCAGTTTTCACATGCCAATACAGATCAAACGAGAAAAGGTTATGTGACACAGTACAGATACATACGTTATGATGAGGTTAACAACTATGTATTAAACCACATCAAAACTGAGCCTCTGAAATGCTCGGAAGTCTAACACAATGCTTACAATACATACACATCAAAATGCTACTTACCGGATACAACAGCATTAGCCAATTCCTGTACAGTAGCCCAAATAGGCGATTCACTAGCCCATTTGTTAACCGCTATTTCACATTGTTTCATTGAATTAGACAGTTGACAACAGCCCAAAGCAACTGCATTCAATAAACCAGTTATTCCATATGGATCTTCATTTAATTTACCTTCAGGGTTGTAAAGTTGTAAACCAAGTGTATCATTGTTAACTAACCATGCAAGAATGTGAAAATTGCTCAAACATATATGCAGTTGATGCACTCCAAATTTATGGAGTATACGAGCAAAACTTGGGATATCCTTCAAAAAACGGAAATAAGTAAGTAAATGACAATTCTTTACGAAACGTAACTCAACAATAAACTAACAATAGGACCAAAACGTGCACCACAGATAAAGTGGTAATTTTCCTTATTGGTAATCGTCATATATATGCGTGGGTTAAGATATTTGTTGAGTTTACTTAGACCGTAGCTGCTACCTTGACGTGGTGGTCAGGCTTGCCTATAGTGATGACCCAACCGAGCTATATTGGCTGCAACGCTTGTTCTTCTAGGTCCTACCATGCCAAGCAGGTCTGTTGGAGAGCGATAAGACTAAAGGCAGCAACCTAAGATCTGAGGGCGAAGTCGTACTGTTGACTGCAGCGGGGTGTGACAGCAGTAAGGTGTTTCTCTCGGACAACCAGCATCTGCAGTGATGCTGCCTTCTCGCAAAGGAAGGGGTTAGAAAAGGTCGACCCTAAAAATGTCACACCTCACCTTACTCCACGGATTTCCGTCTCCGGCAATAAGGCCTACTAAAGAACGGAGCTAACACTAATAAAAACATCCCATAGCAGGGTCGTGCGTGATCGACCTCAAGCAGTTGCACTTTGGGCTCTGCGATCACGCTCCTGCGTCACTATGACCAATACTAACTCAATTTCCTTTTCAGGTACCTCAGGAAGTAATATCCTTCCATGGTGTGGGCAGCCAGGAAGTGACAACTGCCCTCATACCTCTAACAGCACACGAGATCATTTTGCTCGAGGTCAAATCCCACCCTCAACTCTCAATAACTCCCTTATTCCCACGAATAACCCGTCTAGCCTAACTTTATCACCTCACGCCTCTAATGCTAATGGTTTGAGTTCACGAAACGTTGTTCCTGGTATCCTGAAACCTCGCACTAAACTACATATCGGAGCTTTTAACGTTCGAACCTTAGGCCAAATAGGACAACAAGCCTCTCTAGCTATGACCCTAGATTCTCGTTCCATCGATGTCTGCTGCGTCTCCGAAACGCGTATACACGATCCAAGTACAATCATTCGCTTGACCTCACCTTGTGAAGATAAAGAACCGGCCAGGTTCACCCTTCGTGTTTCCGGAGACCCCATCGCTACCACTCGAGGTCTTGGTGGTGTAGGTATAGCACTGAGTTCAAAAGTTGAACAGGCTCTCCTTGACTGGATTCCCATAGACAGTCGCTTATGGCACTCTCCGTTTAACGGGACGGTAAGAACTCCGAAAGATAGTGACACTGCCCAGTTGCCTTTCTGCCTTTCCTCCTTCAAAAAACGGAAATAAGTAAGTAAATGACAATTCTTTACGAAACGTAACTCAACAATAAACTAACAATAGGACCAAAACGTGCACCACAGATAAAGTGGTAATTTTCCTTATTGGTAATCGTCATATATATGCGTGGGTTAAGATATTTGTTGAGTTTACTTAGACCGTAGCTGCTACCTTGACGTGGTGGTCAGGCTTGCCTATAGTGATGACCCAACCGAGCTATATTGGCTGCAACGCTTGTTCTTCTAGGTCCTACCATGCCAAGCAGGTCTGTTGGAGAGCGATAAGACTAAAGGCAGCAACCTAAGATCTGAGGGCGAAGTCGTACTGTTGACTGCAGCGGGGTGTGACAGCAGTAAGGTGTTTCTCTCGGACAACCAGCATCTGCAGTGATGCTGCCTTCTCGCAAAGGAAGGGGTTAGAAAAGGTCGACCCTAAAAATGTCACACCTCACCTTACTCCACGGATTTCCGTCTCCGGCAATAAGGCCTACTAAAGAACGGAGCTAACACTAATAAAAACATCCCATAGCAGGGTCGTGCGTGATCGACCTCAAGCAGTTGCACTTTGGGCTCTGCGATCACGCTCCTGCGTCACTATGACCAATACTAACTCAATTTCCTTTTCAGGTACCTCAGGAAGTAATATCCTTCCATGGTGTGGGCAGCCAGGAAGTGACAACTGCCCTCATACCTCTAACAGCACACGAGATCATTTTGCTCGAGGTCAAATCCCACCCTCAACTCTCAATAACTCCCTTATTCCCACGAATAACCCGTCTAGCCTAACTTTATCACCTCACGCCTCTAATGCTAATGGTTTGAGTTCACGAAACGTTGTTCCTGGTATCCTGAAACCTCGCACTAAACTACATATCGGAGCTTTTAACGTTCGAACCTTAGGCCAAATAGGACAACAAGCCTCTCTAGCTATGACCCTAGATTCTCGTTCCATCGATGTCTGCTGCGTCTCCGAAACGCGTATACACGATCCAAGTACAATCATTCGCTTGACCTCACCTTGTGAAGATAAAGAACCGGCCAGGTTCACCCTTCGTGTTTCCGGAGACCCCATCGCTACCACTCGAGGTCTTGGTGGTGTAGGTATAGCACTGAGTTCAAAAGTTGAACAGGCTCTCCTTGACTGGATTCCCATAGACAGTCGCTTATGCACTCTCCGTTTAAACGGGACGGTAAGAACTCCGAAAGATAGGGACACATGCCGTTGCCTCTTTGTTGTCTCTGCCTATGCTTCTACTGATTGCAGCTCAGATGAAGTAAAAGATGAATTTTACAGAAAGCTTTCAGACCTCCTTCAAAAAGCTAAGCGTACTGATGAAGTGATAGTCGCAGGTGATTTTAATGCTCAAGTAGGTAGATTAGGCGAAACCGAAAGGCACTTAGGTGGATCCTATGGTGTTGAGGCCCAACAAACAGATAATGGCGACCGTTTATTACAACTGTGCTCAGATAACCGTCTATTTCCTGCAAGCACCAACTTTTAACATAAGGAAAGACATCAGTTAACATGGCGGCCCCCGCAATCAACTCAACGCTGGACTCAAATAGACCACATTGCTATCAGCCACCGTTGGAGTGGCTCGATAGAAGACTGCCGCTCATTTTGGAGTACATGTTTAGACTCACACCATGCTTTAGTACAAGCGCATTTTAGTTTGCGTCTCATTGGATGTAAAAGATCCTCAGAGTTCAAATTGATGATGAAAAATACATTTCAGGAACAACTAGAAAACCAATTAGTCAACTGTGTAAGCGATACCCATCCCGAGTCAGCTTGGAATGATATCCAAAAAGCTGTCGAAACAGCAGTAATATTTACTAGTAAACTGAACCAAAAGGTTATAGAAAATCAGTGGATTTCAGCTGCGTCTACTGAACTGATAGATGCTCAGTAACACATCCCACCTGGTTCTGAATACAATGAGGAGCGAAGACAACTTAGACACAAACTGGTTAAAAGCTTACGCAATGATCGTGAGCAGTGGTGGGTGGCGAAAGCTAAAGAGATAGAAAAGGTAGTGGCAATAGGTAACAGTAGACAACTGTTCAGACTTATCAATGAAACGGGTATTACAAACTCGACTCTAAGTGAAACTATCTCAGAAAAAGATGGGAGCATTATCTACTGTCAATCCAGAAGGTTGGATCGATGGGTAGAACACTTTAGGGAACAGTTCAATTGGACCTCGGCGCCATCCCAGTTGCCCACTGTTCCCAGGCAATCTGAATGGCAAATTAATATTGGTCCCCCAAGTCTTAGTGAGGTTGAGAAGGCTATAGGGAACCTGAAGCGAGGGAGAGCAGCAGGACCTGATGGATTAACCCCTGAGATATTTAAGCATAGTGGTTCAGTTTTAGTAGCGAGATTAACCGAGATCTTGGCTAGAATCTGGGAACTGGACATAATCCCACCTGGAACATAGACACACTTTTAGACACCCAACAATAGTTGTATTCCTTGACCTTAAGGCGGCATTTGACTCTATCGATCGTAAGGTTATGTGGCAATGTCTGTCATTAAAAGGCATGCCAGAGAAGTACATTAACCTTATATAAGCTCTCTACTCGAACACCACATGTCGAGTGAGAGCTTATGGCGGATCGTCATCAGAACTGATCATCTCAAGTGGTGTTCGTCAAAATTGTCCGCTTTCCCCATTTTTATTTAATTTTATCATTGAGATACTTTTAGAGTTGACATTTTAATCGTCTGACTTCTCTAGTGTTGACCTCCTTCCAGGAGATAAACTTGCTGACTTAGAATATGCAAATAATATAGTTCACTTAGGTGAAGATGCTGATAAAATGCAGAATATTTTGACTATCTTAAACATGAATGTAAGGATGTTTGGGATGCGATTCTCTCCACCCAAATGCAAAATGTTACTTCAGGATTGGCTTGATTCGACACCGAAGTTAGTGATAGGGAGTGAGGCAGTTAAATGTGTTGGCAGCTTCACTTATCTTGGCAGCCTCATCAGTCCTGACAGTCTGGTGTCTGCTGAAGTCACTGCGCGTATACATACTTTATGGATGTGAAACATGGCCATTAAGGATAGAGGATATTCGTAGGCTCCTAGTATTCGATCACAAACGTCTTCGAAGCATTGCTCGTGTTTTCTGCGACCACTGATTAGGCAATATGTGGGTTAGGAATGGAGTACTAGGTAGATACGGTAAGTCTCTTGATGCAGCAGTAAATCTCCATCAGCTAAGGCGGTTAGGACATGTGTTACGTATGCCTAATCACCGCCTACCTCGACGAGCAATGCTGTCTGGTGTAGGAGTAGGCTGGAAGAAAGCTAGGGGTGGTCAAACCAAAACATGGCACCAGTCCATGAAGTCACTGACAGTTGGGCTGAGCCATGTTAATAGGTGCAGACTACTTGGTTGGGGTCCGCGTGACGCTCGTAATAAATGGCTAGAGACCTTGGGTTATATGACTCAAAATCGTTGGCAATGGCGCAGGTGCATCCACTCCTTGTCTTCCTTCAAATTCTAAGTTTCTGAACTTATCATAATTTCCTCTTTACTGAATCATATTTTCTTAAATCTTATCACCGATCCCTATATCCTTCGATTAATATTAACTCTGTTACTACCTCCCCTACTCTGGGATTTGATCCGATAATTTAATCTCTATCTGGTAATTTGGGTATCGCAACTTGAACTGATGTACGCATGCACTAAGTTCTACGTTGTACCTGACTGACTGACTGACTGACTGACTGACTGACTGACTGACTGACTGACTGACTGAAAGAACTAATCTGAAAGGTAGTGGAAAGACGTCAGACGATGTACTACTGTGTTAGCTGGTGGGTAGAATACGTCCATACGTTATCTGTTCCCTTAAATGGATCCTACAAATTCGCGCTAGATGTCCTCTTCTTCTACACCCCGTTGCTAAGTGAAAACAATGCATAGAACTTTATTAGCAAAGACTGTAAACAAATAACTGTATGCGAGTGCTTTGAGAGGGAGAATAGACTTACTCCACCTTCGACAGTAGCAAGGTATTCGAAGAGGGAGGGTATACGAATACCGATATCTTTATTCTCAATTAGATAACCCCTACTTTTATAATTAATAATTGATCAAAATCACTAAAAGATAATGGATTGATATTTGTGAAATTATATATACACATTAGTTTGACCCGTTTCAATTCACCATAACACTATTGTTCAAACAGCACTAAGTTTCAAAACCATAAAAAATATTTATAAAAATAACATGACGTCAAATTTATTGATCAAAATGGTCTACAGAGTCGGTGCATATATATTCAACTACAATGATGGACATATGAATGTATTGCTAATAGGCATGTCTCTGAATATGATGTGTAAATACACGTATATGCCTTTTGTACCAGGTGAAGTTAATTATTTATATTATAAGTTTACCAAAAATTAGGTTTTTGTAAATAAAATACTATTATTATAGCTTAAACTATATTCCTACAGTGGAGACAGTACACGATGATTAAATTAGATAGAGAAAACTGGTCAAATCTGAGAAACCGGTTCTCTACACACTGTAGTAATCGGTACATGAATTGTGCGTGTTTACTGTTTACCATGAGATACGATGTTGGCTGGCATAATTATTAGGTTGGAAGACAGCTAAAAACAACTAAACCAAAATGTGATATCAGCGTAAAAAATTTAACTATTGGTTTGAATCATACGAGAATGTGTAGACTATATGGTTAGAGTTAGCACGATAAACACAACTAGTGATTGGAGATGTTGTGTGACATATCTAACAATCAGTTTCAAATAGAACAGAGGGATTCAGCCCTTTCCTACTCCTAAATCCTGAATCAGTTGCACACAACGTAGAATCTGCCATATATGCGCAATAGTTCAATTTGGCGCACCACTTCAGCACATGATGATAACTGCCAATGTAATAGTAATATCAGTGGCAGTAAAAAATATTGAGTATAGAGAATAGAATTCAACTGGAAAGTTATATAATAATCTTAAGCTTAAGATCTAAAGGAAAATAAATTTATGTCACCCAGTGTCTGGTTATGACAATCACTCGGACCTCAGAGTTACCAAAAAGGCTCAGACGACCAATCGATGACCTTACAGGACGGCGTTAAGTTCTGTTTCCACGGCCCCTACAGTTTTATTCCATCGTATTCTGGCTCTGGTCATCATCACACACACACTTTTAGTCTCAATATCAGTTTATAATTCTTATTCCACAAATCAAGTCTTTCTTTATGATGTATTTTCCCTATACTTTAGTCATTTTTTTCTGTCACAATCTAGATGCTTTATTTCGATGGTTTTATCTGCTTATACTGATGCGATTGTGTAACATGAATTGATGCATAGATATGCATCCAAGGTTTGGCGTTACTTATTGTCATTAATAAGCACGATTCTCACCACGAACTGACGACACTCAACTGTGGAGTCCCTGAAAATCAAAGGAGAAATGGGGAGTTTGTTATGTCATAGTTTCAAATATCTAGCTTCTTTTTAAAAAATGACTGAAATTGGTGACAATATATGTCGATATATCGATTTAAGTTATACTCATCAGATGTACATGACAACTGAATGACCATTGTAGGGACTAAAAAACACCAAAGTGAAACAAACTATCCAATACTTCGTATAATTTCCAATAGTTCATTAGTTGACATTAGTCCACGAGGAAAATAACCTTTAGATTATCTACAGTTAGGGGGGTTTGTAGAGATAGTTAACTGTCAATTTTGATATAACGAATCGGTCTGAATCAGACAACCATTGATCACCTAAAAACACTGGACAGCTCTGTTTCGTCCTAGTATGGGACTCAGCAGTGTATATCCACGACCGGTGGAGTCCAACTGTGTCGGGTGTGAGGCAGTAACTCACCGGTGGCATGGAGGAGGTCGTGCAACATATCGCGAATTGGCTGAATTTGAAATATCAACCGTTAGGAGCTGACTCAGTGGTCCAATGGCAATGCGTTTGCCGCGGGGCCAGGGGGGGTCCTGGGTTCGATTCCCAGGGGGTCATGGGTGCGCACTGCTCAGTCCCATATCGGGTCGAGACAGCTATCCAGTGCTTCCAGGTGATCAATGGTTGTCTGATTCAGATCAATTCGTGATATCAGAATTGACTTTAGATTATCGTTATTAGTCAGAGAGAGAGAGAGAGAGTGAGTGAGTAAAGAGCTCTACTGGTTAAATATAAAATTAATCCACTGACAATAAAATTACAGTTATCATTCTATACAGGAAGATACAAAACTAAACAATTACGTCATCACTATTAATCACTTATTACATGACTACAAAATATGCAGACTGATCGATCCATTCTGATAAATAAGGGAAAAAGTATGTAAACTAAACAAACCAACAATGCTAATCAAGTATGGTAATTATTCTACCAATGCCATAAATGCATTAAATTAATAACGATGGAAATGCAAATTAGGTGCGTTATTAACATCCTCTTTTCTTTAAAACAAGAACTTTAAGTATCTACCCTCTTGTTCTCTCCTCCTCCTACTTTCTTCTCAAAGATTATTGCGCTAAGCAACAAAGCAACGTAGAACCGGGCACAAACGCCTGTAGGTTCAAATTGCCATACCACAATAGCACTACGAGAGTATTGAGGTAACGTATAGACAGAATACAAGAGAGAAGAGTAAGTAAAGATGTCCAGAAAATAAACAATAGAATTTAAGATCTAGATGAGGTTAAAGAGTGAATACACTTGCGCCACTGTGACCGGTTCTGAGCCATATCACCTAGTGTCTCCAGCCATTTGTTGCGATCATCACGCGGACCCCAACCAGGTAGTCTACATCTACCTACATGGCTTAGACCAGTAGTCAAGGACTTCATGGACTGATGCCATGTTTTAGTTTGGCCGCCCCTAACCTTCTTCCATCCTATTTCGGCCCTAGCTAACATGGCGCGACGGGGTAGACGGTGGTCGGGCATGCGCAATACATGTCCTAGCCATCTCAGTCGATGAAGGTTAATGACCTCTTCGACTGATTTACCGTGTTTCCCAAGAACCTTTCGTCTAACCTCACTATTACTAGTCCGGTCATTCCATGGTATACGAGCGATGTTACGAAGATTCCTATGGTCAAATATCTGGAGACGACGCATATCTTGAGTTTTCATGGCCCACGTCTCGCAGCCATATGTTAAGATGGCGCGGATTGCTGCGCAGTACACCCGGCCTTTCGTTGAGACACAGATATCTCGTCTGCGCCACAAGTGCCGTAGATTGGCAAATGCCAATCGGGCTTTCTGGATCCGCGCTGAGATTTCATCAGACACCGACCCACCAGGGGTAATGAGACTTCCGAGATAAGTGAAGCGATCAACGCATTCAATTACTTCACTCCCTATAAATAATTTGGGGGAAGAAGCAGACCAGTCCTGGAGTAACATTTTGCATTTGGGAGGAGAGAAGCGCATCCCAAATATGCCTGCATTGTTACTCAACGTGTTCAAGAGACCTTGAATGCTGTGTGCATCTTCACCAAATATGACTATATCATCTGCATATTCTAAGTCGACAAGAGAGCCTCCTGGAAGGAGACTAATCCCAGAGGACTTACAGGAAGTGAGAGAGATTTCTAACAGTACGTCTATGATGAAGTTAAATAAAAATGGGGATAAGGGGCAACCCTGACGGACTCCACTTGAGGATGAGGTTTCTCGTGACAATTCGCCATAAGCTCTGACTCGACCAGTGGTGACCGAGTAGAGAGCCTTTATAAGGTTAATGTACTTTTGAGGTACGCCTTTTAATGACAAACATTGCCATAAGACTTCACGGTCAACAGAGTCGAACGCTGCTTTTAAGTCAAGAAATACAACTATAGTTGGGCGTTGGTACATATGTCTGTGTTCGAGGACCTGGCGCAGGGTGAATATGTGATCAATGCAGCCCCGGCCAGGTCTGAAACCAGCCTGGTTTTCTCGAGTCTGTTGTTCCCTAGTGTTGGTTAAACGTCGGATGATTATAGTGGCTAATATCTTAGATACTATATTAGTCAAACTGATTCCTCTGTGGTTATCACAAGAGGATTTCTGTCCCTTTTTGTAGACTGGAACAATCAGCGATCGAGACCAGTCAGAAGGGATGGAGTTTAGTTCCCAGACTTTGGCTAATATATCAGTCAACCTGCACGTTAAAACTATACCACCATCCTTGAAGATATCGGTAGACAACATATCAGGCCCTGCTGCTTTCCCACGTTTCAATTTACTTATGACGTTTTCAACTTCACTGAGAGTTGGGGGACCTATGTCAGTTTTCCATTCGGGTAGCTTGGAGATTGTGGGTAAGCTAAGCGTGGCTGGGGGCCAGTTAAACTGTTCCTGAAAGTGTTCTGCCCAGCGTTCTAATCTTCTAGATTGAGAGTAGATCAACGACCCATCTTTTTCGGAGATGATTTCACTAACTGCCGATTTTTTGATACCGGTGTCCTTAATAAGTCGGAACAGCTGTCTACTATTGCCTGCCGCTGCTGATGCTTCTATCGCTTTTGCTTTTGTTGCCCACCACTGTTCACGATCCATACGCAGACTCTTTGTCAGTCTACGTTTCAGTTGTCGTCGCTCTTCATCATACTCCGAGCCTGCTGGAATGAGTTTTCGAGCCTCCATCAGTTCCTTAGAAGTACTAGAGATCCAATGGTCTTTCATTGGATTGGGGTTAGATGCTAATAGCGCTGCTGCGTATACACCTGCTTTAAAATCATTCCAAGCTACTTCGGGGGAAACCTGTTGGTCATGGGCGACTAAATGCTTAGCCAAACCATTCCTAAATGCAATCTTCGCCTTCTCACTTTCAAAGTGATATCTAAAGGGTTTGCCCGATGTAACCTTTCTGCGACCAGTAAAACGCATAGAGATACGTGCCCTTACTAGGGCATGGTCAGAGTCTAGGCAAGTGCCCCAGAAAGAGCGGCAGTCCTCTATACAACCTCTCCAACGGTAGCTGATGCCGATGTGATCGATTTGTGTCCATCGTTGCGTAGATGTTGGAGGTCGCCAGGTTAAACAGTGTCTCGCCTTATGCTTAAAGTTTGTGCTAGCTAAGAATAAACGGTAGTCTGAACATAACTGCAACAGACGATCTCCGTTGTCTGTTCTCTGGGCTGGGATGCCGAGTAACCCACCTAGGTGCTTTTCAGCCTGATTTAGTCTACCTACTTGGGCATTAAAATCTCCTGCAATAATTACTATGTCTGAGTGCTTAGCTTTCTGAAGGAGGCTAGAGAACTTCATATAGAAGTCGTCTTTCACTTCATCTGTGCTGCAATCAGTGGGGGCATAAGCAGAGACGACAAAAAGGCATCGGCGTGTGTCCCTATCTTTCCGAGTTCGTACTGAGCCATTTAGACGGACAGCACATAGACGACTGTCTACAGGAATCCACTCGAGAAGAGCCTGTTCTGCACGTACGCTTAGTGCTGTACCTACACCAGCGAGGCCACGTGAGCTAGCTGTAGGGTCTCCAGATAAACGAAGAGTGAAGTGTGCAGTTCCATTGCATTGACTAGGTGAAGTCAAACGGATGACCATGCTGGGATCCTGTATGCGTGTTTCGGAGACACAGCATACATCAATTGCAAGAGATTCTAATGTTTTAGCTAAGGCAGCCTGTTGACCGATTTGACACAGCGTACGCACATTAAAAGCTCCAACATGAAGTTTAGAGCGTGGCTTCAGGAGACCTGGTATGATAATTTGGGAACTCGGGTAACCAGTAAAAGTGGCGCGCATAGAAACTGTAGGAGAAGTGTTACAAGTAGAGACCAGAGAGGGAGAACGTGTTCGATCATGAACAAGGTGAACTCGAGTGCTATTAGCGGTATGAGGGCGGTTATCACTTCCCGGTTGCCCACACCGTGGAAGGGTCATTCTTGAGGAACCTGAAAGAGAAAGAGGATTAGGGTAGGTCGTGATGACCTGAGAGTGTGACCGCAGTGCCCAGGGGACAGCTGTTTGAGGTCGGTCAAGTATATTAAGTGTTGCTCCGGTTGTCAGAAGGGGAGGCATCGGCCTCATGGCTTCCGAAGGAGCTCGGCTTTCACCATGAAGCGTCATATTAGTCCTTCCAACTTCCAGGGCAGAGTTAGAATGGTTATAAAGATTTTTATTCGTAAGCTGTTTTTTAGCATGGTAGTTGTTTTACGGGATGGGGATGCTAACCCCATGCCTAACCCTCCTCCTTTATCCGGGCTTGGGACCGGCAGAAACCCTGTGGGGGCTCCAGGTTGTTAATCAACAAATTGCAAACTATACTACAACGATAATGAGGGTATATATTAACCAACAACACTTATTGATTCACTCTGTCATCATAACATAACTGTTATTAATTGATTAACCAGACATAGATTTATATACCTAACCTCGAGATACATTGGTTCAATGTGTAAAAATTAGCGGTATTATTCGGTTGGTTAAAACTATAGTGCATGGACCAGAGTTCAAATAAGGAATTGGCTGCTGGAAGTTGAAAGCTTCAATCACCAAAGCGCCACTCCAAAATCTATGCGTTGAGGGAGACAAATTGAACAAGAATTGCTGTTATTTAGTTGTAGAAAATTGTGAATTCTCACACTATGATCCAACTATAGTCAGATAATCAAAAGATTTCGTCTTAGTGTGGAGCTCTTCGGTGACAGTGAATATCCATAACCTTCTGGAGATCAAACCCAGAAAGTTCGGGCTTTGCGGAGAGCATGTAATCTTTGAACTACTAAGCAGGCAACTAATAGTTTATACTTCGTGATGTATTTCACAGCCTCATCTAAAGACTAGATTAAATCCACAGTATACACTGCAAAATTCATTCACTAGAAATTAAAGGATACTTGGCTCTAAGGCATACTGTTTATGTGTTAAGGAGCTAACGATACTACAACTAGCCGACTGACCAAATCTAATTAGGTATAAAAGGGCACAGAGAAAATATTTCATTGGAAATCTTAAGAACGCCGTAAACATTTGACAATAACTCACTGCAGCACTCTCATTTCATGAAAAATTGCAGAAACTCACGCATCTATCGGCAATAAAAATGGCTTTCACAACAATATCATCAAAAGGTGACTGGCGAATCAATCCACTGTGGAAAAAAAACCTTAGAAACAAACAGATAGCTTTTGCAATCAATGTCACCAACGGGTCAACCCATCCACTTCATTATATTCATTTGAAGATTGAGAGATGAAAACACGGAAAGATGCAATATTATCGATACAATAAATTGCTTCAAATGCGGCAGACATTATACTGGACAATGTAGATATCCATTTTCAAGTACGTACATATGAACATACACTAGCAGTGAAATTACATTACATACTATCATTGATGTCAAGCAAGGTAAACAAAAATCATATCTGGTGAGTTAATAACATCACTAATGTGTACAATGCCATCTTATTCAAAAGTGATCCCAGGTTACTTTACCTATCTTTAAACTCGAGTGAGCTCCCTTAGAATTTATAATTAGTCGATGATTAGGATTCAACTATCCTGAATTTTAAAACGACTAAGTTGTGGTCTGATAACTATACTGGCAACAAATACTAGTAAATCAAGTTTTTTAGGAATTGGCCCTTTTAAAGAAATGTTTCGACAATGTTTAGCAAGGGAAACAACAATCACTTTGATATTACATGGCATCGAATTAAAATTTATCTTAAACACATCGGTATCAAAGCATGCCAGAGGCTACACATATCGCATGTTTCTCAAACAGTAGGTGAGATATTTAAAAGGTAGCACATTATTAGAGCAAGCAAATTATGTCCCTAGTCGAGACTCAAGTCCATATGTGCATGTGTAGGTCAGAAGAACAAAATGTTTAGATACATAATTAGCTCTGTGTACATTATCACTCAGCTTACATAACAAAACCTTCTTACTTGTCCTAAATCTTTTAATCTTGCATAATAATCTGGTTAACCATAGAAAGTGAGTGTCAGACTGCAGACGACATATTACTGTTCCGTTCGCATTATATATATATATATATATATATATATATATATATATATATAAACTCACTTGAATTTGACCCAGACATTCACGATTTTCGATCGGAAATTGACAATTGGCTGGAAAATCATCAGGTAGTTTTGCCATTGTATAAACCGGTTCAATTGGAAAGGCCGTTGGCATACTTGTTAACAAAAACTCAACCGGTAAAGGACGAGCTACACGTGTAACACGATTACCATATTTATCCTTTGTCTAACAATTCAAGATATTCAAAGAAAGTTATTGCACAGTTTAATATAAGTAATATCTAGATATTTAAAAGTGGAAATATCTACGTGGCTTCACGAAGGACCTAAGAAATGGATTATAAAGCACGATCTTCTTACCAAAAGGTGTGGCAGCATAGCCCAAACGATAACTAATTAAGACTAATTACACACATACATACATGGTTGTTTCTGAATGGCTTTGTTTATATGAACACAGTACTTTTCAAACATGTGGCAAAGTAAGATGACGAATTTTTTTAAATCGCCTTTTCTCCGTATCAAAACAAAATCGCCCATTATCCGCACCGTCACCCCAGTACAATGAATATTACGATTTGACTGTCGGACCTCGTCTTACATTTACAAAGTTGGTCTGCTTGGCACAATTGCTCCTTAATAAACAAGTCAATAGGCTCAACTACAACGTTGACGAAATAGTCACGATTAGGCTGAACGATGATTGACCCTTAAATTCAAAGAGGTAGATAGATTGTGAAGAATTACACACCTAAGAACACTAGATAACTCCTGACATGGCTAAATGGGACCATATTTAGGAGAAAAATACAAGTAATAATAAACTATGGTTCCAAAAATGCACGTGCATAAAGAAATTACCTTTGTAAATATGATACTCGAAAATCACGAAGTATTTAGAAAGTCACTCTAGTCAATATACTGATATATCAAAACAGAAAATTGGATAAATGAACAATATGAATGCTAAATTTGTTATGAAATATGAAGTAAAATTTAACTAGGTGGACCTAAAATGACTGAAATCTATTTCGATATTTTTACTGGAATTCTAAAAGAGCTAGTTAAAACTAAGTGAGAATAATGTTGAATTATTCCAAAAGTAAATAAAATGGTTGAGGTTATCCGTAAAGTTTCCAATGTTTAATAAGTTTTGAGTACAGCAATAATAAAGAGTCGATAGGGAGAATGTAATGAGAGAAAAACGAATAAACTCATGGAAACGTACACAACAGTATTAAGCCCAGGATTGCCGTTAAGCCAAAGAATGAATGTACCGACATCACTATGAATGATTTTGAGCAATGTCGCTTGAAATCTAAAAAAATTGATCATGACAGTCGTGTGGACCACAGCTAAGTAGTCTGTACCTACTAACACAGTCCAGAGCAACAGTTAGTGATTTCATACATTGATGCCACGTTTTGGTTTGACTGACCTTGGTTTTCCTTCATTTCATTCTTATGCTAGTAGTTAATAACATGCGACGAGGTAAACAGATGGTGGGTGGGCATTCGTAACACATTTTAAAACCACTTCAGTCGGGAAGGATTCATAATCACATCAACGGATTTACCAACATTCACTAATTCGCTGTGTTTAATCCCACCACCACTTACTTACTAGGTGGTCCAAACAAACGCGAGTAATGTTCCGAGGGAATCGGATCAAGTACCAATAACCTATGTATGTCATCTACTCTAAATGACCACGTGCTACATACATACAGTGGAAAAGAAAGGACTGCTGCGTAATACATTCGCTTCTCGACTGGCAGATGCCTATCTCAATAACTCTGTAAGCTATGTATGTTGGAAAAAGCCAAGTGAGCTTCTCGAATCCGCTCTAAGATTTCATCAGACACTAATACATCACAACTGATTAGACTTTCAAGTGAAATGGTCACCTACTTTACAACCTATTGTTTAGCTCAGACATTGATGCAGACCACGGGCAGAGACCAGCAGTAAAATACGTTATAGACTAATGTTACGTTTTGATTTAATTTAAAAAAAAAAACTTTATAACTAATCACTTCTTGTTTTTATAGTGAAATATCCATTTGTTGTTTAAAGGTCAAAAAGAAGCCTTTGTTTTTATCGCACATATTCCAAATTACATAAATATTTGACCAAATAAAATATGAAACACAGAAAAAATCAATTTAAATAACTTAATCAAATCGGTCGATACAAAGTGTACCACAAGTTTGGACTAATTTTGTTTTATGAATAAATAATTCTTATGTTACTACAAGGCACTGAACAAACATTATGTTCAATGTCAGACGATCACAATGTATGATTGTAACAATTCTGTGAGCAATGGTAAAGTTAACCATAGGGTACTAAGCGAAAAATATCAAATGAGTTTATGAGGGTTGTGCGCACTCCAACGGAGTAATTTGCACCTAGCAACACGGTTCAAACAAACAGTTGATGACCACATAGACTATTGCCATGTTTTAATTTAGCCTTCCGTAAATTTATTTCATCCTACATAGACACCATTACTCAAAAACGTGTAGTGAGATAGAAAATGGGTATGATAAGGTATTTATATTACATATCCAAACGACCTCAGTCGATGAAGATTCATAACCTCATGCCCTCTATTTTATTAGCCTATCTTCCCATTCCAAGTGTGTTTGTACTGTTACTCAAGGAGTTTGAGAGACTCCATACACTGTCAGCGTTTTTCACCGAATAAGACTATTTTCTAAATCGCTAAACATGTCTGCTGGTAGAAGGTCAATCCTTGAAAAGCTATATGAAAGTGTAATTTCTAGGAGAAAATCTATGACGATATTCTGAAATGTTTAGCCTGTCATATCATCAACAGTGCTAGAATTATGTACTGTTTTATGAATCATTAAGTTACATTTCAACTCATGATAATGAAGAAAGGTAAGTTAGGATAATGCATATTTATGTCAAACTGTACTCTAATTATGACTGACTGAACTATTGCTTTTGAAAATTCCAATTTCAACATATACTAATGAAACAATATGATAAGCAACGCCTATACAATAAAGTTAAAGGTCATTACGAGGATTATAGAATAGTACAGAATTTTTGCAAGCAAAAGCAAGAAGTTCTAGACATTCTTAGTAAATAGTATAAAGTATAAATGTATGCCTTTTCTTAAGCACATTGATCTTGAAATGATTAAGTGTGAATTCATTGTTTTGTTTTATTGTTAAACAATTTATTCAATCTAATCTGTATAATGAAAGTCAGAACGTTTATTACTAGGTAAATAAAGTAAGTCATTATAAATATATAGTGCCTCAGTGGACTCTTAAAAGAAAAGGTTCTTCCATGAATGTTAGAAGTAGTAAGTAGCTGAAGGATAAAATTATCTAATGGCCTAGGATGATTTACTAAGGATAGATATTCTAGTAAAATGGAGCTACTGAATGACATGCCAAATTAAATTTAAGGTTATACAGTATTTTACATGAATTTGACAATAAAATCCTGTGATTACTTTTCACGATAACGGACTGTCTATGATTTGAAATCATGAAAACGTACTTCTAAGTTGACTGAATGAAAAGTTACATATGAAGAAATACTGAAATTCAAGAAGTACCGGGAGAAAGAGAACAAATACATATATACCACTATAGCCAATTTCGGGTTGTATCGTATAATTTCTTCAACCAGTGATAAAGATTATCTCTTGTGCATTAGGTAGTATATACCTACTTACGTGGCTCAAAACACACAGTCGATAACCTTATGAAATGATACCAAACATTGGTTTTGCCGGTTTTAGGTTTCTTCTAACCCACTTTTATACCAGAATGTACAACTTATTTCTAAGTTTAATAACTCAATTGTATTGATGATGTCAGGTTAAAATTAATCTTAACCAAACTTAACTAGTCAGCATCCGTAAATAATTTGAGTTTAGAACTGATACTGTTAGACAACTAACAAAAATTAAGAATCGTATCAATCTATAGTGATAAAGACACACTGATGAACACTAAACAACTTGTTATTCGATTGAATTTTAAAACATTTCATACACACTCATGTCAGTAAATCACTGTAATCTTTAACAAAATTTGATATGAAGCATACTTTCTCCGTCCTCCAAAAGAATGGCTATCTTAACAATGTTAGTAAAAGGTGTATAACAAATCGACATAATATCGAATAACCAACCTCAGAAAAAAAAACAGAACATCCCGTAAAAATGCTTTAAAACCCTTAAGAATCATTAAAACTCAAAAATTGACACAATTACTTGATACCATTTTATGCACACTAAAAGAATATAAAACTAAAAGATAAATTTCGTATGATTGACAGAATAAACAAGACTAACTGAATATTGGATTAAATAGAAGTCCCTCTCCCCCTTCACCAACTTATACATAAAATTCAAGAAGTAGTGAGACGATATGATATGAATGAATGTGAACAATAATTGATGTGGGTTTTATTGAAAAAAGCATCGAAATTATGGATCGAGGAATTTTGAAAAAATGCCAGGGAATTTCTAGATGCATGGCAAATGACAGGCAACTGGAAATAGATTTTATGTCTCAACCCGAAGACAAGAACATTGACAACCATATGATTACAGATGAACAGCAAAAGACGATAAGAAAGCCAAAAATGAATGGGAACAACATCACAAACGAGGCCATTAGAACGAATTCAATCTACACTTATGAAATGACTGAAAAACCCAATTCTACATGGAGTAGAGCAATGACAATGTTGTCTAGAATGAAATTAAATTCTCTGACATGGAGGAAACTAAATTATTTTTTCTTCTTGCAAGCAATCACAAGGAAAAAAAAACAAAACACAGACGATTTAAAGGTTACATTCATATAAACAGACAGACAGTTACAACGTAGAATTTGGTACATGCGTACGTCAGTTCAAGTTGCGATACCCAAATTACCAGATAGAGATTAAATTATCGGATCAAATCCCAGAGTAGGGGAGGTAGTAACAGAGTTAATATTAATCGGAGGATATAGGGATCGGTGATAAGATTTAAGAAAATATGATTCAGTAAAGAGGAAATTATGATAAGTTCAGAAACTTAGAATTTGGAGGAAGACAAGGAGTGGATGCACCTGTGCCATTGCCAACGATTTTGAGTCATATAACCCAAGGTCTCTAGCCATTTATTACGAGCGTCACGCGGACCCCAACCAGGTAGTCTGCACCTATTAACATGGCTCAGCCCAACTGTCAGTGACTTCATGGACTGGTGCCATGTTTTGGTTTGACCAACCCTAGCTTTCTTCCAGCCTACTCCTACACCAGACAGCATTGCTAGTCGAGGTAGGCGGTGGTCAGGCATACGTAACACATGTCCTAACCGCCTTAGCTGATGGAGATTTACTGCTGCATCAAGAGACTTACCGTATCTACCTAGTACTCTATTCCTAACCCATGTATTGCTTACTCGTTGGTCCCAGAAAACACGAGCAATGTTTCGAAGACATCTATGATCGAATACTAGGAGCCTACGAATATCCTCTATCCTTAATGGCCATGTTTCACATCCATAAAGTAGAGCGGATCGAACTACTGTGCAGTAAACGCGTCCTTTGGTCAGTAGTCGGATGTCTCGCCTACGCCATAGGTGACGCAAATTCCCAAAAGCTAATCGGGCCTTATGTATACGCGCAGTGACTTCAGCAGACACCAGACCGTCAGGACTGATGAGGCTGCCAGCACATTTAACTGCCTCACTCCCTATCACTAACTTCGGTGTCGAATCAAGCCAATCCTGAAGTAACATTTTGCATTTGGGTGAAGAGAATCGCATCCCAAACATCCTTACATTCATGTTTAAGATAGTCAAAATATTCTGCATTTTATCAGCATCTTCACCTAAGTGAACTATATTATTTGCATATTCTAAGTCAGCAAGTTTATCTCCTGGAAGGAGGTCAACGCTGGAGAAGTCAGACGATGACAACGTTAACCTTGATGAACACCACTTGACGTAATCATTTCCGATGACATTCCCCCATTCATTCATCGTTATTTTTAAAAGCGCAAGTATGGCATTTACTTTATACCTTTAAAATGTTAATTGCTTCTGAAAGGGTTTGCACTTGGTCGTAATGCTTGTGGCGAACCGTTAAAGGTAGTCGAAGAGTTGGAGTGTAGAGTAGCTTTGTGAGTGTTAATGGTTGCGCAACAGATAAGAACCAACTGTCCATAATGAAGATTGGTAAGCAGATAGTAATCTGAGCCAACTTTGGCTCTTTCATGATGTAAGTCTGGCCTTTAAACGTCAGGTTTACAAAACCTCAACAAAAGAAACCTGATCTCTCCGACCTGAGGATGTTCGGCCGACGTTATCTTAGAAGGAGTACTGATATCCAGTAACTAATACTGAGGTTTGTAGATATGCATTTAGGTGCAGTAATTATAATTCAATTGGTGTCATTATATTGAAACACTGGCTTCTGTGGCTTGGTCATGTTTTATGAATGTTGTCTCGATGGCATTCATATAATGGTGAAAGTAGAGATATGGCCAGTTTATAACATGATGTTGTGGTGTGAAAAAAAGTTTTCACAAAATTAGTTTCTTTCTGGCCATCACAACTACCTTATTTGTTGTCTTCACCGCCAATGGTGTAACAAATCACCAATGAATGATTCGAAGAGACTCAAACTACTATGATTTCCTAAGTAGTATATAATTACCAGCAATATAAAAGGAGACAGATGTTGCTTATGTATGTTTTCTGAAATACGACCATACCAAAAAATTTCCCTTTTTACACTCATATCAACATAAGACAAATTTCGTATTATCTAACTTCTGACGCCATTAGGTAAGACTCAGAATAGGAGAAGTGGTGATTCAGTTGTGATTTTCTTATTACATCATACGAATGGGGTGATTTTACAAAACTAAAAGAACTCCGTTTCGTTTATATCGTCCATATTTATATTTTCCACAAAATTAGCGCTTAATTTGTGTTGACAGTGGCTTAAACGCTCGAATGTAAACCACTAATTCATAGGTTCAAAGCTTCCTTAAGCTTAGTCTGATTTCAGTAGCTGGCTAGAAGTGCAGCTAATAAATCGATTGTAGGTTAAAGTTGACCACAGGAAACATTTCTTTTTGATACTTCAGTGTACCTAAATTCATGACTTTTAAATGAACGAATGGTGGGAATATCAATGAAAAGCAAGAGAACTTACTGCATAAAACACTTCTGGAACAAATTGTACTTTTGTTGTCTCTCTAATATAACCTAATTCCGGTGCATCGTATGTTGGTACTAGAATATTATCCTTTTCTAATGCCATAGCTTGGTTACTAACTTGATAGCCTTCAAAGTGTATATGATTCGATGAGTCGCCAGTGACGACAACAGTAGTAAATTTGGAACCAAAACAACCATCAGGACTGAGGCGACATATATTCGGATGAAGATTCTGAAGTCGAGCAGCAGTAATACATTCTTCAGCACTTAAAAAGAATGTATCCTTTCAAAAAGAGAAAAGAATAGAGATTAATCTACATTTACGTATGAATAGCGGGAACGACCACTCGGCTGTCCGTAGTTGCTACATTGACGAAGTAGTCAGGCTTGCACATCGTGATAACCCAGTCAAGTATATCTGCCGGAACATCAGTTCACTTAGGTTCTACTATGGTAGGCAGGTCGGTTGAAGAGTGTGGTTAGACATAGGATACTAAGGAGCGATGGGAAATCGGTACGTAGGGCTTTGAATATTCACAGATTGAGGTTAGCTGGAATGTGTTACGTATGATAATCCACTTTGATGTGAAATGTTGACTGGATTCGAGGTAAGTTAAAAAAATCTAGGGGCGGATGGTGTAGGATGATATAGTTTCGAATCAATGGCAGTGACACAAATGAATTATTGTAGATTCTGGGTTCTAGTGTCCCTTTATACAAAGTAGACTTATGAAAGTATAGGACATGATGTCTTTGCGAAACTCTTGGAAAAGCAACTTGATAAAAGTTACTAGCCTCTGTAGAACTAACAACATCACTTTTCTGAACTTAAAATTACGGTCCAAACAAGTGTATAATTAACTAATTGTAATAGACGAGCTTTATGAACATGATCAATCTAGAGAAAACTTATAAACGTTTGTTGCTACAGAAATAAGTATTATAACGACCAAGAACACGATTTGTGGACTAAATTTTTCAGATAATGACAAATCTGTTGGAAGTACTTCTGAAAAGTTGTTCTAGACAAAGCAAATCGGTTGAAACTGAAAATAATAAACCACTGGGTGGCGACTTAGCAAGCTAAAGGCTAGGCACTCGCTGAGAGGCTTGAAGGTCATATGTTTGATACCTAGTAGAGTCGTGGATGCATACGGCTATTGATGAGTCTTGTACTGGGATAAAATCACTTTTAAATGTTTCCCCAGTAATCAATGGTCTCACAACTAAGGACAATCAAAGATATGAAACTGTTTATTGAAAACAAGCAACAACCCAAAACAAAACTCACAATAGTACCGCGAAAATGTTTGACAACACCGTTACCACCTGAGTTCTGAGCTACCAAATCGGTGAATATCCATCCAACAGGTTGTAGTCCAATTCTTCCAGCAACTTCCTTCACATGTTTTGGTAATACATTATCAAGAGGGCCGATTAGTTTCACCGATTTCGGTGTAGATTCCTAAAACAAAAATAATGGAATTACAATGAAACTATGTTTTTTTCTATAGTTGTTTGGAAATCATGTTTGGAAATGCTTTATTTCACAAAAGGTTGATAAAAACTAAACAAAAAACGAACTTTTGTGAATAATGGACATTTATAATGTTTAAATCAAACACTATAAAACACACTATGAATAGATGATTCTCGACGATACCTTATGAAATATGTAAATGTTAACATATTTCCTCTTGTATCAATATCAGGTGGAGAGAAAATGCCTCAGATTCTCATTTGCGTTTTTAATAAATTTGAAGCAACATCAAGAGCCACCATACGAATAGCTAGAGTTGATCCGCCATAGGATGATTCTCAGTAGTGAAGTCACATGTTTAAACACCAGTTATACATATCATCTAACTCAATAAGAATAGAAATAAAGCTTCACATACATGAGGTGGTATTCTAGTCAAAATGAAGACGTATTAGCGAAGAAAATGTTCTTCGTCTTCAATCTAAAATACACATTTGTATACAACGTGATAATCTTTTGATATGAATAACTCATTAACAAGTGTAGATTCATGTGCATATCTACAGTAACACTTTAAGTGTGAGGTCTGATGATAATAGTAAGTAACCTAGATCGATAAAGGTTAAGCGAAGTTCGGAGCTGAGAATTAGTGGCTGAAAGATGACTACCTATCACTGGGTATCAAAAGCTAATTGGATATAGATACTGAAAGTCATCACATAGAGAGAACAGTAGTGCATACGTATTGCAAAGACTTTCCATTATCAATTCCATGATGTCAAAAAACGTTTTTATTTATAGTTTACCACTTTAAGCCAAGAAATACAACTCAACCATAAATAGGTAACTCAACCTTGACTTCTACCTTCATGTTGTAGTCGGGTTTGTATGCAGTGATAACTCAATCGAACCGAAATTGTCCCATTGAGTCCAACTGTGCTAGGCTAGTTAGTTGAAGACTAAAAGTAGAGTCTAAGGACCAAGCTGTGCTGTTGACTTTACAAAAATTTCATGGTAATAAGATGTTTCCCTCGAAAAACCAGCATCTCCAGTGATCCTTCTTTCCCACAACGGGAAAACGGCGTTAGAAAAGAACGATTAAAAAATGGAATACGTCAGAGTGCCTCATGAATTTTTTCCCTCAATCAAAAGGTCTTTAAAGAACAGAGCTAATACATGTAAAAAGTACACTAGGAAGACCAATCTTTAGAAAGCCGTCCATTGAGATCTGTGGTCAAATTTCAAAGTCATCAAGATTACTCCTACTCCATGTACTTTATCAGGTGCTGGTACTCCTCTCAGAGTGCTTCAATGATAATAGCAGCAACTGGAAAACGATAACAACACTCTTATATCTAGCGTTATTTGATGGTAATCAAAGTGATGAAGAATTAAAAAAGGAAGATTTATCTCACTTGGATTGGTTCATAAATTGCTGCAACTACTGCTTTTATTGCTAGGGGAGGAGAACCAGGGGTATCAAAGTGAGCATAACGACCAAGCATAATACCAATACGTTGACAACTAGTCTGCCGCCAAAAGTCTAGAAACCTGTCCATCAATTGAGGATTTTCAAATTGAACAAAATCTACATGACGATACGGTTGAATTTCTAAGGTGACTGGATTCGGTTGACATTTTGTGCAAATTCCATCAGGCCAAGGTGGATGATCACGACAACCAGGACGGATATGACAACTTAAGTTTTCCAAGTATGAAAATTTACCTCTAAAAACAGATTAATGCGAAATAAGTTGTGCATACATTAATTGGTGAGTGTTATTCAAGTTTCTAAAAAAAGTATTTCCTAGTCTCAAACAGTGACCTCAGCGCTAAATCTTGACTCCTAATCCTAACAGTAAACTTAAAACCCATGAAGGGCTTACAGAAAAATCAGGCAAACTATTTCAGCAAGCAAAACCTCTATATTTTTCGAAAAGGTGTCATTTTCACTAACAGAATATTCATTTAGTATTAATTATCAGTAAAAACGTATATGACGCTGACAGGTTCATTGGTTCAATTGGACTTCTTGGGTTGTTTCTAACTGATTATTGGGATTCTTAGTTGCGGATAGTTTGAGAATCGCTAAGCCTGTACTCTTACCAACCTTATTTGTCAAAATATTCATACAAAACGCCAGTGCAAGCGTACGTGTTAGTTTCACCAGATACTTTCCGCTCTCCTCGAGTAACGTACAACATAAAAACTGGCACGTGTGAGCACTAGTTCAAGTTGCTACACTACTTCAGTACATCAAAGTGAGTAACAAAGTAGTAAAAGTAGTAGTAGTAACATCAATGGTAACAATAAAAAGGTGAACAAAGAGAATATGACTCAAGAAGAACTAATTAGTTGAAAAGTCTATAGTAAATTTAACTTCAGGATCTAAAGAATAATAAAACCATGTCACCAAACGTCGCCAGCCACTAGTTATGACAATCGTGTGGACCCAACGAGGTGGTTTGCATCTACAAAAATGGCTCTGACCAACAGTAAATGACTTCATGAAATGATGTTACATTCTTATTTGGTCACCACTAGAACTTTCTTTTACCCTACACGCGTAAAAATAAAGTGGTTAGGCATGCGTAATACATGTTACAACCGCGCTTTCCTGTTCGTGTATAAATGCGATGGTTGAATAGTAGATAACAAATTCGATTGTAGATAAAAAGTGAGAATATAAAATTAGATATAAATCTTAGGAATGAAATCACGCCACTGAAGATTATTTTTAGTGATAAACTGTTTGTGAACATTTTAATGACAAGTAAATATCCTAATAACTAGGTCTCATAGATATTTAGAGATATGATTAATCTGTTAGTGTGGTTGTGATTAGAATAATTAGTTCATATCAATTTTACTATGTTTCATCGACGTTTTGCAGTAGAAACATTTGAAAGTTCGTTGGGATCATTCATGAGAATACCTGGTTTCTTCTCATAATTATCACTTTGTAAGAGAGCTCTTAGCACATTTGTAAATGTCGCTTATTATTATTTATATTTGTATGACAACACATATAATTGTGAAAGATAATTGGAAATAACCTTGCTAAGTAAATGATGGAGTAGTGGCTTAGTGAATAGGGTGTTCGACTGTCAGCCACTAAGATGTAGCGTCGAACCCCACTCTGCCTACCTTAGTTTAAGAAAAGTGGTAGTAGTGTTAGCCTTCACAATTAAGATCTAACTTGAAGTTAAAAACATAAATTGAAACAGAAATTGAAGTTTAACACCATGGACTGAATTAAACAGTAGAATAGAACTGTATCATGTAAAAATGCATGTAAACCAGTCAGTTAAATTCAATATACGGAAGATACGCGTTACATAAAGTTATAGTATCACACTGGAATGATTAGATGAAATTATCAAATTAACATGCGAAAAATTTGTGCTAATTTGGAATACCAATCCTAATAAAAAAAGGCTTGAGAAATATAACAAACAAATACTTGCTTGCTTTGTCCACCTGTTAATTTACGTAGATATGCATGAAATGACATAAATTTTACTGGAGGATCTAAATGTTCCAAATAGGCAGAATCAAAAGGCTACGAGTAGAAAAACAATAAAGATGAAAACAACACCAAGCCAAGTATTACAGTACACAAAGGTATTATTTTATTAAAAGGAGTGTGTAGTATACAATTTGATTAGTCTTCTTTAGCATATGTGTAAGCGGTTTACGATAATTGAATAACAAAATCCAGTCAGTTAACCAAACACAACGTAAACCATGGCAAATATGCGCACTGATTCAAGTTCCAACACTACATTAGCATAGCATAATGAATCATAAAGTAGCAGGAATGATACTAACATAAGTGATAGTGAAAAGATGGATACTAGTCAATCAATCAATAAGTCAATGCCTGTTACTCTTCATGGAGCACAGGCCGCTGACCAGTATTCTCCAACCTATTGATACTAGCAGACAAAATAAAATGAAGGAAGAAATAGCCTAAGCTATAAAAGTACTAAACATTGTTTTGATATTCAAAATCATCCCAGATCCGGTTTTAAAAAAATCTCATTTAATAAAGACAAAACTTTGAAATAAAAATAGTTACGTCGTGTGTTTAAAGACACGTCCTGACCGTAGCTGCTACCTTGACGTGGTGGTCAGGCTTGCCTATCGTAATGACCCAACCGAGCTATATTGGCTGCAACGCTTGTTCTTCTAGGTCCTACCATGCCAAGCAGGTCTGTTGGAGAGCGATAAGACTAAAGGCAGCAACCTAAGATCTGAGGGCGAAGTCGTACTGTTGACTGCAGCGGGGTGTGACAGCAGTAAGGTGTTTCTCTCGGACAACCAGCATCTGCAGTGATGCTGCCTTCTCACAAAGGAAGGGGTTAGAAAAGGTCGACCCTAAAAATGTCACACCTCACCTTACTCCACGGATTTCCGTCTCCGGCAATAAGGCCTACTAAAGAACGGAGCTAACACTAATAAAAACATCCCATAGCAGGGTCGTGCGTGATCGGCCTCAAGCAGTTGCACCTTGGGCTCTGCGATCACGCTCCTGCGTCACTATGACCAATACTAACTCAGTTTCCTTTTCAGGTACCTCAGGAAGTAATATCCTTCCATGGTGTGGGCAGCCAGGAAGTGACAACTGCCCTCATACTTCTAACAGCACACGAGATCATTTTGCTCGAGGTCAAATCCCACCCTCAACTCTCAATAACTCCCTTATTCCCACGATTAACCCGTCTAGCCTAACTTTATCACCTCACGCCTATAATGCTAATGGTTTGAGTTCACGAAACGTTGTTCCTGGTCTCCTGAAACCTCGCACTAAACTACATATCGGAGCTTTTAACGTTCGAACCTTAGGCCAAATAGGACAACAAGCCTCTCTAGCTATGACCCTAGATTCTCATTCCATCGATGTCTGCTGCGTCTCCGAAACGCGTATACACGATCCAAGTACAATCATTCGCTTGACCTCACCTTGTGAAGATAAAGAACCGGCCAGGTTCACCCTTCGTGTTTCCGGAGACCCCATCGCTACCACTCGAGGTCTTGGTGGTGTAGGTATAGCACTGAGTTCAAAAGTTGAACAGGCTCTCCTTGACTGGATTCCCATAGACAGTCGCTTATGCACTGTCCGTTTAAACGGGACGGTAAGAACTCGGAAAGATAGGGACACACGCCGTTGCCTCTTTGTTGTCTCTGCCTATGCTTCTACTGATTGCAGCTCAGATGAAGTAAAAGATGAATTTTACAGAAAGCTTTCAGACCTCCTTCAAAAAGCTAAGCGTACTGATGAAGTGATAGCCGCAGGTGATTTTAATGCTCAAGTAGGTAGATTAGGCGAAACCGAAAGGCACTTAGGTGGATCCTATGGTGTTGAGGCCCAACAAACAGATAATGGCGGCCGTTTATTACAACTGTGCTCAGATAACCGTCTATTTCCTGCAAGCACCAACTTTTAACATAAGGAAAGACATCAGTTAACATGGCGGCCCCCGCAATCAACTCAACGCTGGACTCAAATAGACCACATTGTTATCAGCCACCGTTGGAGTGGCTCGATAGAAGACTGCCGCTCATTTTGGAGCACATGTTTAGACTCAGACCACGCTTTAGCGCGTATTAGTCTGCATCTCACTGGACGTAAAAGACCCACGGCAAAAATCCCCATACGAGTTCAACTTAATGATGAAAAAGTCTAGAATATATTTCAGGAACAACTTAAAAACCAATTAGTCAACTGTATAAACGATACCCACTCAGAGTCGGCTTGGAATGATATCCAAAAAGCTGTCGAAACAGCAGTAATATCTACTAGTAAACTAAACCAAAAAGTTAGGAAAACAGTGGATTTCAGCTGCGTCTACTGAACTGATAGATGCTCAGTAACACATCCCACCTGGTTCTGAATACAATGAGGAGCGAAGACAACTTAGACACAAACTGGTTAAAAGCTTACGCAATGATCGTGAGCAGTGGTGGGTGGCGAAAGCTAAAGAGATAGAAAAGGTAGTGGCAATAGGTAACAGTAGACAACTGTTCAGACTTATCAATGAAACGGGTATCACAAACTCGACTCTAAGTGAAACTATCTCAGAAAAAGATGGGAGCATTATCTACTGTCAATCCAGAAGGTTGGATCAATGGGTAGAACACTTTAGGGAACAGTTCAATTGGACCTCGGCGCCATCCCAGTTGCCCACTGTTCCCGGGCAATCTGAATGGCAAATTAATATTGGTCCCCCAAGTCTTAGTGAGGTTGAGAAGGCTATAGGGAACCTGAAGCGAGGGAGAGCAGCAGGACCTGATGGATTAACCCCTGAGATATTTAAGCATAGTGGTTCAGTTTTAGTAGCGAGATTAACCGAGATCTTGGCTAGAATCTGGGAACTGGACATAATCCCACCTGGAACATAGACACACTTTTAGACACCCAACAATAGTTGTATTCCTTGACCTTAAGGCGGCATTTGACTCTATCGATCGTAAGGTTATGTGGCAATGTCTGTCATTAAAAGGCATGCCAGAGAAGTACATTAACCTTATATAAGCTCTCTACTCGAACACCACATGTCGAGTGAGAGCTTATGGCGGATCGTCATCAGAACTGATCATCTCAAGTGGTGTTCGTCAAAATTGTCCGCTTTCCCCATTTTTATTTAATTTTATCATTGAGATACTTTTAGAGTTGACATTTTAATCGTCTGACTTCTCTAGTGTTGACCTCCTTCCAGGAGATAAACTTGCTGACTTAGAATATGCAAATAATATAGTTCACTTAGGTGAAGATGCTGATAAAATGCAGAATATTTTGACTATCTTAAACATGAATGTAAGGATGTTTGGGATGCGATTCTCTCCACCCAAATGCAAAATGTTACTTCAGGATTGGCTTGATTCGACACCGAAGTTAGTGATAGGGAGTGAGGCAGTTAAATGTGCTGGCAGCCTCATCAGTCCTGACGGTCTGGTGTCTGCTGAAGTCACTG
The DNA here is from genome assembly GCA_034768735.1 of Schistosoma mekongi. Classification (NCBI taxonomy): domain Eukaryota; kingdom Metazoa; phylum Platyhelminthes; class Trematoda; order Strigeidida; family Schistosomatidae; genus Schistosoma; species Schistosoma mekongi. Next base: position 13,637,601 of record CM068311.1, read on the forward strand.
CGCGTATACATAAGGCCCGATTAGCTTTTGGGAATTTGCGTCACCTATGGCGTAGGCGAGACATCCGACTACTGACCAAAGGACGCGTTTACTGCACAGTAGTTCGATCCGCTCTACTTTATGGATGTGAAACATGGCCATTAAGGATAGAGGATATTCGTAGGCTCCTAGTATTCGATCATAGATGTCTTCGAAACATTGCTCGTGTTTTCTGGGACCAACGAGTAAGCAATACATGGGTTAGGAATAGAGTACTAGGTAGATACGGTAAGTCTCTTGATGCAGCAGTAAATCTCCATCAGCTAAGGCGGTTAGGACATGTGTTACGTATGCCTGACCACCGCCTACCTCGACTAGCAATGCTGTCTGGTGTAGGAGTAGGCTGGAAGAAAGCTAGGGGTGGTCAAACCAAAACATGGCACCAGTCCATGAAGTCACTGACAGTTGGGCTGAGCCATGTTAATAAGTGCAGACTACCTGGTTGGGGTCCGCGTGACGCTCGTAATAAATGGCTAGAGACCTTGGGTTATATGACTCAAAATCGTTGGCAATGGCACAGGTGCATCCACTCCTTGTCTTCCTCCAAATTCTAAGTTTCTGAACTTATCATAATTTCCTCTTTACTGAATCATATTTTCTTAAATCTTATCACCGATCCCTATATCCTCCGATTAATATTAACTCTGTTACTACCTCCCCTACTCTGGGATTTGATCCGATAATTTAATCTCTATCTGGTAATTTGGGTATCGCAACTTGAACTGACGTACGCATGTACCAAGTTCTACGTCGTAACTGTCTGTCTGTCTTAAAGACACGTAGAAATATCAACTTATAGACGAAGAAAAGAACAGACACTCAACTTACCTCAAGGGGAACACAATGGATACATTGCCCTGATATAGGATGGTGACATCTGAAATTCAAAATAAACAATCGACAAAGAATAGCTTCGTAAGTGGGAAAAGATTGAGTAAATTTTTACTAAAAAGCGCTTACAAATTTAAAGCACTAAATTATAATTACGAACATGATCTATGCTAGTGTCAGCGAACTCCATATACCACCTTGATTACCAATACATGGACCAGGTGGAAAAAAGTGGTTATGATCAATTTATGATATGAAGCAGTGGGATGACGAACAACATGGTTAAGTTTACATATGGTGGTGTGTCGCGATGTACTGTGGTTTATTAGCCAATAGATTATATAGGTGGTAGGTTTAAAAACTGGTCCACTGTTAGTCAATAAAATTAAGTTATAGCTCAAAGCTGAGTACACCAATCTACACTGATACTTAAATTAATCTCGATAATTGGACACGGTTGGCTTAAATTTTATCAGACACAGCTTAAGATAAGAGCTGGTGAGGGTCAGATTAGTTTCCTATTACTTTCCTACTACTAATAAACCTCACGATGCACCACTCAAGTAGGTGACTTATCTTTGATGTTTTTCTGTCCAATTTTCAATAACTTCAGAAATATGTCATTCATTTTTATACGGTTCACTTTCTGATCTACTTTTATATCGAGTAAACAAATAAGATTTCTATTTTGCAATAGAAAAGAGATTATGTTGCATAAAATTAACTTTTACAGTTGTTCATTTCTTTTTCGGTGAATGCGGCCATCCATTTTAGCCATTTCTTGGTCAACTTTATCCTCCATCAGCTCACTGGTAGACCAAGTATGATCAGAATTGTTGTCACTGTGCTTCAATTATAAATTTAATGTAAAACAAAAATAAAAAACACAATAAGTCATATCTTGGTATTACCAGAAGGATTATTGAATAGTGTTGGACTTATTAGAATATATTAATGGTCGCATGTATGACAGCTAGACATATTTTTATTCTGTGAAACTTTTAGCCGTTATCATGAAATCGTAATGAGAGATTATTACCAGCCTTTGCAATATATTTGAGAAGCAAACGTCTTAAATGTTGACTTAGAGAGACATATCTCCACCCAGTTTATTCATATCTTATCTTAATAACATGTTCTACTGAACAATGTTAGCCACACAATCCGGATCGAAAATTCTTCTGACAGGTAGTAGGTTAGCTTTTAGGGAAGTTGGATACAATGTCATACAACGGAATATCCTGTCGATTTTAAATTTTTGTTACTGAGAAGCGTTTGTGAGAAACGTTGCATACCTCAAGTAGTGCAGATTTATGGACATGTTTCGAAAATCTAAACCCATAGCACAATCAGTCTGTCTTATTCGTTGTAAGACCAAATCCAAATGTGCATTGAATTAAGTTGTAGTATCTAAAATCAGTACATGGTGAGAATATCCCTTAAATGAAAATGACTGAGGAACTGACTTTAGAGAAAAAAATATAATTTAGAAGGAATAGAGAGATTGAAGGATGAAAAGATACAGAAGACGGTAGGGGACGATGTGACTTATCTGATAAACTTGGGTCTATGTGTTTGACTTCGAGTCACATTGTGTAAGGGTTGATAATCAAGCCTAGCTACCTACCTAGATAGAAATAGGTGGGATACAGTTTAAACCAATGATCTACTAATTGAAATCGGGAAGCTTCAAACATTAAGCCACCGCTGGTTAGTACGAAGATTGCACTTTAACACAGAATCTGTGATTAAGGTCACTGAGAAAATGTTAAAAACCATCACCTGGTGTACCGATTAAGCTGAATATGGGGCTTATCTAGTTTAAGCGGATTCCCTATTTCCACTTGTAGGTATAATACTCCTCAGGATATCCAGGAATTGATCCTCTACCTGGAAAATTTGTTATCAGTTACGAGTTAACAAATGCTGTATTTCCGCTTAGTGAAATCGTTTACAAGAAAAAAAAGATTTTTCCAGAAGACCAGGGTAACAACGTTAATATGGCATAGAGAGATGACGATTTCTGTCAGATCCTAAGTCCCGAATGATTGGTATCTGTTTTTGTATTAAATTTACAGAATGTCAATAAAGATGAACTCGACGGTGAATAATGTTCTCGGCAAACGAATGATTTTACCAATTAATCGACTAATGCCTTAATAATCAGGCAAAAGTAGTAACAATCCATATCACAGGAATAATACGAACGAACTTGATGACAAAACCAAAAAAAAATTTTCAACAGATCCACAATATGCAACATCCATTACCATTACTGATCGTCTGTAAAGTAGTGATGAACAACTTAATGAGACAGAAGTAGTGTGCAAATAACTAATTAACATGTCCTACCCAATAACTGTTGAAGCTCCTTCAAGAAAACACCAGTCAATCGTTATTTCTTTAAATATATATATAGAGTAGAGAAATACTACAATACATATCCCCCAAGCTTAGGACAAAAGTAAGTCAGAGTCAGTTTATGCAAAGATGCCACGTTCGTATAAGTAACCAATAATTTACTTTAAAATAAAACGTGTTGGGTTAAATAATGCTACAACAATCACGGCAAATTAGTCCTTTATTGAATACTCACAGATATTTTGTAATTGCCGGCAGACTCTACGTGATCATTCTTAGAAATTATTTCTCCATCACCTCTGGTGTGATCCAAGAGAAAAAGGAGGTCTCCATGTCTGGAAATAAAATGCATGCAACCAACAAGTAATGCTACTTTAGACCTAATTTTGATAAATGTGTATTTAGATGACAATTTAAACGGCCAGATTGATCATGAGAACGCGAAAGACACCAACCATCATTTTGGTCGATGCCGAATTTCTCACACACTAAGCCTAAGAGTTTACCATAAGTCTCAGCTTCAGGTAGTTCTATCCTTTGTGTTCCATTCGGAGATTGTATACGAATAATCATCAGGATTGATTTACCGCTCTTGAACACGTTTCATTATCCAATATCCAATATCGTGGCAACGAGATTGTATGAACCTCACAGTTTCACATTGCTCGTTTCTTGGTGTAACCGGTTTAGCTTCGGGTATTTTATATCATCTCGAGGTGGTTATCTAACTACTGTCTGCACTGACCTTAGTGAAGTAATCAGGAGAATTAATACTAACACTTTTTCCTTTCCTTCATCGTTTTTTAAGTATTCGGTTAAAAGTCCTTTGTAGAAGGCTAAAAAGTCTTGTCTGATTTTTTTTTATTTTTTATATTTCTTAATTGACTTTTTTCTCCCACTAGGTAGAAGCAATTTCAAACAGTTGGAAAGTCAGTGAAGATTAATGAGAGGGGTGACATAAGCAGTAAGTAATTTGGAGGCGATGTAGAATAACTAATGAAGAGGGGAAGAGATAGAAGGCAAATTGTAGACCTCACTTGTGTTGTCGCCCTTTAGCGAGAGATTGTGTAGGTTGAACGATTGGAAACGTGAAGGATAATTCTGTTAGGGTATCCTGAGGTATTTTCAGTGCTGTAGGTAGTTAGCAGGTTACCCCAAAAGTATCCTACAGCTTAGTAAGTAAGAATCTTGCTTTCTGAGCTTTATTTACGTGACTTGTTCTGTGGGCAGACCACCCATTTGGTTGATGCCTTTGAAACTACTCTAGGTGTCTGCCTCTCTGCATGATGAAAGGTTCAATTATGTTGCGATTTTCAAGTTGCCACCGAACTTACGTCTTTAAAATAGTGAGGAAGATTTCTGGTGTTAGCTTGCCTAGCTGCTAGATGGGACACTTTTTGAAAGAGGATTACGTGCGATGCCGCGTCGGTTGCTTATGTAAAGTTTAGGAAGATGGCGTGTACAGCCGCATCCACATCCCAAAATGCACTCCAACTATCTGAGGACGGTAGTGTGTTAATGGAGTAGGGCCTACTCTCTCGGAATCTGTGTTGGGCGTTGTGGGAGAAAGTACCTCCATCATTCAAAAAAATTTCTACTTAGGTAATTAATTTTAGGCGTCACCTTATTCGTTCCCTACAGAAATATCTAGGACTAATTTTATCTGCTGAGAATCTATTTGGTGAATAACATGTAAGGTTAGTGGGAACATGCAAAACCACAACAAAATTATGCTGTATGCATTTGTCACTTGAAGTTGACTAAGTTACCCACCTTGTCAGGGTCATTACCATTTACATCCATGGAAGATACAGCATGTGGCCAAGAATGTTCATAATCCATCCTATGCAATTTACCTTATGTGCCCTTAAATATGTTCGTGCCTGGTAAAACTGGTCCGTGTACGGCTAATACTGAAGGAACAGTAAAGCCTGGCTACCATGATTAGGGTGGACAGGGTTACAGAGTCATAGGATGGTATGGTTTTAGCGTAGGTCCATAAATATTAGACAACTACTCTATCCCAGTTGCATCAAGTGGAGTTAGAATTTTAGTCAATATCAATTCAACTTCTGCCTATATATTTGTGGCAATGTGGAAAATCCTGTTAATTTATTTATTTTTGCAACTTGGCTTTTATAATCCGGCTCTATATCTTTGAGGGCATCCAACGGCAACGGGCTGTCGACAAGACTGCAATAATCCTAACAAATTCAATGGGATGAAATCTGTTTATTCATTAACCTATATTTTCAGATCTCTTTACTTAGTATTATTACTGCCACTTCCTTCTTGCTTTTTTTCTGTAAGCACACGTCCGGCTACTTTGTTTTGGCTGCCAGCCTTGCTTTGGATGTCCGGTTCAAACTATGAGTGCCCGCAGTTTCGAAGGTCTATAATAATTTTTGCTTCCATAACTCATTGTACAGGACAATTATAACTATCGGGACAATGTAACTGAATTATTTAGATTTTATCGTCCTTTGGTTTTTGGCAAAATTTGGAAATTTGTTAAGACCTTGTTAAATTTTATCTTCATAGCCCTCTGCGTTTGGAATTTGGTCTCAAAGTAACATATTTATTTGCAATTGCCTTTTGTGATTAGAGGATATTTATTTTCATTCCCATTTACTTGGGCTTGATGATAGCCTATGAGAGTGGGCTAGTTATGCTATAGATAAAAGCCACTAAGTACGCTTCACTGAACGTTTTTCTTAGAAAAAACTTAAGTAAACACGATAGTTGTAGTTTGGGGAATCCGATAGTAGCTAATTTACTACGTACGACACTTGTCGGTACTGTATCGGACGCTTTAAAAGTGTCCAAAAACGATGTAGGTATGTTTCCATCCCAATAGGTTATCTGTTCATCCTATACAAATAAAGTGTCATTGTTTTCATATATGCCTCTCCTAAAGTCGTCCCACGTTTCACATAATGGATTGCGCCTGATGGAGAATCCTGTTGTCTAGTCGCCCGCAAGATTTTTCAAAATCTTGTGAACAGCGCCATGGGTTTTTGGAACCTTGGACCTTTCTTATCTCTCTCGTTGTAGAGTGGGGTAAAAATGCTTGTTCTTACACTCTTAGGTGACTGATTGGAGTGATGCAAATATTAAAATAAGTCACATGTTGGGTAGTGTGGTGCACAAATACACTGCCTTATTACGATTGGCTGAATCTTATCCCAACAGGTGTGATAATAATAAATTCAGTTTCAACTTCAATTTTGCCCAACAGATTTACTAAACAAATACTCCATGAAATCCGCATCCAGGTGGTAAGAGTGTTCATGGTCTTAAAGAGTACAGTACTGGTTACATCGGCGAAAAACGCCAACATTTCACCTGTCACTTATCACTACCACAATAGGTTAGCACGAATGTTTTTGTTAGCTATGTGTTCTATCATATAAAGACGTCCTTTAAGGTTTATTATTATATTTGTTATTTTTATATTTATAGAATTCACGCTGGTTTGCAAAGCTGGTCAAGGTGATATAAAGCTGTTACTTACACCAATACAACTAATACAGTGAACAGAGTACATAAATAAGGACAGAATATACAATAAGTGTGGTGGTGACAGTTGATTTGCATAAAATAATAAATGTTATTTGGAATTGACATTTATGTAGCGCTCATTACGAATAAGACCACGGAACGGCCTTGTAATACACGAAAAGAATAGCAAGAAATATTCAAGCCACTACATCGAGGGATCACATTCCGACAGAAGATGCAGACGATCATCGTTTTTCATGGCACGAAGTAACATCTAAGTGCTGAAAATAAAGAGGGAAAACAAACAGAAGAACAGAAAAGCAATATTATGACTGCCGTACTTTCTTGATTATTTAAATAACCAGAATTGTATAATCGGTGAAGACTCAGGTATTACAGTTGAATAAGATAGATTTAAGTTGTCATCTTTTACGGACTAAATGTCACTGAAGGTTACAAAAACAATAATCAGTTTAGAATTCTGAGTAAGATTGGGTTTAATAGAGAGTAGATTTTGCGAGGTTCCAGTAGTTACAAATAGAGTATGGTGGTTATTAAGATAGTTCACAGTATACCACTCGATTCAAAAGTGTTTATGTATGTGGATATCACTTTAGTAATTTCAGTTTATTAAATATCGGCACCATAGTTTATTGTGTAAAGGTCCGGTATTTCTTGCAGCAAGAAGTCCTAATGGATAGGCTGAGCTAGCTAGACTTTACATGCGTGAGTCCGAGTAGTATGTAGTGGAGTTTCTCAAACCACAAACATAATACGTAGCCGTAAACATGAAATAAGTTCCACCCTACAGAAAAGGGGAGTTTGAAGTTATATCTTACACCATCATGTCTACTGGCTGGAAACTTTACGCTTCCTTTTATATTATGTTAGGCTCGTATATTTATTGGTTCGTTGAGCAAGCATCTCATTGCAGGTTATGCAAAACACTAAAGCCGCTAACTAAAATCAGATGCCTAACTGTAATGGCATTGCTATAACAGGGAATAGTCAGAATTATGAAATGGTTTTGGAGGTGGAGAGTAATATGGGACGGAATCTTACCAGTCACTCATTAGGGTGAAGTGGGTTACGGATACCACATATGTGATGCTTCACGATCGTGTCCTCACCAGACCCTCCTATACTGTACAAGATCCAAATGTGATGCCTTCAATCAAGCTACGTAAGATTTGTTGTTTAATCCTTTAGTTCCACACCCCACTAAAGGATTTCTCTTGATTGACTTGCACCCCACTACTAGGGTGAAAGTGCGTGTGACTTTGTTGATAATACTCTTTGTAAATTGCCAATCCTCGTCAGTGGACAGTTCCTCTCGGTCGTTTCCATGTGGGACATGGTTGGGGCGCTCACTCAGCCTGTTGGTCCGTTCGAACATAACGGAAACATGGAGTGCTCTTATCCTATGATGACATCTTTCAGTAACCATATTAAACATGACCTCAGCGCCATCACTTCTACCTATTTAAGCACAGCTCTGGTCATTCTCCACTAGAAGCTAGTTATTTGACAACAAATAATATAGACTTCAGGGCTTCCTTTCTATTCCCCTTTCCTTTCCTACACGCTCATTAATACCTATCATATTGATCATAGCTATGGCTAGTCTATCAAAGTGACAGTGAAATAAGTACGCATCTGTCATATGATCCAAAGCCGCATTTTGATTTTGAAATTTTTCATCTACAGTTACAGCCAACTTTCTGTCAGTGGATAGCTGCAGACACTGATAACCTCATCACTCTGTAAGAGATTCGTTTACCTACCTTTAAAGCGTGACAATTTTTAGATTAACCGGCTCTTTACCTAGTAGCGTGCAGTCTTTGCCTAGACTGTTAACGCCGAGTGCTATAAAAGACGCTCAAGGGAAATTAAACGTCCGAACGTAAGCTCAATCAAAGTCAATATCCTTGCTGCACCTCTTCTACAAGTGGCTGACAGCCTAGCCGCATGACTACACAATACGCAGTAAAGATAGCTGTTATTTCGAGGATCCCTATGACAAAATGATAGGTGGTTGCTTTAGTTTCAGAGAGTGTGATCATTGGTGTTGACAGCATTCACGCTGCTGGAAAGTGATCACGTGTTTTGAATGAAAAATTGTGAAATTGGAATGCCAAGGAATGTAGAAAACAGTGATTCTGTGCACAAACACCAAACTATTTGGCAGTGTCACACCCATTTATTTTGATAAAAACCTAAATAATTTTCTTAATTTTGTTGTGTAAATGATCCTTTGTTCGATAAATCCTAATAATTGGCACTGGATTTAGGGGAATTTAAAGCAACAACATCTAATCTTCTTGCAATACTCATTCATGCCAGTCTTGTCTATAAACCGCCGAATATATAGAGTACTAATACTGTTAAAAGACTATGGTGTTAGCGCCGTAAATTTGTCGTAAGCAGTTAAAAACTGAAGGATATTCTAGGTGAAAGCGATCTTTACCTGCTATCCATCCAGATAACCCCTAACGGTTAGACCCACAACCGACTCAATGACAGTGATGAATGAGGAGGATGAGTCAGAAATAGGATTTTTGACATGTGAGCTAGCTTTCTAAAAGAGGATTTGATTTCCACACTTTGTTGTACTGTGACCTGGTGATAATACATTACTGACTTCAGAGTATAGTGTTGACTAGAGCAAATAACGTTAGCGTCAAGGCTGACTACCTACGTAGTTATTTATTTTGATACACACCTAGGCTTTTATGACAGTCGTTCTTAAGATACATGGACTGCTCTGAAGTTTTAAACTTTGACAAGGTGTCAGTTCAGATTGTAACCTCGTATATAAAATTCAAAGCTTTTTAGTATAATCAACTGATACCGTGTAACATCATTTGTCCTAACTCTACATATCAAAAATAAACATGGATGAGGCGTGGTTTTGGAAATAAATTTTAATTCCCTTACTCATGAACTGCAGTTAGAAGTTATTGGAACTACATGTTCTATCGCCTGTACTAGCCTTACTTATGATGACTTATTAGTGATGTGATAATAAAAAGATCCTGATGTATTTATTTAATTATGCTTACGCAGTTTGTGAAGCTAATGAAGCTCACCATATATCAATGTTAGTCGCGCATAACCATCATTGAATACTTGTACCGTACGGCTTGGTTCAATTTGTTCGTTACAGAGGCCATAACAGACTCTATTAACTGTTCCATGTGACAGATATAGAAGAAACATTGCTAACAGAGCCTTGTAATTCATTGGAAATTCTGTTTTATTAAGCCGTGTCGCTATCCAGCATACTGTTTTTGTCTGTAATTGTTGTACAAATTTGCGTGTATTATGAGGACTGAGCTATTTTCACTACGTTGCATAGATAATAAAGTTGTAACTGTTCGGAATAATTAATTCGCCGTAACCACTAAAAGAATGGTGCTAGCATAGTACTTTAATGTAGTGAATCCGATCAATCGCATTAGTCGAGCCGTCTTTTACACCATATGGCTGACAGTTATTCAGCCCCCCTTATTTTATTCCGATTATGGGTTGTATTCGGCATGCTTAACCCGTCCTCCATTCAAATAAATATCCGTGTAGGCCCTCGTAATTAGTGCTGACCATGTTTGTTTTGGCGAATATGACTGTCTGGAGGCATTTAGTCATGTATCACCAATGGACGTCGACAAGACGTATTATGGAAAGCAACCCCTACTTTGGTTAGCCAGCATAGATGTTGCAATCCCGTTTACTCTCTACTTGCAATAAAGTACATCTTTCTCGCCACTCAGCACTACCTTCTGATCCCTACTGATTCGTACGCATCAGTTTATTAGTTAGAAGCTCTAATGGTGAAACATGGTACACCTCATTGGTGGACGAGATATGATACGGGCAAGATCAGACCTATGGGTTTGTTCAATTTCATGGGTTTTATAGTTTTTCTCACATTTTTTCACCGTGCTTCGTATTCACTTATATGTTTGTTTTCGTGATAACTGACTAAACACCAAAGCTTATCACAGTCAGGACCTCAACTCTTTAGAACGTCAAATTCATTTATTAATCGCATGGAGAGAAGCTTAAGAATAACGATGTGACAGACCCACAGGTCTACTTCCACGTGGACTGGATAGGCACACCTCTACTTTTTCAGCCCAGAATGTTCAGAGAAAGACAATCAATTTAAAAATTGTGTATCGACTCTGGAATTTACAATCTAATTATACGTAGTCCCGTCCATCTTGAATGTTCAATGAATGTCATTTTATTTGAAAATGACAAGTAAAAAATAGTGCTTACAGTAGCTCACTAATTAATCTGTCTCAAATATCGTGTTAGAGCACGAATCGAAATGTAACATGACCTCGTTGCCAGCTTTACAGTGGTCAGAAGTAGCCAGTTTCTGCGGGCTGGAAAAACAGTTTTTAGGAGTGCGTCCGTAAATATATAAGCTACATTACCAATCACTCCTCGATTACTTCTATTTCACAACCAACTTTCTGTGCAGTGGACTCAGCCAACTAGTTAAGCTGCCACATGCTGCTCTCTCTTGGTAGCTACAGCTTTTCCCCAACCTGAATAATGTTCTCGTCCTGATGTGAGGTTTATATGGTCAACGACACCCTACATAGAATATGACACAATTACATAAATGGTTATTTGAATCCTAACACTTTCGAGTCCCGGCACAGTTCAAAGTCTATTGAATACACCAATTGTAAGTATGTTTACCAACATTTTTTTCATTTCTCCTATTTAGATATTTCAGTCATATTATTAATCCTTTCGTTGAGCTCATATTTTGTTGACATTAATTTTACAAAATCTAAAGCTACTATCTGTCATCATGGTTAATAGCATTAATAATGTTTAGCGCCTAGGTACGTCCCTATCTAGTGACGGAAGAAACCAGACTATTATGGAATAGGTCATTTTTTAGCAGCGTGCGGAGAAGACAATGGAGCGCGGTTCTAGTCATTCAAACAAGCAAATACTTCACAATGTTCAATATAAGCTAATAGGAAATATAATCCCTATTCAGAATAAGGAAGTAAATACTGGAGCTTAATTGTTTTCACGTATGCTTAAGGTTTGAAGTGAACTTTTAACTAGTCAACCTAAGTTGCTACAAATGCTCTTCAGATATCAGAGACCGAAATGGTAGTCTGGATCAATGATTCTAGCACCAGTAGTAGGTCACGAATTCCTATTCCACTAGTCGGATACGCTCAAAAGTTACCTTCAGGGGCTGTCGGTAGGCCAAGTGCTAATAAAAGGTGAGAAGTTGCCTCAGCTTAGTCTTCTGTAGCCTCCAAAAATATCCCCACCTGCCCCTGGAGACAAGAAGCAAGAGACCTCATACCAAATCCAGACGAAAGGAGACAAAACGTTTATTACTAAGCATTAGCATAAGCGTAATGAGAGCAACCGACCATAAAAATCTGATAAAAAGAAACTCCAGTCGACTGTCAAATACAATAACTTGACGAAACTAGTCAGTGAAAGGTTCCCCTCCTTTGGGTGTAATTTCTGAAAAAAGGTGAACACATTGCGTTCATGACACATTAACACTCAGGAGATAACACAAACACATATTGGCCGACTTATTCTTGTAGTTCTTATAGGCGCTTCCCGTGTAAAGACTTGACCTCTTGGTCTTCTAAAAGGTATAACACTAACTTCAAAACTGAGGCTTCGCCGGAGCAAACAATAATCTAGGGAAACAGTGTAGCCTTCACCGGAGAACTGATACCACTTCAAGTGGTAACCGGAACAAAGAAGTACTTCCTGCTAGAACTCCAAATGTTATTAGTGATATCTCAGATCCTAGATGTTGTTCGGTCATCTTTTGTAGTGTTCTTGTACCCATTAGAAACTTGATCAAAGGCCTTGAAGTGCAGCCGGAATATGACTAAGTTACGTTTGTCGTATTATCAGAGCAACCCACTCTTACGAATGAGAATAAGTCAGAAGACAGTGAAGGATGGAAGGGAAGCTATATTTGATCGTAAATAGAGCGTCGATGGGATAGCAACGTCTAGGCTGGTAAACTAGAGAGAGAGAGATACTGACGACGATGAGATGGGACGTGATATGGTGATGAGGCGTGACTGGACGCGTTCAACTGGTCGTGTTGGCTAAAACAAACGTGGTCAGCATCAATGTCGATAGCCTATGCAACTATATATTTCGGTGATTATTTACCGCTATAGCCTCAACCATCTCGCCAAAAGACGGTAGAAAGTACACTGTTAGTTTCTAGGGCCTGAAAGTAAATGATATGACACAACGAAAGATTTGGTAGATGCGAACGCCAATGAGGTGTGCCTAGTTGACGAGGTGAGTTTGCACTATGCCCACTCACCCCCAAGCCGGAGAGAGAAGAATAAGACAACAGATAAACCAGACAGAATCAGAATCAGAATTAGATTCAGAATCGTATTATATTTCACAAGTTTCTTTATATACACAAAATAATCGTAGTTATTACTCATCAAATTGAAATTATCAACATTTATAATAATATGATTATATGTTGTCAAATGTGATCACATAAAAGTGGTGAACGTTTACAAACCATGATAACAAAAATCCGACACAACTTGACAAAATGAACAGTTGTATTTCTAGGGGTTTCGAATCCCTAACACTAAATCAGAGTAACTCTGTCGTTTGTACGAGTAAGCGATTCCTCATCGATAAGCACTCCCCCCCCACACTACGTGCATCTGTCGACTGGCTTAAAGTGACGCAGATGACTTTACTTACTTCTCAAAAATAGTCTATCTTGAGAACCGCAAAAATAAGGGCTAGGCCAGATAGAACTTGGTGGTGGGGGGGGGTAAAAAAGAGACAGTCACCTGGCTGCGAATATAATGCCTCCATGGCGGTCCTTGGGATTCCAGAGTCAGCAAACGACTGCCTAGACAAACGCTGCCAAATTAACTATTTTATTATGAGTAAGCTGACAACAGGGTCTCTGCATACTACGTAAGTTCTATTACAGACAAAGGGCGAATATCTATCGGAAATTGATTGTTACCGCCAGTTGTAGTAAAACATACTGTCATGAAACAGTATAATTTTACCACTGTCAACAGGATCACACAAAGTCTAAAGCGTTATTATAAATTGTACACACAGTAGATAAAGTTATACTTCTTTGCAAAATTGACTTCCAGCAGCAACACAAACGCTTTGTTTAGTCAATTTCAGAACCAATGTCGGCCAAATTACTGCCCCCCCGTCAAGTTTCCCTTGTACTTGCCCCTAATTCTATGGAAGTCGGAACTACAGATTAGGGCCACAGAAATTAGGCCACCTGACAGGAGACATGATAACTAGACAACCGGTTAGATACCTATACAGTAATATCCTGATGTACACATCTACAGCCGAGGATAATTATGCTTACAGAAAAGTGGCTTTCACATGAAGTCGGAGACAATGAAGTAAACATCCAGGACATTGTAAAATTTAGAAGTGACAGAAAACATAGAAGAAAGGGTGGGGTCCCAGGGCTCAGATGCACCAGTGAGGTGGGTTAACGAGTTAGAAAACCTGAGGCAAAGGGAGGGGATAATTGGAAATTTTATCAGCAAAACCTTCGTTTATTGTGGTCTTCCAATCCCCCCCCCCCGCAACGGAGTTAAATGTCTGTCCCCATATGTGAAACTGTATAACCCCCTTATTTTTTTGCTTGTGAACCCTTACAGTCCCTCCACGTTTAACGAACAACACATCCCCTCTCAGTTTATATGACAATCCTCCGACACACGCATTCAACCATTAAACTCACTCGATTCCAGAATTTGACACACATGGCATTACACTACTGAAAATTTGTAAGTAGTAAAAGTTTCACGATAGAATTCAATCCCATTTGAATACAAAATTGTCAAATAATAAATGTACGAGTGGTTGTCAATTAATAGTACTTCTTAATAACTGGATAGGTATAAGAAGCTTATGAATAAATGTTCAAAACTTGAATATAGTAAAATCAGGATTTTCCTTCAGTAAACAGGAGTATGTAAGGTACAGGAATTATTTTATTACTTTCTGTATCTTCCAACTCTAATCACTTGTATTTCATGTCATTCATTGTTATCCACTGCCTAACAATGCCAACTTGCCTAGCTACGTAGATAAACATTGAAAAATAATCAAAAGGATTCTTGAAAAGTGGCATAGGGTACTTAACTAGTCGTAAAAGTAATAAATTCTCGTCGGACAATAATGAATGATGATATACTTGTGGGGGCCGATAAGGATAAAACGCGGGGCATAATAGACAGCGACAATGGACGAAGGGGTTTTACTGACAAAGCCGCCAGTTTACCTGTCACTTTGCCTTAGGCCAGCCAACAAATAACCCCTCCTCTCCTCATTAGTCCATACGCTCATACATTCTTTCTGACTAGTTTGTTTTCAGTATTTTTGACGGAAATTACAATTTTCTGCGATCAAAGAGAAACAGTTTCATGAAATGAGTTAGTTTGGAGATGTAAGACACTGTAGTGGTCACAGGACATTATCGAATCAATGACGCATTGCAAATAGTCACAAATACAAATAAATACTATATTAACAGTTAATATAAGTACATATAGTAAGTGCAATATCAATCAGAATTTACTTTACTTGAATCAACGGCAATGTTTGAAGTGAATACTGGGTTCTCCAGGTGACCATCATATGTATGTATCTTTCCAAGTGTCCAGTGTAGATTCGTTTTAGTCAGTTGAGCTGGGAGGAGCGAAAGTAACGCTGAGTATTCAGTTCCGATGCTATAAAAGGGATTTAATTATTAATCCAAGCAATTGGTGAAAAAGACTCAGTTCAGAACGGAGAATAATGCAGCGACTGTGTATTTACGCTTCGGACAGAAGCCGGTACAAAGCGCCAAGGGCAACGTGTATGTGTGTACAATTATATCAGTGATACATTTAAAGAATGTTTGCACAGTATGTATTAGTAAAGTATTAATACAAGAACTTATTACATACGTAACCCTGATAAAGGTTTACAAAATATAATGTCTTTAAGTCAGTCAGCACAACACCATCTGACTTGTTGAATTACTTCCATTTTCATAGAGCATGGAAATAAGTATTGTCTTGTGATTTATTCATTACATTTCTTCATCATGTTATTTAATATGATGAAGAAACGTGATGTTAATATGAAGGGAGTGAACGGTATATTTCACAAGTCTGCACATGTCGCCTTATCATTGTCTAAAAGTTCTACTGAATATTTATGGTGTGCAATATGTAACAACAAACTTCTCAAGCTACAGGGCATCTGTGGAAGAAATTCTTTCAGATAGAGCAGGACAAAATCAACTGTGCTCAGTTTGATGTCTGGATGTACTATAATTCTCATAACGATACCATCCGCTTCTATTAAAATATTTCGGATTTATCGCTAGCTGATATTTTACACCTACATCTTTCTACAATTATCTGCATATTATACTGTCTTCCTCTATTATTGCAGACAACGTGTAACTACAAGATAAAATATTTGGATTACTTGCACAAAAGTTCATCTATTTACAATTCACAAATTCTAAAAATCTACACTATCTTAATAGAGCATTTCTGTTAATACTGCTATTGGGTAACTCGTTACGACGTTTGTCACCGTTGGTTAGATTTTGTTGTTTATTAAATTGATTTCACATTCTTCGTAACCAACAATAAAATGTCATTCACTGACAACCAGGAAAACTGGGAACTCTGCTGACCGATTTGTGTCTACGAACACTTTATCACTATTAACACATAATTCCTATATACATTAATAGTTTGATTTATATATTAGCATGTTTATTACAATTTACGACGAGCTTACCTACATTACTCCAAAGTCTAGAAAAGTGAGCTTCATCCTAAAAAAAACAAAGTATTTAGACACATTTTGCAATAAAATTTTAAACCCTCCAATTAAAATTTCCAATATTTATTTCAGAAAAAAAATTTGATGATTATACAAGTAAGAATCTACTCACCATCTTTTCATTTTTCACATACTAGACGTTGACTACACTATACTCTGAAGTCGATATTTCACCCCAAACTTTCAAAAATGTGACAATAACAGGGAAAAAGACAACACGTAACATAATTTTTAAGATTAGCAGGGAAAGGGAAAGGCAAAATATCACTTAAATCTTCTCGCTCATCCTAAAATTGCAACAATATTGGCAGCTTGGGCTTGACGTGAAGTTTAAATGGATGTTGACATAGATTTAGGTGTAGATGTCCGTTAGTTGCAAGAGTTTATGGAAATCAAGCGATCCATGAATAAACTTTAACAAAACTGACATCGATTTAGCAAGATTTGAAAAATAAGTTGATTATTTAGGGAAATTCTGCAAGGGGAAGGGGTGGGAGTTTGTCAACTCTTTAGAAAACATATTTTGGGATACAGTCGATTATTTAAATAGAACTTTGCGGGAAGGACGACTAATGTGTGACATATGCAATAATTAAATGAAAAATTGTGGGAAAAATTCACTTTTTCATAAAACTGGAGAAAAGGTATTTAAATGTTGCATTCCTTCGGAATTTTCTTATAGTCCTCTAATTAAATTTTCATAAAACTCAGCAGTTCTCCCCAAAAATTGGTCAGAGGTTCTTCTGTTCAAAGATGAGTGAAGTCACCGAATAATTGACGGGTTTCTGCTTGGCCTAACAAAAGAACAAGGTAACCAAGCATAGTAAATACTCTCTTAGCACTATTCCAATCACAGATGGATTCTACCACGTCCACTTTGATCCGACAGGACCTTTACCAGAATCAAATAAATTATCTTATCTTGTAGCATTTACGGACCGATTTACATGCTGGTCAGGAGCAGTACCACTCACAGACAATACTAGTAAGAGAATTGCACGCGCTTATGTTGAACGCTGGACGGCGAACTTTGGCTCCCCATCTACACTTACAACAGACCGTGAACATCAGTTTAAATCTAGACTTTCAAAGGTATCCGTTGGATATAGTGTTGCAGAAATGGTCTACAGAACCGCAAATTGACTTTCTGGTGAATTCATGAAAGCCCACTTACTTCAATAACCCAGAGTCTTAATTCTTACGTGAGTTGGCTTACGAATTGTATATGGTAAGTTAAGTCGGTCCAAACTCGACAGAAGTTAACAGACGTCTTTACCCAACCTGCTTTAAAGTATAGTGTAAACGCCTTTGCATGTCTTGATTCTTAAGTGTTAGGTTTTCGACGCAACGTACGAAGGACTGTACAAAGTTTTAAGGAGTGAATAGCGTCAAGAAAAAAAACATCAGCGACGTATCTAAAAGGTGATTTTTTTCAAAGTCGATTTTACTACAATGCTATACATACTTGGCTTAGACAAAGTAAGCGAATCTTGGTCAATGATTAACGAACAAGAAAAAATTCCAGTGAGCCTTATACAGCCAAATAGCCACACACACACACACACACACACACAAACTAGTAGAACTGTATAGTTCACAGAATACCTAAGCAAGTATTACACCTATGACATTTAAGTTTCCGTCACTTTTCTACTCTGAATGTTCTGTAAAATTTTCTTAAAAATTAGTCAAATATAGTTTGTTTTTTGTTTATCTTATGCACTTTATGTACTTTGGTATGTTTAAGAAATATTTTTTATTTATGTGAATGTTATCAATATTTCGCACATTTTTTCTGTTTAGATTAGACTGGAAATTTGTTTTCCACGTTGTCTGCAAAAGTGTAAAAAAATAAAAACAGGAGAAAATTGATATACTTTTAACAAACTTTTATACAACTGTACCATAGTATATGCACAGACTATACAATATTCCAGGCTATCAAAAGAATATTTATCAGTATCTAATGGATTGGGTTTAATCGTTCGGCTAGCATGTTTTAAGGTCTTCTGGGACCAATCAGTGAAAGGTGAAGCAATAGCAGTAAATAATTCCCTAAATAAATAGTTGTGTAGGCTCTTGTCACTAATACTGACCATATTTGTTTATTGGACACGAATAGATAAAGGCCCTCAGTCAAGCGTCACCACTGATTCACGACACAGAGCATGGTTGACACCAACGTCCTCTTCGGTCAGCCAGCATAAACTCTGCTATCCCATTTAAGCTCTAAATACGATGAAATATATCTTCCTCCTCACTTATCACCTTCTTCCGACTACTACTGACTCGTACGCGTGGGTTTAATCATTGGAAGCTACCGTGGTTACGCCAAACTCGAAACTTAGTCATTTACAGGGTACACTTCATATCTGTGTCAGGTCATTTTTACTGCGTTTTACGTTTCTTTTAAAACGATCAGTTTCTTTTGTAACATAGTATTAGATCATTTTGGTGTATTTTATGTTCACATATTTCTTTAAAATTCTTGAAATTTAGTTTACTTTATAGTAATGGTCTATTAATCCCGTCAACTAGTCTGACATGTAGCTATCATAATAAAACTTTACTCCTTATATTGCTAATTCTAATATAAATTTCTTTAATGCATAAATGTGGTGATCCACTAAAAGAATTAATTTAAGCTTATTCATGAATAGTGAATGTTCTTGGTACAAAATGTTATAATATAAGCGGTTTTACTCCATAATAGTTTAGAATGCCCAACTGTGATGATCTCCAACATGCAGATCAGGTGAATCTAGACAATCGTATAACCAATGTGTACTTTTACTTTGGTGTTTTTATTAACTTGTTACTATGTTTTATAATTCATATAGTCTTCCTGTGTGTGAGTGTTTGCCTGCCCATCTCTATTGTTACACTGCTTAGGTGTAGCATATAAAGTTGGCTTTCACATTAATTACTTGTCAAAGGTTATACTGTTCTCACCCCTTGTGCTTATCTATATTAGGACTGTCGGGGCAACTCATAGAAACCTCAACGAAGCCTTCAGAACCCTTGAAAGAGCCGGAGACATTCTATCCAATCACTGATCTACAGAACCTCCTAAAATCTCGACTTGGCGCGTTCTGATTGGGTAGTAGTTGAAACTTCTTAGTTCGGATTGAATGGATTATAATACTGATTTTCTTGTTTCAAAAAACTATAAATATAAGATTACTTTATACAGAACTCACTCTCTATCTTACTGGAATAGAGTTTTCTGTTTACTCGTCTTCTGTCTATTTGATTTGCGACTACGAGGGTTCAAAGCGTTCAAGTGCTAAATTTGTCTGCTGTTATTCAAACAATCAAGAATGATTCATAACAAGGACATTGGCATATATATATATATATATATATATATATATATATATATATATATATATATATATATATATATATATATATATACGAATATGACTGTAACTATTACAACTTCTGACTTCTCGTTGCATTACCTTGTGACTTCTGTTTGAAATACTAAGTTCGAATATGAACATTACATTGATGCTTTTACTTACTTACTTATGCCCGTTACTCCTCGCTGAGGAGCATAGGCCGCTCACCAGTGTTCTCCATTTAACTCTGTCCTGAGCAATCCTTTCCAATTGTTTCCAGTTGCTGCTCATCCTTTTAATGTCTGCTTCCAATTCTCGCCGCAGCGTGTTCTTAGGCCTTCCTCTTTTCCGTTTCCCAGCAGGATTCCTTGTTAATGCTTGTCTTGTGATGCAGTCTGATGGTTTGCGTAGTGTATGTCCTATCCATTTCCATCGTCTTTTCCTAATTTCCTCTTCGGCTGGAAATTGGTTTGTCCTCTCCCATAGTAAGTTGTTGCTGATGGTTTCCGGCCAACGGACATTCAGTATCCGCCTGTAGCCCTCCTAGGGTTACTGCCGGTCCCAAGCCTGGGTAAAGGAGGAGGGTTGGGCATGGGGCTAGCACCCCCATCCCGTAAAAACCCAAACTTGCTAAAAAAACGCAAACCAGATTAAACAAGATAAACCATTTCAACATTGATGCTTTAGGAAATGATAATTAATTTTTATAGGATTGAGTGATGTGCATTTCCTTCTGTTGTTAAAAATGAACAGATTTATTATCAGTATTATAGGATTTTTTGATTATATTGTAGTAGTTTCACTGTAAGTGAATTCGTAATGTCGAAATTGATCATATCTATTGTTTCATGAATACGAAAAATTTTCATTCATGATTCTTTAGAAAAAGAGTTAATATTCGTTAAAAAGATATTAGTTGAAAATTAGCTTCTAATATGATTTATTGATAGAAACATATGATCTAAACCTTTCGAGAGAATTTGTAGTCATTGTTTCATAGAAGGAGATCTATGTATATATCAACTTCAAAATTGATATACTGGTTGACATTCTAAAGAAAAGAGTCTGCAACACCATTAAAAGAATTTTTCTTACAGCTAATCTGAGAATAGTATTTTCAAGTTGACTGCTATTTACTAATAACTCAGAGAATGAACTATCTCATTTAATCTCTTCAATATACATATATAAATTCACTTTTTTCTATGGAGCAACGTATATTATTTGTTCAATGTGGACTCTATCTAAAAGAATTGAAGAGCATATTTCCATCTGCTTGAGGCAAGTTAGTAGTGATTGCATTAGACGCTTAATAATAGAGCATCTAGTTAACAATATTCATGAAACCAATAAAGATACATCTTTCAAGGTAACGTATGGAGTGAACAGGAACCTATCAAAAGTATTACGATTTCAACTTTTTTGCATTACTAAAACCGTCGTAATACACATAGAAATATAGAAATTATGTATTCAAAAGAAAATTTTTCATCCAACCATGGACCGAGTTAATAAGTCTTCATATTATGTTATCATTTAATTGTTATTCACATTTCTCATTCACTTTAGAAATTTTTATTATTCATTCTCTTGGTCCCTCTCAGTGGTTGTTTTACCTGAATTGATTTAATCTTGTTTCCATGTTCATCTGAACTTAGTTATTTTCAAAATTCATTGTGTTACACTGACTACACATTATCTTACAAATATTATCTTATTAATTAACCTAACTTAATTGCATATTTTCTGTCTAATTTCTATGGTATTTATTCTGTAAATTCGTTGAAAATAGTAATTTTATGTTTATCTCCTTGATGTTACCAACTGTAACCAATTGTAATTATTTGATTGAAAGTATGTTTTTATGTAAATATGCAATTTGATGAAAAACATCATAGATTGATGTTGACAACGTGCCATTGAATCTACTAAGTACTGAATAGCTGTTTCGTTCTATTCAGTTGTACAATTTTAACAATGAAATCACAGAGAAGTAATCTCTTCACTGAATCATATTATTGTCTTTTTACACTAAAATTGACGTTTACAGTTTAATAATCTACGTTAGCTAACATGAATTTAATGTCAATTGTAATATTAATCAAACTAAGTAGTTTGAATCATAGTCATAAACTAACACAATGAACATGCTATTAAAATAAACATGGTTAATATGAATGGTTAATGAATACCTATTTTGATGAATTATTTAGTATCATAGGGATAAGCCAATAGACAAGTCAGTAATCGCATATATAAAGAAGTAGATTGTTGATAACGTATAATAGTAATGTGAATATAAATATAAATGTAATGAATGGATAATATGAGTTATATGATAACATGAATTCGTTACTAACATCCATTCCCCCCCCCTTTTATACGGTTTATCTTAACAGCAGAAATGAGACTTTCGTAGAGGAAAAAAGCAGATCTTACTTGTTTTTTAGCCACTAAAATTGAAAACACAATCCGAAAAACAACTGATGTTAAAAATTAAGTTTGTGTGACTGATAAAACCAGAAAGTTGGACAACCAAATAATGTTTTGTTTTATACTGATAATATAAATTCTATTTAAAATATTTGTATTAAATATCTCTATCAAGAGAATAAGAATATAAGATGAGAAAGGAAATGGCTTATAAGCTTAGTATGAATACATTAAACCCTAACAAAGTTACACTGTACGTATTGGTTACTGGATGTTGAATAAAGTATCTCAACTCATTCATATCGATAATCAACGTTAGAAGCGAACACGGCATTTAGTACAGTTTGATCATAACCCACTTTCTATAATTCTACTTCAAATCTTTCTAAATATACTCTATCCAGTAAGATTGTCTTTTAAATTTGAAGAATTAGAAGAACGGGAAAGCATGCCCACTACCGTTAGGGTGGGCTAAGTTAAACAGTCATTGGATAGTGCCGCTTTAACCAAAGTCCACTTAATTTAGGCAGCTGCACTATCCTAATCAAATTCATTAGAATTGAACTAATAGTCAGTGCCAGTTTAGCATCCACAGGTTTATTTCCAATTAGTTCTTTGTAAGGTCACTTGTAGTGAACTGGAACATAATTTAATAGTACAGTTATTTACAACAAACAAAGAAAATGAGTTTATTACACAGTTAGTGTACATAGAAATCGAAATTATTTATTAACCCTAATGAATAGCATAGTATAAAGTCAGTGAGAACATTTAAAGACTACCAGTCTGTGACTTTAAGTTGTTTATCAATGTAAAACTGTTGGTGAAAAAATGGCTATTGTGTTATATAAATGTTAACTTCAATAAATTTATACTTCAGTTAAAATGATCAGCGTAATTAGTGAATTAAATAAGTTTAAGCTGAACCCAGGAAAATAAATGTTTGATCGGAGATTATGTTCTGTATTGAAGAGTAATATTTTCAACTAATCAAATGTTATTAATAACATTTTGAAATCTAGAATAGTCTCTACCCATTAACGAAATACATTTATATATCAACCAATCACTAAATTCATAAAATCGATATGTTGTGTACTAAATATCAATCTTAACTCAAATCCTTAAGGCTTCTTTAAAGGTGTAAGAGACGAGATCAAACCTAATAATCTGCAACCTTTGATATCATACGCTATGTCACTCTGAATGTTGCAGTTCTATTTATTGCAAGCCCACTATCTATCAAATGTGACAGTAGCGAACAGCGTGTACATTTTACGGGATCATCTCCAAACCAAGATGATAGACACTATTCTGCCTGCTAGTTTAGTCATTTGGTAGAACATCTAATATAGCTTACATCACAGAAGCAGATGTAGCAAAAACTAAGTTGAGTAACTACTAATAGTCGGCTGGTAATGACAAAGATTTGTTGCATAAAATGTTCTTTTCACGGCTCTAGCTAGACTGTCCTGAAATACATCACCGACTACACTCCCGTTGAATGCAGTTTAAGAAAGAGAGCTTTCTACCTGATATTCAATGCTACAAACTGTTGACTGTAGATATGTTTTTACTTAGAAAACTATGTTGGTAACCAATTCTTGCCAACATTACTTAATGTGGTGTCTAATTCATTGTTTATAAAGTCTTACAAAAAAAATCTTTGTTGTATTAAGCGATTCAAGATAAATAACTAACTTTCGGAAATGTCTTTTAAAGGACTATTTCATTTATTTTATGTCCATGTAAATCGGTTATTTTATTTCTATTATTGTCATGTTCACCACACCATAACCTCTCACTAGTCCTACAATAATAACTAATTGACTGTGTATCAGTTCCTTCAGTTCATAGTCATTATAATCTTTCTTTTGCATAAATTTTATTCTTCGTATTGGCCATCTGTATGGTCAGATTTAGTGTGTATATAAACAAATAAATTAAACGTAATTTAACCGGTTAGTTGTTGAGTCACCTATTTAGTGTTCTTCGATTGGGCTTGGGGTTGCGGGTTGGTTAGGAGTCACGGTGAAAAAGTTCAGACATAGAATAATAACTTTAATGTCCAGGTTATCATCATTAGTTCCAATTAAGGTTACTGTCACTGTATATTGTGGACGGCCATAGCTTATATCATATCAAACTAATCATCAATTCGCACCATTCATATATGACTACTTATATAATCCACTTATTTCACTATCAGCATTGTCTCATTAGTTGCAATGACTAATTTAACATTCATAACTGCATATAAGTATTGTTCTATATTAAAGCAAAGTCTGATGAAGACCTAAATGACGAAACAATAAGATATGCTTGTATGTATTATACATATTTATTTTATACCGTATATTACCTCGTTTATTTTGTTTCAATGAAACATAAGTGAATTAGAGAAGATAATTCTAACAAATGTTAAATCAATAGAGAAAAGCTCTTTGTTTAAAATTTGCGTGACTTGTTTTATTTATTCTTTTAAATTTAGGTGTATACTTTAAATAAACTTTAATTAAGATGATTTGTGGAGATTGGCATTAAGTTTAGCCAATTGAATTCGTCATCAAATGACGTTGGCAGGGTAGCACTGAAAACTAGGGCGTATTGGACATCTGTTTCGTCCTAGCACGGAACTCATCAGCAGTGAGCACCATACATTGCGCTCCAGATGCTTCAGGTTGACAAATACCTAACCCCCCACCACCACCGCTGAGTCGGCATCCAATGGTAGAATTCCCACTTCCATCAATTCGTGATATATAGTGTGACAATCATTGATTGTCATTGGTGATAACTGTCTCACTCCTGACAAATCTGAATTCCACCAGTCACGACTTCTCACTAGAGCTTTCAGGAACATCGTGAAGTTAGTTATCGTTATATCACAAATTGATAGAAGTAAGAATTCTACCATTAGATGCCGACCCAGTGGTACAGAGCTTTGGGAGTTCACCAATCTGAAGGCCCTGAGGCGGAATGTAGGGTGCGCAGTACTTAGGAGTCCCATACTAAAACAAAACAGCTGTCTAGTGCCACATCGTTTCTAATGGCATATCACTCTGTTTTCATTTATTGATAACCTATCTATAGCTGATATACGGATTATTTCGAAATACTGATTTGATATAGGTAATGTGTAATGAATTTTCAATTTACTTGTAAGATGATGATACGACTATAAAACGATTAGTCCTTTTGTTGCTTTATATTCGTCACAGACTGATGTTAGTTGAGTACTACTGAAAACCAGGAAGTATTAAACAGTTGTTTCATCCTCACCAGTTATCCAGTCCTCCTTGGTTTACAGTAGTACCCAGCAAGCATCAATCTGTAACGAATACTAACAATACATTAAATACCACTCACTACAAAAAAGAACTTTATATTAGTCTTTTTAGTAAATTTCGACCATATAATTGAAAGACAAAATTAATCAGAATAATGTAATACATATTTATGCAGTACATTTCGAATAATCTGACTGAAAATAGACTTGCTAAGACAATCTTCATATGTGAAGACGGGAAGAACAATTAACTTCTTTTCCTAGATATATCAACCAACTGAAGGGAGAATGGTCCAGACAAACGTTCCACCCATAAAAACCTTAAATAGACTGGGCAGTATTTAACCTTTCATAGCTATTATCCAGTACAAAATTGAAATGATTTACTAAAAGATCAACTGTAGTTGCAAAGTTAACACTGTTGAAGGAAACTGTCTGTTAATACAAGAAGTGATATTGAATGGATACCTGGGTAAGTTTACAAATAGTTTCATAGTATGATGAAACCTACTACTTTTCTAGACCTTGTCTATTCAAACAGCCTTGTGTTAAAACGAAGGTTAATAGTAATCATCAACAGAACGTATTATGCAGTTAATGCCATTGTAATTGAAAGTCGAAGGTTACGATTTTTAACAAACTAAAACAGCATTTAAAAAACTGTGTGATATTGCAACTTGAATTCAAGCGCTCAGACTTTGGGTCCTACGTTATAAATGAATGAATAAAATGAATGTCACATTCCACTGTACCTATTCATTTACGTGTATTTGTGGATAGACATAGATAGAGAGGACTTATTGTGATTTGCGTGTTAAGACAATTTATTATATTTCAATTGGGATGGTTAGGCGTTCGCGTCAACCTGAAGCCCCTGGTGCGGAATCTGGGGTGCGCACTGCTGAGGAGTTCCACACTAGAACGAAACAGCTGTTCAGTGTTCCCTTGTTGTCAATGGTACCCTGCCAACACCAATCTGTGATATATATTTAATCAAATTTAATATATACCTAAATGTTGCTAGGGTCAAATGACCTCTTATGACGGAATAAGAGGAAATGATAAACAACAATCATCCACCTCACCCCCTCCAGCCTCTTAATGAAGATAGGCGATAATATTGACACCAGTCCAACTTTTTGTTGTGTTGTATAAGGATGATTTGTGGTGTATAATATGGGTTGACATTCAGTACACAATATATCAATTTTATAAATTTAGTAATTGGTTGACATGTAAACGAATTTCGTTGGTGTGTAGCGATTTTCCTATCTATCAAAAACTTACTATTGAGAACAACAACAATGGGATGCAGGTAAATCCAGCTGATGCATCCCAAATAGGACGAAACGCGCTTCCTAGATTCTGCTTTTCTAGTCACAATCCAACGTAGATAATACTTGTCTACTATCGGTATATCGAGGCAATCCTCTCAGGATGCACATATGGCAACAGAGGCTGACCAGTTTCAGTCCATTACAAATCAGCTGGAAGATACAAGCCTATTCTAATGAGAACTGGTTAGATGAAAATAATACTCTTTAATACCATCACGTAATCTTCGGTCGAATATTTGAATTGAGATGGTTTGTGGAGATTGAACTCGCCACATGTGGGTGTTGACAGGGTACCATTGGAAACTAGGAAGTATTGGACAATTGTTTCGTACTAGTATGGAACTCCTCAGTAGCGCACACCCAATACTGATGGATGTGGGAATTCTACCAGTGGGTGTCAACTCAGTGGTGCAGAGTGTTAGGCAACTGCCAACTTGGAGCTCTTGTTGCGGGATGTAGGGTTTCTACTGCTGAGGAGTCCCATACTAGGAGAGAACAGCTGTCCAGTGCCCCCTGGTTTTCAGTGGTACCCTACGAACATCGATCTATGGCGAATTCAGTCAAACACCTGTTTAGGTTTGTATTCAGTCTAGATTAGTGAGTTGATTAGTTAAGTTTATCATTTCAACCAGCCTGGTGTCACAGACTGTTCGTCTTTGAAAGTTCTCTCTGCTACTCAAGAGGGTTAACAATTAATTTCAATTCCTATGTGCATAACTTGATTTGAGTTTGCTAAGAAGAGTGTTCTGTATTACCTTGAATTCCTGACTTATTTTACATTAATGCAGTTTCTACTGCCTCATTTTACTCATGGCAATAACAGTAATGGCAAATTATTTGGCCATATAGACTACTAACACAGATCTTTATAATTATCAGCTTCAATGACTATGAAATTTAACGATGACACATTATGATTATATAATATACACTGAAAATAACACTTTGTTAAAGAGGAAAACTAATTAGATTCCTTGTAAATCATTATCATATTACATCTTAAACACTATGGACTGTTCATTGTTCTCTTTATCAGTAAATTAAGCAGCCGTACTCATTGACATTCTGAAGCGTGTTAACTGAGTGATGAAAAACATACACATAGCGTATATACTTAGGAAATTTTTACTCCACCCTATTTTGGTTCGTATCACGTAATGTGATTTAGAGTCGTAGAAAGTTCTAATGGAAATGCATAGTTTTGTGGTGTTTTAATACAGTATGACAATTTGTTTACTCATGAATCCATCTAGTATAAGCACAGTTCCTGATATTTCGCAACAGAAGTCAATGACTAGGCAACCGACGTTAACATGTTTTGGAATAAGTTGTCAGAAGACGTAACTACATGTGAACCGAATTCCATCATACTGCCATCATCCATCTTTACTGTTCATTATTTGGAAAGCGGGTAATATTTTCCAGGAATGAATAGTTCACATACCTGAGTCCAAATACTGTTAATTTCTAATTGGACAAAGCGAGACAGGGGAGTAGGCTGGAAAAATTGTTGGGGGGGAAGAAAAAATTGTATTCATGCAAAAAATTTGTTGTGTACTGAGTGATTACCCTTACTGTAAACTATGATCGGGAATTTGAGTTGGATTTTGACTGGCAAGCAAAATTCGGGACGGGTGTTTCGCCCTATTTAGAAGTCATCAATTGGTTGTACCTACATCCCAATGTTAATGTTTACACTAGGATGCGAACTCAGTCCTCTTCGAGTCAAATACAAACTCGTTCACCCCTAGGCTACTCAGTTCAGTTAGTCACACTTGTACAACGGATATATATACTTAATTAGGATGAGTTTGTGTCTTCCCGTTGATTAGTCATAAACTGAAACTGGTCAGCCTCTGTTGAATAACAGTTTTCAATCAGATATAAGTATGTTGGAATCCAACCTAAACTGATGAAATCGGTAACTGGAACATCAACATCGTAATAAATCATGCAGTAATTTGTATACTAACCCCGTCCAAAAGAGTGAATACACATTGGAGCACCATTATGACATGAAAGGTTATACCTAAGAAATGCTTTTCAGAAAAGTGGCTAATCATAGAATTCCATTAATTAAATGTGATGGAGCATTTGGAATACAACCTTCTGATTAAAAGTTACTGCTCATACAAATAAACTTCATTAATATTTACTCTGAATTGGATCAGTGTATTTTTAATAACTATTAATAAAATCGCTTTCGAATGTAATTTTATTTGCTGGTATTCAGGAATTGCCTGTGTTCCGCGCTTTCCACAAATCCAAATAGTGCATGTTTAATAAGCTATGCATAGTGATCTGGTTGTAATACCGTATAATCGTGCATAAATACTATGTTTATAGAATGAAGATTTATCTACAGTAAAAAATATCCACATGATAATCGTTACCTATGTAAGTTCATGGGCAAGTATAGAAAAACAAGGACGAAGGGGATGGGATACCGTTCACTCTACAAAAAATTAATTACAGTTCAACTTCACTGGCAGTAATGATTTATGATTTCTTTCTTGATTAAAAACGATATATCTAGTTACTAAGGTAGTCTTCATGTATCAGATAAATTATTTAATGTAATAGACGAATTCCGGCCATATGTTATCACCAATATTGTTTATCTGTTTATATATACATCCCGAAGCATTTTCCACTTTTCTGAGCATATACCATATAAACTGAGATTGAAGGCGAATATTTTTGCTGGCAGTATGATTACGGAACATCAGATGAACAATTGATACGATGCTGATTCATCGAAATCATGTAAGGTGATCTATATGCAATCCACTTAGAATTTGTTATCTTGTCATCATTAACGGGAAGAAATTGAATTTATGCATTTAAAAAGATACGGTTATGAGTCTTTTATTTCTTCCCAGGCTCCATAACATTTTATTGAGTAACATGATAAATGGTTCACTAAATTGTCATTTCCTTTTCTCCGTTCTAACGCATTTTTAGACTGTTAAGTTTCTTACTCTGTTGGCCTATTCGTCTTTATTGTTTCCGTTCACCACAGATTGATCTCAGTTAGGTACGATTAAAAACCAGGAAAATAATCGCCATAAAATCATTTCAAATCAACTATTCACTTTTATAATTTTCATTATGAAACTTTAGAAAGCAAGGTTCATCTACTTGAAACATGTCTCCATATGTCTTAAGTACTGCGTTTCTTCTAATTTTTCATTAACGTGAATAAAGTGTGTAAACTGATGATTGTTATTATTGAGGTTGGGTTGGGTAGGTGTTGTTGGTGGTGGTGGGGGGTAAATGTTGTTAAATTTGATTTATACATCACGGATTGACCATTGAGAGACGAGAAACATTGGACAGATGTTTCATTAACCTCAGCAACAATGTATATCTACAACCCCACTGGGGATCGCACAACATATTACATTACATTTTTATACTCAGACGAAGGTTAAATTTAAATTTTAACATATAGTAGAGTTAATAATAAGTCATAAATCTACGAGATGAAACTGTAATACATGACTACTATTCAACTAATTATTAAATTTCACTTACATGTTATATTGGAAGGTGGAATTTTTTATTTAACAATTTTGAAGATGACTAATATAAACACATAAATTTTATCATGTTCAAAATGATTAAAACAGTTGTTGAGAATGAGGTTAATCATAACATTTTGAATGTTTACTAAGTACAGTATACCAAGCGTTTACCATGATTTCTTCATTCTAGTTGATTAAGTTTGTCACAGGGTAATAGTGGTTGTGTATGATTGGAAACCAAGTATCACTGGATAGCTGTTTCGTCTAAGTATGGGACTCCTCAGCAGTGTGCTAACCTACATTCTACCCCAGGGCCTTCAAGTTGGCGAACGCTTAGCTTCATGTATCATTTGGCCGACCAGCGTCCAATAACTAAATTCTCACTTTCATCAGTCTGTGATAAAGTGCAACAGTTACCGATTACCGCTGGTGATAATTGCCTCAGTCACGATAGATCTGAACTCCACAAGTCACGATTTCTCGCTATAACCTTAAGATCATTATGAAGTTAGTCACTAATGAGCTGATTATTCATCTAATGAATAATTAATACAGATTGGAATGTCATTTTTCTTTACTAAACACTACATTTCATGATGCAAAAGTTTCATTATACTTGTTATTTCTCTAATATATGAAATTGTACTACGCTAGACTTGCTGAAAACCATATATATATATATATATAAAGCTAGTAATTTATATGAAATCTTTAATGAAAGAGCACACTAATATAAAATTCTCATTTAATATATAGAAAAATGATCAGAACTACTGGATGTTACTACAGACTTATTAAACGTTGAAAATACGCCCGATTGTTGCAATTGACTTTACCAGTATGTACTATTACATAATTACATAAATGATTCCATTCGGGAACATTCTCTATTACAAAAGTTGTTTTTTCAAAAATATGCATCATCTCTTTTTTCTAATCGTTGCCGTGGTGATTGAGTAATCTTATTAATGATATACCATTTCGTTGCCATTGGTTACAAAAGTTCATCTGAGGTAAATGTATTATGGTATGTTTATTAATGAATTGTTATCCGAATGTAAATAAAAAAATAAGTTTTATTATTATTTTATATTTACAAGAGTTTTTAATAGAATACAAATAATATACTCTACTGAGGAAGTTGTTTTAACTTCACAAAGAATAATATCTATGGTATCTATTCTTTGTGGTGTCGGAACTCTTTCTACTAAGCTGCCTCTGTTAAGCATTTATTAACTATGATATTTGTATTGCTTAAGTTGCTAGTTTTCCGAAGACTCACTGCCGACTATTACATATTTTCAGAGTTATTGCAACTTTACTACAGGCCTGTTATCCCGAATGCAATACCCAACCTCCATAGCTCAGTTAATAATATATTTTGTATTTCCTATTACTGATTAATCCAGTATGTAATATATAAACGCTACTGTTGCTACTCAATAAACAACTTGCTACTGTCTCCTAATTGCTAGTGCTGTTCTCTTGCTCTCTACCTCCAGAGAGGGTTTTCGTTACCCTGGCACCGTGTTAATCGATTGACATACTCATAATCAGGTAGTAGTTACAGTAGGAGTCACATTGGTTTGCTTAGACTCAAGGTCAGCACCACTTATCTCAATTATCTCGTATCTCGCTTACACCAGCTCATTCGAGGTGATTTCACATATTTATATGCCCAATGATGCTAGTCAGTTTTAGTCTTGAATAAACACATTTCAAATTAAAAGCTGTTACTAATACGTTCATACATGCTGAACGATTTAGTGGTTATGTGGAACCAATATGTTACCTGAGAATGCATTGATGTTTGGAGTAATACTAAGTTTAAATCTCAATAAAAAACCCAACACCAAGACGTATGCATGCACCATCATCATTGTCATCATCATTAATATCTCTTACTCAGTGTGAAGCACAGGCCGCCGACCAGGACTCTCCAGCCAACTCCATCCTGAGATTTACCTTCCAGTTCTTCCCAAATGCTGTTCATTTTTTTCATGCCTGTCTCCGATTCCCGACACAATGTGTTCTTGGGTCCCCCTTTCACCTTCAGGATCCCAAATTAGTGCTTGCCTTGAGACACAGTTTGATGGTGTCCTCACTGTGGCGGCCTGTTTAAAATTTTGGGCTACCTTTTTTTACCAAATATCTCGACAAGTTACTTTGGTCTCTTGTTTTGTTTTAATTGCTCAACCATGTCCCAAGATCGGTTTGCATACTCATGCACCTTTGTAAGAAGTCAACAACCCATCGTGAGTAATCCAGTTATATCTAAGAGAAGACACCAAGGTGGCGGGTAACATACATTACTGAATGAACTCGATAATATGAACACAGAAAGCTGGATAATCAACTGACTGTACTCCTATTTTTTCCATGTTTATGTGAAGACAGGGTAACTTGTTGAGACACTGTATGTTGAAGATTCATACTGTACTAATCATACTATTGAATAAAGCTAATATTTTTATTAATGTTTGTCCTATCTACCTCCAGCGACATTTCTTAAATTCTTTCTTGGCTGGAAGCTGATTTGTCCTGTCACATAAGGCTGTTGCTGATGATAGCTGACCAACTGATCCAAAGTATCTTAATAATAATAATATTTGCTTTATTTATTAGTATTTTAGTATAATATGAATTTTCAGCATACAATATCTCAACAAGTTACTTTTTGTTTTACCGTGTCAATATTTGAAAAAAAAGATACACATTTTATATTGTTAACAACAACAACAACAACAACAAAAATTACAGTAACATAAGGAATAAGAGTTTTTGCATTTCATAATAATCCGTCTTTTTAAGAGCACAGATTTCTAATTAGATCGGTTCTTATAAACTTTTCATCACATAGAACATGTGCTAAATATGGAATAGTTAAGCATTTATACTTCTGTTTACGTGCTTGAATCCTGATATAGCAGCGTCATGTTTTGCCAGAAGATAAACAAGGAGAAAGTTTTGGATGAAGAGGGTGGTTTATGTCAGATAGAATAACTTTAGGTAGATGTTTATAAAAACGTCGTAGCTTGCACCACACACTTTACTAACAGCTTTCAGTACTCTACGCAACACAACATAGTCTTTTCTAAATAGTCCGGGAAAAAATAATGGGGAACAATATAAAATGATCGGTAATATACATGAACTGACAAATTGTAATAATAAGTGCTTGGTTATACCAAAACTACGTAATCTCTTCACATAGTATATTAAACGGAAAACGTTCATTGATATAAGCCAAACATGCGAAGACCAAGATAGATCAGAAGTAAAAGTTACACCAAGGTAATTAACATTTGACATATTCTTAATTGTAGAGTCTCCAATTTTACAAATATCGTGTGAATTCACAAGAGCAGTTAGATCCTTTTCATGTCTTAGACTGAAATTAACTGTTTGACATTTGAAGGGATTAAGTTGAAGACCGTTCAAACTAGACCATTGTCCAACATTGGCTAGAAAACAATTCATTTCACAACAGTTTGAGGAAGAAGAAACAGGCGTACTAATAGTAAGATCATTTGCGTACTTGACAAAGGTATTTTTCATAGAAGAGGGCAGGTCATTCAAGAAAAGTGAGAAAAGAAAAGGGGAAAGAACAGCACATTAAGGCAAACCAACTTCTGTTAGCAAATGAGTGGAGCAATTTCCCTTGTACACAGTATATTGTTCTCTTCCGGAGAAATAAGAATATAGCCAGTTGGTTATCCTGCTTTCCATGTTCATATTCTCGAGTTTATTCAGTAATATAGATCTAGGAACGGAGTGTAATCAAAAAACGTACTACGGATATACTTTTCACCATTTTCTAAACTACACACTATATTATGATGTAAGCCAACTGCCGTATCTTGCGCAAACAGCTGTTCATAAAACTTACATCATTTGAATGATACTTTTCGTAATTATCTAAGTTCCAGCTCCGTACAACAGAACTGTCTTCATATTAGAACTTGAAAATCGTGACTTTGATGTTGGCTGACAGCTGATTTGAGTTCCAGATGTTTTTTATCTGTAGAAATGCTGTCCTTGCTGATTCGCGCCATCACATTTGCATCAGATCCTCCTTGTTCATCAAAGATGCTACCTATATGCGTAAAAGTTTACATATATTTCAGAGCTTCTCCATTAATAGTAATTGTGTTGATGCTCGTTGTTCTGCATCAAAGGATCTCGCTTTTTACTTTCTGTATGTTGAGGTCTACTGCCGCAGACGTTGCTGATACATTATCCATCTTAACATGCATTTGTTGCTATGTGTGAACATGGACAAGCTAGGTCATCTGTAAAGTTTAAGTCGTCTAGTCGCATCCGAGTTGTCCACTGTATTCCGTGATACCTCCATCTCCAAACTTAGATGTTAGGGTTTCCACAATTCAATAAACCACCAGAAGAAAAAACGGCGAGAGTAAGCAGCCCTCAACGCATGATTTGTCAATCTAGTCTATCGTAACGATTCCATAGAATATTGACTATATTCTCGGGAACATCGAAGTTTCCAAACAAAGCCTATAATATTTGTCTGTCCATGCTGTCAAATACTGTCTCATATTGAAGGAAGTTGATGTAAAGTGGTGAGCTCCATCTAACTGATTGTCCAGCAATGAACCATAGAGTTACGATTTAGTCGGTACGCTAACGATCCTTACGAAATCCGGCCCAGTGATGTCGAGGTTGGGAATACACTAGAAATTTCATTTGCCTTGATGACACTCTGTCGAAGACATTCCTGTCACTGATAGTGGATTCATATCTCTGTACTTCTCGCACTTTCTAATAACTCCTTTCTTCTGACATCATCATGAGGTATCCTTCTCTCAAGTCTGTTGATACTCGTTCTTCCTCCAAAATCTTTCTGAAGAGAACATGAAGCATCTTTGAGGTCACTTCTGTATCCAACTTCAGTGATTCAGTCGGTTTATTATCTGGCTTTACTAGCTCGCCACTCATCATTTGTCAGATCATCATGTTGATTTCTTCGATCGTTGATGGGTTGACATTTATAGAGACATCTGTAGATACAGTATCCATGACTGATGGGTTTAGTGGGGCTGGTCTATTCAAGAGTTATTCGAAGTGCTCTATCCACCTGTTTTGCGTCATGGATCCCAGTAATTGATTTAATGTTCATATTCTCGAGTTTATTCAGTAATATAGATCTAGGAACGGAGTGTAATCAAAAAACGTACTACGGATATACTTTTCACCATTTTCTAAACTACACACTATATTATGATGTAAGCCAACTGCCGTATCTTGCGCAAACAGCTGTTCATAAAACTTACATCATTTGAATGATACTTTTCGTAATTATCTAAGTTCCAGCTCCGTACAACAGAACTGTCTTCATATTAGAACTTGAAAATCGTGACTTTGATGTTGGCTGACAGCTGATTTGAGTTCCAGATGTTTTTTATCTGTAGAAATGCTGTCCTTGCTGATTCGCGCCATCACATTTGCATCAGATCCTCCTTGTTCATCAAAGATGCTACCTATATGCGTAAAAGTTTACATATATTTCAGAGCTTCTCCATTAATAGTAATTGTGTTGATGCTCGTTGTTCTGCATCAAAGGATCTCGCTTTTTACTTTCTGTATGTTGAGGTCTACTGCCGCAGACGTTGCTGATACATTATCCATCTTAACATGCATTTGTTGCTATGTGTGAACATGGACAAGCTAGGTCATCTGTAAAGTTTAAGTCGTCTAGTCGCATCCGAGTTGTCCACTGTATTCCGTGATACCTCCATCTCCAAACTTAGATGTTAGGGTTTCCACAATTCAATAAACCACCAGAAGAAAAAACGGCGAGAGTAAGCAGCCCTCAACGCATGATTTGTCAATCTAGTCTATCGTAACGATTCCATAGAATATTGACTATATTCTCGGGAACATCGAAGTTTCCAAACAAAGCCTATAATATTTGTCTGTCCATGCTGTCAAATACTGTCTCATATTGAAGGAAGTTGATGTAAAGTGGTGAGCTCCATCTAACTGATTGTCCAGCAATGAACCATAGAGTTACGATTTAGTCGGTACGCTAACGATCCTTACGAAATCCGGCCCAGTGATGTCGAGGTTGGGAATACACTAGAAATTTCATTTGCCTTGATGACACTCTGTCGAAGACATTCCTGTCACTGATAGTGGATTCATATCTCTGTACTTCTCGCACTTTCTAATAACTCCTTTCTTCTGACATCATCATGAGGTATCCTTCTCTCAAGTCTGTTGATACTCGTTCTTCCTCCAAAATCTTTCTGAAGAGAACATGAAGCATCTTTGAGGTCACTTCTGTATCCAACTTCAGTGATTCAGTCGGTTTATTATCTGGCTTTACTAGCTCGCCACTCATCATTTGTCAGATCATCATGTTGATTTCTTCGATCGTTGATGGGTTGACATTTATAGAGACATCTGTAGATACAGTATCCATGACTGATGGGTTTAGTGGGGCTGGTCTATTCAAGAGTTATTCGAAGTGCTCTATCCACCTGTTTTGCTGTTCATGGATCCCAGTAATTGATTTATCTTCCTTGTTCTTACTTCTTCCATGGTCCTTCTGAACTTTTAATTGATGCAGACGTGGTCGGTTTGGTTCTTCGTAGTGTGGTCTGGTGAAACGTATGTAGTTTTGTTAATACTTTTGTAGGAGAATATAACCTTACCTATAATCATTTTGTTGAAGGCACACAAGTTTGCAAACTTTTCACTGTTTTCATTCCTTTCTCCCAGTTCATGTCGTCTCATGTTGTCTTTATATTCGGTGTTGTTCATTAGCATTTAGGTCTCCCATCAAAATGGTCAGGTCCTTGGTTAGGCACTTTTCGATGATTGACTGTATCCTTGCACAGAACTGGTCTCTGTCGTCTTTGGGGCTGTCGTTGGTGTGCGCGTAGCAGTGAATGGCATTCGTTGAAATCCTCTCCTTCTTTGTCTTGAGAGATGTTTTGATGATTCTATGTCCATGAGCTCACCATCCGATAAGCGCTTTCCGTGATTCTTGGAACAGCATTAGTGCTATTCTTTGTGTGTGTGAAGCACTTTCTTCTTGAAAACCGAAGTATAACGGTGCCTCTTTTGAGGATAATCCTTGTGCCCAGCTTGTAAACAACCGGTTTCATATTCCACGTCTTCATCGCCTAGTGCTACTGTGTCAGTTTCTGTGTATTCGGCCTGTGCCTTGACTTTCTCTGTTCTTGTTTGACTGTTAGTAATTGCTGTCTTCTTGCTCTCCCCTTCTTAGATGTTATCCAGAGTACCAACAGAAGCCCATTCTTCATGGTGGTGCTCCCTGAAGCCCAAAACCTCCTGACATGTTGAAATTATTGCTTTTGTAATCTCTTTCCAGTTGTCCTCCACAGTAGTTCCCTCTTCTTCTAGCAGATAGTGAAAGGCCTGGTAGTTATTGTTGAGAGTTATTATGAATACGTTGAGTTTGTTTATATCCTGAAGAAGGACTGTGTGAAACCTTGCGATACCGTTACCCCAGTTGTCCAGTGCTTCCTCAGCTTCAGTTTCATTTTGGCCACTATCAGGTGGCGATCTGAAACTATGTCAGCTCCTCTCCTTGTTCTTACTTCTTCCATGGTCCTTCTGAACTTTTAATTGATGCAGACGTGGTCGGTTTGGTTCTTCGTAGTGTGGTCTGGTGAAACGTATGTAGTTTTGTTAATACTTTTGTAGGAGAATATAACCTTACCTATAATCATTTTGTTGAAGGCACACAAGTTTGCAAACTTTTCACTGTTTTCATTCCTTTCTCCCAGTTCATGTCGTCTCATGTTGTCTTTATATTCGGTGTTGTTCATTAGCATTTAGGTCTCCCATCAAAATGGTCAGGTCCTTGGTTAGGCACTTTTCGATGATTGACTGTATCCTTGCACAGAACTGGTCTCTGTCGTCTTTGGGGCTGTCGTTGGTGTGCGCGTAGCAGTGAATGGCATTCGTTGAAATCCTCTCCTTCTTTGTCTTGAGAGATGTTTTGATGATTCTATGTCCATGAGCTCACCATCCGATAAGCGCTTTCCGTGATTCTTGGAACAGCATTAGTGCTATTCTTTGTGTGTGTGAAGCACTTTCTTCTTGAAAACCGAAGTATAACGGTGCCTCTTTTGAGGATAATCCTTGTGCCCAGCTTGTAAACAACCGGTTTCACTTATTCCAAATATTTTCAGGTCGTAACTTTTCATTTCTGCAGCTATTTGGAAGCTTTTACCTTTCTTCTGCATCAAGCGAATATCACATGTACCTTTGTAAACTGTTGCTGTGGTTATCATAAGGGGAGTCAGACTCGTGACTTCCAAAGAAACTCGGCTTTCACCATGGGGCGTCATAGCCAATCATGACGAATACTTTCCAACGCCCGAGGCAGAGTTAAAATGTTTTTTCTGGTTAGCATATTTTTAACAAAGTTGTTTGTACGGGATGGGACTGATAACTCCTTACCGAACCCTGTTCTTTTTTCCGGGTTCGGGACGGGCAGTAGCTCTAAGAAGATTCCAGGTATAGTTAAGACGCAGTCATATTTAGTTATTAAACTCAAAATGAAACAAAATGAATATCCTAAATTTCATTGCTTGTTACTTGCCAAATATTATAAAACGAATGATGAATTAATTTGGAACATGATAATGAATACTTATTTTACTTATTGAGTACCTTTGTTATTGAAATGAGGTGGTTTATGGCGAGTGGCCCTTATGTTTTAAATGATTGAACTCGTCACAGATTAGTGTTGGTAAGGTGCCATTGAAAACAGTGGAGCAATCGACAGCTGATTCGTTCTAGCGTGGAACTCTTCAGCAGTGCGCACCCGAGATTTTACCCTAAGGCTTTCAGGTGGGCGGACACCTAAGCCTCTACACCTGTGAGCCGGAATCCAATGGTAGTATTCTTACTTCTATCAATTTGAGATATGTAGCTTGATGATCATCCAACGTCATCTGGGATAACTTGATGATCGTCGCTCTATATCACAAATTGATGGTAGTGGGAATACTACCTTCGTTACGTTTCATATTAGTTGTTGATTGTCTATCCAGTATGTAAGAGTTCTATTCTGTAGTACATAATTAGTGAGTTAACTAAAAAAATTTAGTACGTATAATTAAATCATAAAGTTTGTATGACGCGAATAGAAGTCTTTTAGAGAGGATAGATTTGTGCTGACATTAAATGATAAGTTTTCTGAATAATTAAAAGATAAATATCAGGAAAATATTGGAAAACTTGTAAACAAATCTTAAGAAAAGGAAAACAAACTTCTTAGGGTAAACTGACTTTATCTAGGCAATATTTGATGTAACATAGATCTATCTTTCACTAAAACTTTGAAGCGAATTCTCTTCAAGGTTAGATGAAATAGCTGTTAAATGCTACATCTCCCTATAATTTTAGAAATTGCGTTTGTACAAAAGTTCCCTTAATGTTTGTCATTACTTTCAGAAATTTAATCACCTAGCAACTTTTGGCAAATGGATTCAATTATTCTAGACTATTTAAGGTTATTTATTCTAACCAAACCATGACAACTGAGCTCTATTTCAACTAAATAATGCCATCTAGTGTTAAGTACATGAAACGGTCGCCAACTTCATTCCTAGTTTGATAGATTCTATGCATAGTAACAATGATTGCTGAACATCTCCACTTAATATAATAATTGAGTAATACATCGTTGACTAAACCGTGAATAAATTCGGATCAATAATGAAATCTTGTTATCACTATTACTAATGCAAATCAGCCTATCAACTGCGGATTACTGTTTCACCATATAATTAAATTATTAACTATCGACTATATGTTAGGTGCTTTTTTTCACAAAATAAGCAAAAGATTATCGGCAGGTTCCTTTCTTTAGTAAAAGTTTTATGGATGATTGATTAATGACATTTCACATTTCTCGTGATTATTAAACACAATATACATCAAAACGAATTAATATTAATTTGTGTGCATTTTGACTTTTGTATTTCGACGAATTCATAATTTCTTTAAATAGATTAACTCTCTTTTGAAATGTACGTCTTTTCACCTCAAGATCTTATCCTAACTCATTCTCCAACTCACTTCTTTTTTATAATGAACCTATATTAGCACATCGTTCTTCTTCCATCTATTATTATTACTATTGCTTTTTAATTTCAATTATGTATCATCTATAAACTACCTTCATCTAATCAATCGTTTGCATTAGCCAACTATTTGTTCGTTACATAACACAACCTTCATAAATAATGATCTTATTGAGCCAAATTTTGACTTAATATCATATTTGTTTATTACAGGTTTCAAACTAACGTGATAAGTTCACATTAATTTGCTGAAAAACGATATACACCTTTCTAGACTACTCTATATAAAATATAACCGTAAATTACGACTTCAAAGCTTTAAATTAAAGGATATCGACGGAAAGAACATTCATGTTATTTATTCTAAACATTACAACCGATTTCCTAGAATTTCCGAAAAAAATATTTAGCTTATGAATATGATGGAATCATCATGAATCTTCTCTTTGTAAAATAAAATATCATAGCTAAATTTAAAATCACAAACAGATAAGAGTTGAACACTTGCTTAAGATCAGGAAGCCCTGAAAAGCCGTCTCGTTCCAATATATGACTGTTTACCAATGCCCATCCAAGATCCTACCAGTGAATCGAGCCCAGGACCTTCGGGCTCACGGAGAAGGATTAGCGATTAGACCACACAGTCGAATCGCCATGTGGTTGTGTGACATCATTTATTTCCATCGTTGAGAAACTACCTCGCTCCACTGGTTTCGTCTTCTTACTTGAACTCCACTAATTGCCTCCGAAGTTAGTCACTAGTAAGTTAAGATTGATTGTAATTGAGCGTTGTGAAGAGTGTCGAATTTAAATTTGATATCATTAGTATATATATATATATATATATATATATATATATATATATATATATGACTTAAACCAGTTACCAGGATGAATATAGATGATGTTAAATACAAAATTTATGCTTGGGATAATTTCAACTTTTCGCCTGGGAATCTGATCTATGCACATTCATTAAAGGAATACATCGGTATACACTAAACGGTTATGCATATATGTTCAAACGTTAAATGGCTAACGATGAAACGTGCTAATTCTAATTACTTTCAATCAACAGAGTCCAGAAAATTCAGTTTAATCAAAGGTACTCTATATTGTAAAATTAACTGCTGACTAATATGACCATAGTCATAACCTTGAAAATTCTGTCTACTAAATGTTTTGGTAGCATAAGAAATACAACTTCGTGTGTCTAACATATTGCATGTCAAGGGACCTACGTTCTAACTATACGAAAAATTAGGTTTTTTAAATAGTATTGACCGAAGCAAGTCGGATCCATTTACCGAAATTGTTAACTAGCTGATATCTAAACATATTTGAACAAGACGACCAAACGATACCGAATCAAGATACAGCACTTTTGGTCGTGAACTGCTAGCCATGTACTGTGCTGTACGACATTTTCAACATTCCATCGAAGGCCGGGAATTTACAATATTCACCGACCATAAACCACTGACGTTTTCTATGAAGTCATCTTCAGATAAGTACTCTCCGCAAAAGTCGCGTACTGCATACCTGTTTTAGACAATGATCACCATTAGTAATATAACAACAAAGGTCAATAGTTACTTCGTTTTCATTAATCTCCAATCGTGCATCTAACATTCTAGTATTTTATTTGTGTTCATGGTCGACTTGACTTCTAATTACTAATAATTTAGCAGGATCACTAGTTACCACTATGGATATCTGAACATTTTGCCATATATAGAATATCCCAGACGGAATATTCTGCTCATTGAATAGAAAAATTAATAACAGCGAATATTATATGGACAATATTTTCACTTTAAGCCTATGTTTCTACCATAAATTTATGCTCCATCCGACATCGTCAGATAGATTTTCTCAGTGACCATGTTGATACGATTTGCTAACGTCAGGTCGTGTCCTTCCTAGTTGGTTTATGAAGTGAGATAGCTTTAATAATAAAATGGCTACGATAAAATTCACTTACCTTATATAATCAAACTTGTAAAAAATTGTTACATTATCAGCATATTAAATTCTTGTTCAATACCGAGAGGTTTTCATAGTATTGTTTGCTCTTTTACGCTATAGTTACCAGTTGTTCTTCGTAAATAAACTTAAACTGGGGTATACATCAGTGTTTTAAGTTAGTTAACAAACTAACATAGTGTGTCTATTCATGAAATATTACTACACAAGAGATTAGCTTAATACAATGGTGTAGTTGATATGCTTTGTGTGACAACAACGTTGTAGCTGGATATACAAAAGTCTGTGACTAAGATTTAGTATGATCGGAATTAAGTAAAAAAGAAAAAAACCTTAGGAGTTGAATTAAAGTATGCCAATAATTTCCACAATAATCTACGCAGATTAGCAAAAATGTTTCTTACTTGCCTTTTGTTTATAAGCTAAATATCTACCTTATTTTCATGGAAACTGCTGATTGATAAATAGATGGGTACTTTGAACAATTTAGCTGATCAGTGCAAACAATAAACAGTCTTCTTGAACCCTACAGAAATATTTTACAAAATTAGCTGTTTGTTTGTTCTTGGAATTTATTGGAGTGATATACAAAAGTAGTTTTAATTGGGTGATGAATCACAGATTGTCATACAAAGAACATTAAAGCAGTACCAAGAATATGAAATCAAAGTTAACAATGTTGAAAAAGTTGACATATGTCAGTAGAGAAGATGATGGATAAAATTAAAAATATAAGAATTCAGGTGTTTTACATGAAAGACAGCAAGAATTATACGACAACAGACAATATCTCCAATTAAAGGCTAATAAACAAACAAAAATACATCATGAGCCAATGTTGTATAAAACTCGTCAACAACATCTGATGTAGACGAGATTTCTATATTTCACCTCAGTAAAACTTAGAGTGACCAAAATATACTCTAGAATGTCAACATTTTGCCAGTAATTTTGAAACATTAAGCAATCTAAATCCAAAATAAAATCTTTAATATTAACCAGAAAATTTCATAGGGCTTCTAACTAATAAAAATACAAAAATGGTGGTTGCAAGCATAACCAGTGTAAATAAAATTAAGAGACCGGTGCAAATGAATAAAAATAGTTTAATACGAAAATTGTGCTTTGTGCCATACTTTCTAAGCCAGTATTGTTCTTTCAAATAACGTAATTCTTCTTCACCAATATTTTTATCACAAAATCTGTTTCTTTGTTTATCATTTTCCCGTAAAAAATTGGTACCATTAACCAACATTCTTACTGTTCTAGTGCATTACTATAACGTATAAAAATAGGATTGGTTACTTCCTTATATAATGTACAAAACTTTAGAAGTGCAACACCAATATCACTTCATTAATTCACTCGGATCTAACAAAAGGTTAACTTGCCATCATTTCTTCTTAGTAATGCAGTAAGAATCTACTGGTGCTTTTACAGTTTAGATGTTAAAGTTCTGTTTGTAATATGATGATAATGTTTGAATAAAATTAAGGTTCTAGGTAACGCATAACAGTCCAAAAAGCAATTATTTCAGGTACGACTGGTCTGGAATGAGCTGAAATAAATTAGTTAAAATATTAATAATATACAATTTGTTGCTACCTAAGTTTCTCTTATGTCATAACGACCCTTAACCTTTTAGCAAAATTTAACTAAGTATATTTGAAACTGGTATAAATGTATGAAATCCCCCATGTACCTTAAAAATAAAACCCACCTGAACGACCAATCTTATAGTTAGACTTGAAAAGAAGAACAACCAGTTCAATGATTGTTCATTTCTGCAAATCTAATATAACTCGTGCT
The DNA here is from genome assembly GCA_034768735.1 of Schistosoma mekongi. Lineage (NCBI taxonomy): Eukaryota > Metazoa > Platyhelminthes > Trematoda > Strigeidida > Schistosomatidae > Schistosoma > Schistosoma mekongi. The sequence continues at coordinate 13,682,031 of CM068311.1, forward strand.
TAATACAATTATTACTTTTAATTGACAATAATTATTAGAAACGCCTATCCGCAAGAAATAAACTGGTCGCCACCGACGGGTCAAGCTTATTTTATGATTCATTCCAGTTATAATGGCTTTTAATGTGTACATTCAAATAAACTTAATAGTGCGTTCAAATATCGAAAAGTAGCAGAAATGAACTAGTTACTGGTGGTTTTTTATCTTCACTAAGTGACTGCTGAGATTCTCCGATTTCCATAGGGAGAGCGTTTATCCAAGCATCAGCCAGTTCTTATTATTATCTTAGTGCTTGTAAAATAGTCTGACTATTGTAATTATTAATAGAGTAAGGTTATACCGCACTATTTACCGATATAATAGCCTAACTCTGATTCACGATTATTATGGCTATTATGAAGCAAAACACCCATATTAATAACTCGAGTGTATTTGAAAAAGTTTCTAAAATACCTCTTTAAAAAAGGTCCATTAAATGCATTAATACACTTTGTGTTACAAATATGATAATGCAAACGTGTAACAAGTGATTAGTTAAGTATCAACCCTATACGTCTCAAGCCGAAGCTTCGAAGAGGCTCTTCAACAGTATATCAGCCTGAAAATGTGTTTGAATTGCTACTAAAATAAAGAACAACTTACACGATGATCAGAATACACGAAAGCCTGTATTAAATACAATAATGGCGCCTTTAATTGCCCTATAACCATAAGGCTGGGAACACACTCGCCTGCGCGATTATTTGAACATTTGTAATCATTACTCCTATAGAAAGTGCTTTTGAAGGAATACTGAAATAACATGATGACTCTCAGCTTCGGGTATTCAATGACGAGCTAGCCGTCTGATTTTTTTGTATTTTGTCACCGGTTCGTGGTAGTTTCTCCAGGAAGAGCATTGAGATTTATTTCAGAATACTGCAACGATTCTTCAGTCTACCAGATGGTTACCAAATTCAATAACATCCTTGAAGATTATTCCGAAAAATTAAATGGAACTACAATGCAATACCACCAAACGGTTATTTGCTTCACTGCTGCCTTGGAAAATATGACATTCTAAAAATGTACAATAAAATATACGCAGAAAGAAAGTCATGCTTCTGAGCGATATAAACCCTCCGATAATAACACGAATACACTGCTCAGTCGACTTTTTGAAATGGTGTCTGTTAGAATAGGAATCCGGTCCACGAAAAAAACAATTCTAATTATACTAACATCTCAGCTTCATTGACAGCATGAATGACTTGCAGCAATGGAAGTGACTTTAACGTTAACCCAACTTAAAAGAAGTTATAGCATTAGAGTCTGTAAGTTATCTTTCTCTTGCCATCTCAGAAAATTTGGCTCACCTCCTCTGATATATGTAAATTTTCGAACTCCTAAAAATCATGTCGGAGCTCTGTGGGAGTGGAACGCACTAAGTTTGACATGAATGGTTAGATTCGTTGTTTTGGGAGTGGATATAGGTCACTACAACAAAAATTTGTTACCAGAGCTGGTCTGAAAACTCGCTCCCCAACCTTGGAATGGCAACCTACTGTTGAGAATGCTTTCTCAGGGAAAACATCACCTACAGATATCACTTTTAAAAGGTCTCTCCCTCTGGTCAGTTCTTCTGAAACAGGCCACTCACTCTATATAAAGCCGACTAATAAAATATCAACTTTTTCGGTAAACCGCAGAGGAAAAACGAGGCATTTAGGCAACTAGCCAAGCTCTTACGTAGATATGTAAGGGAACTGAGAAGCTCTTGAATTCACAGACATTGGAGGGCATGGCACTGTTTGGAAACGGCAAATGTCAGAAAGGAGGGGTTGAGTTTCAGTATTCATAAACATCTTTCTTATAGTCATATCCATCAACACCAATGCTTTGGCGAACTAACTGGAATCCAGCTAGTGTTGTTTCAGCATTAGTTTCAATCTCGTTATCCGATGATAACGAGGTCAACTCTTAACTAGTTAACCTAAGTTGCTACATTAGCTTCCTCCTAGAATCGACTTCCACAGGAATGTCGGTTCGATCAACTTATCAAACAAAATCATCTTATTTCTGCCATTGTGGCTCAGTAGTGAATTACTAGCTCGTCCAGCGCATGACATTCAATCAATAACAAACAGTTCGTCAGTATTCGACGAAACTACGTGGATAATATTTACTTTTTGAACTTGTTTTCTAATCGTATATCGTTTACATTCTCCCACAAATGATAGTTGGATATTTGGTGTACTTGACCTGACGGTAAGCAGAGCTGGGAGCATAACAAAGGGTAGGAAAATGAAGTAAAAATATCCGAGGAAGTACCAAGAGCAGGCTACCCAACGCCTTGTTCATGACGTACGATTTTCCCATGCTCTATTCGGTTATCGGTTGTTTACTCACCTGCCTCTTGAGTCGTTCTCAAGTCAAAATCAAAAGGAATATACTTCATAAATGATGTAACGCAATCGCACCTTAAGAATTGCTCCACTGTTTGTTTAAAAGTTTAAGGTACAAAAAGAAAGTATTCAATTACAATCGATATGTCCGTTTCTATGTAAGTGTTTGGTTTCCAAAAAGACTTGGCAATCTGGGTTCTTTTCTGGATTCGTCGTCATTGCTAAGGTTTGTTGTGCAATTTATGGCAAGTATTTGTAGGGTCTTTGTCCAGTGCATCCATCCAACTTTTTCACTGTTTACTGATAGTGGAAAAATTTAGAAAAAATGATCAGTTCTGCAAGCAAAGCTTGCTCATAACACTCACTCTTTGTTCTTTAGAGACTTACCATAGCTGATAGGATTGTGACATATATTACTCGACGGATTGTTTGTGAATATAACCACATCACTTGTACATCAAAAGATATGATCCAAGGAGAGGTGGATAGAATAATACTTAGAACTACCACTACTTCGACAACGTGTTTTCGACATGAAACAAAGAGAAGGATATTGTTTTCTATCTTATTTTATTTATTTTTTTACATTTACTAACTTAAAATTTTGGAAGTCACGTGATTACATATTATGCTGAAACTAAAACTGCGGACATCCCTGATTGAATAATCGACTGTGCCCATCTAACGCCTTTACGTTTTTATTTGTCGATTTCGTGGTCGTTTGGTCAGACAAGTGATCCAACAACACCTGGTTAATTATCTAGACAAGCCGGTTTCAGTCTATCAATACTTACTGAGTTGGTGTTTCCCTGTTTTTGCACCACAAAATATTTAAATTTTCTTGAGATGACTTTAAATGGACTTTCTAACGGTGGGCTAAGTGGTGCCTTTATTTTATTACATCTTATCCAGACGTGCGGGCAATTGATTAAGTCTTTAGGTAAAAACATCCCTTGTGATTGTTCACGAGAAAAATTGGCTTAAGTTTAGGCATTTGATCTTGTGGTTGATATACGATAGTTTCTATATCGAGCATTTTACTGTCAGTATGAAGGTTAATAAAAACTCCCCTGGTAGTCTCAGAGTGATCCCAAAGACCAGTTCTACTGCCGAACATTACGAGTCAGTTTTGACAGCTATTTGTATCCCCAACGTAACTAGTGGCAGAAATTCTGTCCACTGACTGGGACTTGAATGAGATATAAGGGCGGCCTTTAGTTGATGATGGAACCGTCCTGCCATCCCATTCGCTTGAGAATGATATACAGTGCAGCGTATTTTGCTGGAGCCTAGAAGTTTAGCCAAGTTGTTGAACAGTTCAGATTCGGACTGAGCTCTTCTGTCCGTCGTTATTGCAATAGGTCTACCGAAAATGGCTACCCAGTTCTGTATGAAGACTTTGGATACGGTTTTGGCTGTGATGTCCGTGGTTGGTACGCTATAGGAAACCTTGTTAACCTATCTATGCATGCAAATGGGTACGTAAAACAATTCGAAAGCTGTAAGAAGTCCAATTAGTCAAAATATACATGTTTAAAACGTGCATCCGGGTGGCGTGTTAGAGAGGTTGGTATGGAGTATTGTTTAACAGTATCCACCCCCTGTCTGATCGGTGTAATTCCTTTAAAGTTTATGGTATATTCAAGGAATTATAGTGTTTTCACACAGAAAACACATTTACTTTGATGTATGTCAATGCTATTTTCGTTCAATCGTTTCCACACTGCCCTTACATGTTGTTCATGTGATTTTATGTTCGGGATTGCAACTAATAAATCATCTACTTACCCCTATGTAAAAGGCATGTCTCGAAATAGATTATCCATAAACCTTTGGAATGTTTGTACCGTAGGCCTAACAACATGCGTACAAACTCGAATAGTCTAAAAGTTGTGTGATAGCTGTCATCGGATTATCTTCCTCCGTTCTTAACACTGCTTCGCTAATTTGATTTATTGAATTATTGTACTAATATCACGAAACCCAAAACGGTTTCTTTACAACGCTTATTGCTAATGAGTAGTATGTGATTAAAATAAAATGTAATAACTTGTCTATCCCACACACTAATAAGTGTAGATGGGGGCGGATAACGAAGTAGCATTCTCTGAAGTCATCAGTGGTCTTCACAATACACAAGGGAGGTAAACGAGATACTCAAATGTAACACAGCGAGTCAATATAAAAATCATAGTCCGCGGAGAAGCTTAAGAAAACTCGGAAACGACACCACACCTAGCCAGAAATCTTGAACAACTGCACCGATTTATGGCTTCAAAGATCACCACAAACTTATGCATCCTACCACAGGACCCAGACAGAAACTTTTACAAACGCAAAGTTCGTTGAAGTTTACAACACCTACTTCTTTAGTCTATTGATCTCCTCTTTAGCCGTGATTGAACATCTGGAGACTACATCCCGTGAAGTCAGTTATGGGACATATTGAAATTAATCCATTGTAAATTCCGAAAAATCTCTATGAGTTGCATCCTAGTTAATCGCAGGCTGTGATAATAGGGGCCGGAATTAGTAAAGGTGTGTGCCAAAGAGCCTAGCGACCTCATCAGTGATCTATCCCAGCATCCGATGCAACCAAAACAGCTACGGAGGCAGCAAAAGTGAACAATCATTTCTACAATATATAAGTAGTAGGAAAGAGGCCAGTAGTAATGAGTTCAATAATGTTCAAGGTCTTGTAAAGTATTGTGGATGGTCACATGTATGAGATTAATAACATGCGCCACTTATTACATTAGGCTCAACACAAATTAAGGAGGGGTAGGTCCTGTAACATAAAAATCCTCTCAGCATGGAGCGACTGAATGCCTTGTCGGAACTCAAACGTTCCGGTTAATGCAGTATTTCTAAAATTTGCCGAAGTGTTTGACACAGTGTTGCATGGCCACCACCACAGTCTCACTAAACGTCTGCCAGCCTGAATACTGAACTACGTTCTGAGGAGGAAGTCATTTACCAAGACGCACAGGGTTTTTTCAAAGTGGAGGTCGTCAACCTCAGGAGTATCATAAAGTTCTATTCCCGGGCTTGTGATATTCGTCAGTTTTCCTAAAGACCCCTCAAGTTAGCAAGTGCTTGTCAATTTTTATTTACGCAGGTGGCTTAAAATTGTGGATAAATACTAGGGATGACGGCGACTGAAAAGACTTTACCAAGACTTGTTATAGATAAAGTAGTGAACAGGTACCAACAGTTTTAACCTCAACATACAAAAAAGTCGCATGTTGCATTACTGTACCACAAATGGCAATCTAATTTATATGTGGCAACAAATAACTATCATCTTAACGGAACTAGATCTAATTTGACTTTCACCTACAGATAGGATACCATTGAAAAACCACCAGCTGGATGTAGAAAAGCATATGGTTGTGTTGGTAGGAACTGTGCTCAATGAGTTTAGGAGTGAGTTAGTTACAGTCTGTAAAATGAACATACTCAGACATCCACAAATAAACATACCTACCGCCCCGCATATTCTTAAACCATGAAGAGACCTTTAGATCATCGTTCATCAGGGAGTAAACTGGCGAATGCTAACGTTGTGATATTAAAAGTTCTCTTTATCCGGAATGCACAGCTTTTTGTATCAGTTACAGCCCCCTCCACACTGAAAAGTTTCAAAAGACAACATGATGATCACGTTTCCACTGGAGAATGAAAACGTTTCCTGTGGTAGGGGCTAAACACTTTCTACTAGTCCTAGCAGCTCAGTCAATTACTTCTTTAGCATCATAACCACCGTATAACTTTCCTAATCTCATCGGCCAGGCAATTTAGCTTCTTTTACCTCGTGTCCACTCTATGGTATCCTTTAAACTACATCCATGAATCGGACGGCTTAGGAGTGCAATCAGACGAATTGTAACGTACACATACAAATAACCAAAATAAAATATAGAAATACTTACTTACTTACTTACTTACTTACTTATGCCCGTTACTCCTCGCTGAGGAGCATAGGCCACTCACCAGGGTTCTCCATTTAACTCTGTCCTCAGCAATCCTTTCCAATTGTTTCCAGTTGCTGTTCATCCTCTTAATGTCTGCTTCCAATTCTCGACGCAGAGTGTTCTTTGGCCTTCCTCTTTTCCGTTTCCTAACAGCATTCCATGTTAATGCTTGTCTCGTGATGCAGTCTGATGGTTTGCGTAATGTATGTTCTATCCATTTCAAACGTCTTTTCCTAATTTCCTCTTCGGCTGGAAGTTGGTTTGTCCTCTCCCATAGTAAGCTGTTGCTGATGATTTCCGGCCAACGGACATTCAGTATCTTGCGTAGACAGTTGTTTACAAATACTTATATCCGTCTGATGATGTTTGCAGAAATTCTCCAGGTTTCAGCTCCATACAGCAAGACTGTCTTCACGTTCGAATTGAAGAGTCTGACTTTGAGGTTAGTTGATAGTTGTTTTGAGTTCCAGCTGTTTTTCAACTGTAGGAATGCTGCCCTTTCTTTGCCAATCTTTGTCTTTACATCTGCATCGGACCCTCCTTGTTCATCGATGATGCTCCCCAGATATGTGAAAGTATTAACCTCTTCCAGAGTTTCCCCATCAAGTTGAATTGGTTTGGTGCTCTGTGTGTTGTATTTGAGAATCTTGCTCTTACCCTTATGTATGTTGATGCCTACCGATGCTGAAGTTGCTGCTACACTGGTTGTCTTCGCTTGCATTTGTTGGTGTGTATGTGCTAAGAAAGCTAGATCATCTGCGAAGTCCAAATCATCGAGTTGCATCCTACTTGTCCATTGAATCCCGTACATTCCCTCAGATGTGGAGGTCTTCATGATCCAGTCAACCACTAGGAGGAAGAGAAAAAATGAGAGCAGGCAACCTTGTCTGACTCCGGTCCTCACTGAAAATGCATTTGTCGGTTGTGCTCCATGCACAATTTTGAACTGTGTTCCGTCGTAAGAGTTCCGGATGATGTTGACGAGTTTCTCTGGTACACCGTAGTGTCGAAGAAGTTTCCATACTGTTCTCCTATCTACACTATCAAACGCCTTCTCATATTCAATGAAGTTGATGTACAGTGGCGAGTTCTATTCAATTGATTGTTCAACGATGATCCGTAATGTTGCGATTTGGTCCGTGCACGATCGATCCTTACGAAAACCAGCTTGTTGATCTCGAAGTTGAGCCTCCACTGAATCCTTCATTCTGTCCAACAATACTCTGTTAAAGACTTTCCCTGGTATCGACAGTAGCGTGATCCCTCTGTAGTTGTCACATTTGCTCAAATCTCCTTTTTTTGGTATCTTGATAAGATGTCCTTCTTTCCAGTCTGCAGCCGGCACTTGTTCTTCTTCCCAGATCTTTCTGAATAAAATGTGGAGTATCCTTGCTGTTTGGTCGATATCTGACTTGAGTGCTTCAGCTGGTATATTGTCAGGTCCTGCTGCTTTACCACTTTTGATTTATCTGATGGCCATCTTGATTTCTTCCATCGTTGGTGGAGTGACATCAATCGGGAGATCTGTAGGTGCTGCCTCGATGTCCGGTGGGTTCAGTGGGGCTGGCCTATTAAGGAGTTCCTCAAAGTGTTCTACCGACCTATTTCTTTGTTCCTGAATCTCAGTAAGTGTCTTGCCTTCTTTGTTCTTGACTGGTCGCTCTGGTTTACCATGTTTATCTGCCAGTTTCTTCGTTAAGTTGTATAGCTGTTTCATATTTCATTCTTTTGCAGGTTTCTCCGCTGTCGTTTCTAGGTCTTCGATGTATTTCTGTTTGTCGGCTCTAATGCTTTTCTTTATCTGCTTATTTGATTCTGTGTATTCAGTTTGTTCCTTCATTTTCTCTGTTCTTGTTCGGCTGTTGTTGATCTCTATCTTCTTGCTCCTTCTTTGTTGAATTCTGCTCAGGGTCTCAGTGGAGATCCATTCCTTATAATGGTGCTTCTTACGGCCTAGAACCTCCGGACACGTTGAAGTTAGTGCTTCTTTGATTCTTTTCCAGTTATCCTCCATAGTGGTTCCCTCTTCTTTCAGTAGAACTTGTAAGACTGGGAATCTGTTATTGAGAGCTATTTTGAATTGATTGAGTTTATCAGTCTCGCAGAGAGGCTGTATTGAACCATTTTACTGCTGTTACTCCAAATGTTTACTGCTCCTTCAGCCTCAGTTTCATTTTAGCAACCATCAGGTGGTGGTCTGAAGCTATGTCAGCTCCTTTCCTGGTTCGCACATCTTCCATCGATCTTCTAAATTTTTTATTGATACATATATGATCGATTTGATTCTCTGTAGTATGATCCGATGAGACCCATGTTGCTCTGTATATGCGTTTGTGGGTGAATATTGTACCACCTATAACCAATTTATTAAAGGCACATAGGTTTGTAAATCTTTCACCATTGTCATTTCTGTCTCCCAGTCCTTGTCGTCCCATGATTTCTTCGTATCCAGTGTTGTCCATTCCGACTTTGGCGTTGAGGTCCCCCATCAAGATTTTCAGATCCTTCCCTCGACACTTTGCTATAATTGATTGTAGTCTCTCGTAAGACTGATTTTTGTCTTCGTCGTTGCCGACGTTGGTTGGAGCATAGCATTGAATAATGTTCATCGTAATCCCTTTCTTCATTGTTTTGAAAGATGCTTTGATGATCCTGGGTCCATGTGGTTCCCATCCCACAAGTGCATTACGAGCTTTTTTGGACAGCATCAAAGCAACTCCTTGGGTGTGAGGAGCATTTTCCTCTTCGTGGCCGGAGTATAGTAGCATCTCTCCCGAAACCAATGTTTTCTGTCAAGCTTGAGTCCAATCGGTTTCGCTGATTCCGAGTATTGTCAAGTTGTATCTCTTCAATTCTGCAGCTATTTGATTTGTCTTCCCGCTCTCCCACATTGTTCGAACATTCCATGTACCTATAAAAATATTTGCTCTGGTTGTTAGAAGGGGGGGCATCGGCCTCATGACTTCCGAAAAATTTCGGCTTTCATCATGAGGCGTCATATATCCTTCCACTCCCAGAGCAGAGTTTAAATGGTTTAACTTGTCTAATCTGGTGTGCGTTTTTTTAGCAAGTTTGGGTTTTTACGGGATGGGGGTGGTAGCCCCATGCCTAACCCTCCTCCTTTACCCGGGCTTGGGACCGGCAGTAACCCTAGGGGGGCTACAGGCGGAGATATAGAAATACTAATGACAATAAAAAAAGATAAAAAGTTAAAAGTATGAGCAGAAGATAGTTATAATACGAAACAACGCTGGAAATGTTTGAAGCTAGTGGGGTCGTGTAGTTCAATCAATGAAGTATTGCATGCCCGTTACATAAAAGTGTAACTTAGGCTGCCGACCAACATTCTCCAACCAACTCCATCCTGGGCATTCCTTTACAGTACTTCCCAAAGGTTCATTTTCTTGATGCATGACTCCAATTTCCGACGCAATGTGTTTATTGGTTCCCTCCTTTCATTCTAAAGTCAGGATCCCAAATTAGTGCTTGTCAAGTGACACAGTTTGATGATTTCCCTATTCACCTCCTGCAGCATTTCTCAATTTCTTTCGTGGCTGGAAGCTGATTTGTCCTCTGACATAGAAGACTGTTGCTGATGATAGCTGACCAGTGGATCCAAAGTATCTTGAGCAAACAGCTATTCATAAAACTTACATCATTTGAATGATACTTTTCGTAATTATCTAAGTTCCAGCTCCGTACAACAGAACTGTCTTCATATTAGAACTTGAAAATCGTGACTTTGATGTTGGCTGACAGCTGATTTGAGTTCCAGATGTTTTTTATCTGTAGAAATGCTGTCCTTGCTGATTCGCGCCATCACATTTGCATCAGATCCTCCTTGTTCATCAAAGATGCTACCTATATGCGTAAAAGTTTACATATATTTCAGAGCTTCTCCATTAATAGTAATTGTGTTGATGCTCGTTGTTCTGCATCAAAGGATCTCGCTTTTTACTTTCTGTATGTTGAGGTCTACTGCCGCAGACGTTGCTGATACATTATCCATCTTAACATGCATTTGTTGCTATGTGTGAACATGGACAAGCTAGGTCATCTGTAAAGTTTAAGTCGTCTAGTCGCATCCGAGTTGTCCACTGTATTCCGTGATACCTCCATCTCCAAACTTAGATGTTAGGGTTTCCACAATTCAATAAACCACCAGAAGAAAAAACGGCGAGAGTAAGCAGCCCTCAACGCATGATTTGTCAATCTAGTCTATCGTAACGATTCCATAGAATATTGACTATATTCTCGGGAACATCGAAGTTTCCAAACAAAGCCTATAATATTTGTCTGTCCATGCTGTCAAATGCTGTCTCATATTGAAGGAAGTTGATGTAAAGTGGTGAGCTCCATCTAACTGATTGTCCAGCAATCAACCATAGAGTTACGATTTAGTCGGTACGCTAACGATCCTTACGAAATCCGGCCCAGTGATGTCGAGGTTGGGAATACACTAGAAATTTCATTTGCCTTGATGACACTCTGTCGAAGACATTCCTGTCACTGATAGTGGATTCATATCTCTGTACTTCTCGCACTTTCTAATAACTCCTTTCTTCTGACATCATCATGAGGTATCCTTCTCTCAAGTCTGTTGATACTCGTTCTTCCTCCAAAATCTTTCTGAAGAGAACATGAAGCATCTTTGAGGTCACTTCTGTATCCAACTTCAGTGATTCAGTCGGTTTATTATTTGGCTTTACTAGCTCGCCACTCATCATTTGTCAGATCATCATGTTGATTTCTTCGATCGTTGATGGGTTGACATTTATAGAGACATCTGTAGATACAGTATCCATGACTGATGGGTTTAGTGGGGCTGGTCTATTCAAGAGTTATTCGAAGTGCTCTATCCACCTGTTTTGCTGTTCATGGATCCCAGTAATTGATTTATCTTCCTTGTTCTTGACTGGTCACTATGTTCGCTATATTTTCCAAATAGCTTCTTAGTTGTATCATATAGGTGTCTCCTGTTACCTTCCTTAGCAGCTTTTTCCGCCATCATTGGTAGGTCTTTAAGATATTTTTGTCTATCAGCTTCAATGCTTTACTTCACTTGCTTATCGACTACTGGGTATTCGACATCCTCCTGGTTTTGTTTTTTATTGCCGTCTTTTGCTCCTCCTGCTTTATATCATATGCAGAGTACCAATGCATGTTCATTCTTAATGGTGGTGTTCCTTTAAGCCCAAATAGTCCCATTATGTTGAAATTATTGCTTCTGTAATCTGTTTCCGGTTGTCTTCTATAGTAATTTTCTCTTCTTCTAGTAGATGATGAAGGACCTGTAGTTTGTTGTTGACAGTTATCATGAATACGTTGAGTTTGTTCGTATTTTGAAGAAGAACTGTATTAAACATCTCTAATACTGTTACTCCAATTGTCCACTGCTGTTTTGGCTTGAGTTTTATTTTGGCTGCTGATAGGTGGTGATCTGAAACTATGTCAGCTCCTCTCTTTGTTCTTACTTCTTCCATGGTCCTTCTGAACTTTTTTTTGATACAGATGTGGTCGATTTGGTTCTCCATGTCGTCCCAAGTCGTGTAGCTAGATATCCAATACTAGGCAAAACTAAAGAACTGGAACTAATCTGATGCAACCAAGATGTTGGCTCAATAGAATAATCTGGTTTACACTAGCTTGTCACATAGGTATCAGATAGTGGATATTGATGCATTTAGCCTTGCTATCTGAAGGTCTTGTTCTTTGTAGCGCGTGTACTAATTAAAGTATAGAATTTGCTATTTTTCTTAACGTTTAGTTCTCGTCTTTGGTATGTATTAAAACGTCTTATAATATGTTAAGGGTCTCAGTCTACCTTTCGTAATGTCAACTCTCTGATCCATCTATACTCGGAAAAATAACCTAATGGGTATAATACCATATCCATTAAGTTATGAGCTATTTTGGGTAAGCTTATAAACTTACCGAACCAACTTGTAAATTATAAATAAGGGCGAACGAAGTGTTAACGATAGCAAGTTTTTAGCAGGGAACAAGGTAAAAGAGGATGAAAATACAACATTTAGCGTCTTTTTCGCCTGTCGAGTGTAAATAAATAGATATGTTTACTTATGTACACATTGTCTTCACGTAAATTATCTGGTTCGGTGAAACGCATCTACAGATTCACACTTATTTACAGCCTAAATTTATGCTAAATGGTCTACTTTACTCCTGTATTTACATTGTGCAGTCCACTTGTCGCCTAAACTCATACCTGTCGTCTACATTCTCTCCTTTATGCCTAAACGCATGCCACATTCACAACATTTGGTTTTTATAAACTTCTGTAAAATTTGCTTCAACGGAGTACATTATGAAGCACTACGTGTAAATGAGAATGGGAGTTTATTTGCAAAATATTTATTTGGAAACAGTTATATTCTAGTGTATATAGTTCAAAGAAATATTCAGATACCGACAACGTCTTTATTGATAACCAGAAGCATGAGTAATCCCTCACATCATGACGTGGGGAAAATAAATATATTGAATGCCATAAAAATACCAAATAGAAACTTCATTCCAACTACATGCTACATTAAATATACGTATTTCCGTAGCAAGCACATACAAGTAAAAAAGTTGATTTCACACAGAAAGGTTTTATTTACAAAAAGTATTTACAATAATTGACAGTTGGATACTACGACGATGTCTTAATTTCAGCTGAGAGGTACCGTTATTTTTGTTGATATCTGTAAGCGCATGCAAATAAACTGAATATAAACAAGGAATTTGTCTAACCTGTATTTAGAAAATGCATGATATAGTCTTTAAGTGTGTTAATGAAACAGCAAAATATTAAACCTACCGAGGTTGTCACCGAAATTGGTTTTTTCTCCGACGAAATACCATAGACATGTTGAGAGTTCAATTTTCAACGTACAGTTTCTCATTCATTCATTCATCAACAACGTAAAACCAGGCACATACATCTGTAGGTTCAAGTCCCCATACCACATTAGCACTAGGAGATTACAGAGGTAACACAACAACAGAATACAAAAGGGGGGAGTAAAGTAAATTTGTGCAGAAAAGAATTTGAGATCTAGATGAAGATTAAGAGTAGATACACTTGCGCCATTGTGACAGATTCTGGGCCATGTCACCCAGTGTCTCCAGCCATTCATTGCGATTATCACACGGACCCCAACCAGGTAATCTGTACCTACCAATGTAGCTTAGACTAAGAGTCAGAGACTTAATGGACTGATGCCATGTTTTGGTTTGTCCTCCCCTACCCTTTTTCCGTCCTATTTCAACCCTGGCCAACATCGCGCGACGAGGTGGGCGGTGGTCGTGCATGCGCAATACATGTCCCAACCATCTCAGCCGATGAGGGTTGATGACTTCTTTGACTGATTTACCATATTTCCTAAGAATCTTTTGTCTAACCTCAATATTACTTATTCGACAGATCCTAGGTTCCAGGTATACCGCTTGTTGAGTTTATCCTTCATGGGATGAAAGAACCCTTACGTTGCAGTTTAGTATATTCGGACAAGATTCTTCAGTCATTGTAGAAGACCTAAACTTCAATGTAAGTGTACCTAGTGATTTAGGATTACTGTTAAAGTTGTCCTACTTCTAATATCTCCATAAGATCTGAAAGCCAAGATCGGAGTTTTGTGTGCAATGCCAAGTATGATGAACTTTACGTCAAGTTCTGGCTGCGGTATATATTCCAGAATATATTTGACGGAAGTCTTGCAGCTATCAAATATTAATATGCCATCGAAAATATAAACGAATTACCGTAGAATCGATCCCTTCTACTTTCTTGAGAATATATATATATATATATATATATATATATATATATATATGTATATACCATATACTATTTATAAGTTGGAACATTTTACTTTTCGACTAATTAATTGACTATGAGTAAGAGATTATCAATCGTCTAAAAGCAATCAATGATACTTGTTTCCTTAACTTCTTCTTTTTAGTTATTTTTTAACTGAACAATGAAGTTAAGGCTTATACGACGTTTATGTCTCATTTTAATGTGTACGGTTTTCTCGCTTTACATCATTATGCAATACTATGGTGAACCAAGAGAGAAAAATCTCTTAACTTTACAATATGCTATTAAAGATTTACACGACAAGTCACGCGTTTCATTATCAATGCCTTGGTTAGCTGATATTTCAGTTCACCAAAAATGGTTAGTCATAATGTGCCTATTTATTCAGTGAACAAATTTTTTGTCAACAAATCGATTATCAAGCTGTACAGTCTAATCCTGAGTTGTGCATATAAAAACAGTTTGTTAAATCTATTTCTTTACCATAGTCTTAGTTTATAGCTCATTTTATCTGAATTGTTTGTTTCTATTTTTCCGTTTCTCCGTATCTCACCTTCACTTCCAGTTTTGCTGCTCATTTTTCACTATTGTGGTAATAACAATTATTATTATGAGAAAGACTGTCTATCCAGAATTTCCAATTTTAATTCACATATCACTCTAATCCAAAGATAATCACAGTTACTGTGTCTTCACCTTACTGACCACACATTTTTCATGTTTCACAAATCTTCAATTATTAATTTATTACCTATAAACTACGTATATATATATATATATTCGACCGTACAACGTAATGATGAATTTGTCGAAGAAAGATCTGCCTGCTTGACAAATTTGTGAATGTTGATTTATCTGAATTGGATGGTTTAATTACGAAGTTTTCTTTGGCGCTGTGGATAACATCAGCGTTTATTTGAAGTAGAAATGGTTACTTAGATTAATTTACAAGTACCAAACCATTCTTTATTTTTATTTGTGTGTCTTAATGAGTCTCTTGTAGTTTTCATGTATTCTTTTGTTGCAATGGTGGTCGATTTTTCTACATTGGATGAACTCATAGTTCGAGTCCAAGTCCATGTTTTTAGCGACTGCTGAATAATCGGAGTGCCATGATTCTAGAAATTCTCCGACACTTGAAATTTCTGCAGTCTAGTATTTTGACATTATTCCATTTGAATTGGAGACCTCAGTTAACCACATGTATTAGTGCAAATGATACACTCTCGTGTATTTACACTGATTTTCTGCGAACAAAAAAGACGTGAATATAATAAGATCAATGTAGATAACCAGGATAAAACATGGTTGTCAAAGTGTGCTAATTTAGCGCTTGTGAAGTAAACGAATTGATTACTTCCACTTGGGTTATCTTCTTATGATGCTCGTATTTTGCGCATTACTTTTTTATGATGCACTTATCCATTATTTAAGGATACTAGTCAGTCACTAGTCATAAATAAAGTGGCAAAATATATGTTGACCTTGTCTAGTTAAATAAAAAGTTAAACAAGATATTTTGTCAGCGGAGAAGTATTTGTATCTGATGACTAGTGTTAGAGATTACTGAACCCACACATTCTCACATCCTGAGGTTTTTGAATAATTTAGTCTGTATCAGGAACTTTGAAAACGTTGTTGATAACTTAACTTGGTTAATATATATTTGCGCTCAACAGAAGACGCAGTATCGTTTAACACTAATGTACTTCATTCTAGTCCCAACGTGAACATCAACACTGCAATTTAGAAGGTTCATCCAATTGACAACTCCTAAATATAAAGAAGATACGTGTCTTCCACTTTCTGGCCACAATCCATCCAAAATCGTACTTGTAAACTAACTATGCATAGAGGCAGTTTGGTTTCGATGCATATATGACACTAGATACCGATAAATCGATGCCCCTAACGACATCGAAGGGAAGATGCGAAAACATTCCAATTATTACAAAACTGTTGTTGAAGATTACTTTATTTTGAAACTTTCACGTGTTTTCATTTTTCCATTTTTTATATAAATAATTAAACAGGCATGGTATAAGTCGACTGGATTCCCCGGATATTGTTATCCAATCAACTACCAAATTGAACAACACAATTGATTCTGATCAGAGTAGACAATTAACTATTGAAACATTTCAAGCTCCAGTATGCCAACGAAGTTATCATGATAATATTAATACAACATATCAAGTGAGCTCATTTTCTTATTGTCACTTAATTTAAGGAGGGAATAAAATTTTATGGTTGCATGTATGGGGTTATAACTTAATGTTATTGATATTCAAGGCTAATTAATCAATTTGGTTAATGTATGTACATCCTAAGCGAATTAACTTGATGTAGTGTAATGCAAAGCGAATTGAAGTTGAAGTGCAATATACTTGCACTTTGACTACGATATCGATCGTCTGTACGACAAGTGGTCGAGTTTTTTAAAGTTAGGCGAACCTGAGTAATGAGCCAGTTTTAATCAACATACGACTTGACATAAGTATTTTCTAGCTTAAGCTGCCATACGACATCAGCACAATGAAATCGAACTGAAAAGATGCAAAACAAAGTCAAAGCAATGTATTGGTAATAATAAGAATATGGGTCGAAAAAACAAAATGGAGGAATTCAGGAATTTATGATTTATAAGTCGATAAATCTGCGTTGTTATAAGCCATACCACCAAATGTTTCCAACAATTGATCATGGTTATCTCTAATATATTAATCAAGTGGTGTACACCAGTCAGCGACTTCATGTATCAATGCCGCCTTTTATTATGTCCATATCCAGCTTTCTCCCTATATATTCTTCCTCCAACCAACATTACATATCATAGTCTTCCAACCAATTCAGTTGATGAAGATTCATAATCTCGTTAACTGATTTACCATCTTTGCCTATTACCTTACACCTCACTCGGTCACTTCACTATTCACTTTACTAATAAGATTAAGAAAAGAAAGTTTTCTTTGTCTGTTTATCTATCATAAGAGACTGGCTATTTTTTTCATAAAGTTTTATTAACTTTTTTCTTAAATATCTGCCATGTTTATTCTATATTATTAGATGAGTGATATTTATAATCATTTGGCATTTGATGATCATCCCGGCGGTGTTTGGACTCAAGGATTCTCAATTGAATATAATATAGACCAATGGAAGAATCAACCATTAGAAGTTTTCATTGTACCGTTTTCACACCAAGACCCAGGTAACTCAAAAATCTTTTTAAATGAATTTCTACATTCCAAAACTCAGTGGTACCCAGCCGTAATCAGTCTGTGATAGTTATATTAAATTGAAACAAATCCTTACTAAACCGTTTCAACTTAACTGTAACAATCAATTCACTAATGATCCAGTTCAAAAATTTTTTGAAGTTCTAGTGAGAGTTGTGATTAATGGGGCTCAGATAAGCTAGAGATAAAGCAGTTACCACTAATTGCACTGGATGATCGTCGCGCTGTATCACTAATTGATTAAAGTGAAAATCCAACCATTAGACAGATGTTGCCCAGCCCTGTTAGACATTCACCGCGAGTCATGAAAGTCTTAACTCAATCACTTGTGGGGTTTTTGGTGTACACTGATAAGAAGTCGCTTACTAGGATGACGCACCTGTCCAGCTTTACCCTGTTTACAGTGATACCCAACCGAGATCAATCTGTGACGAATCCAAACAACAAATTAAAACCGATCTCCACATAACCAATTCAACTTAAGCATAAATTAACGATGACATTTCTTTTTAAACATAATTTATTATTACTGGATTATATTTTGTTTTGACTGAATAATCGAACACACATACCAACGCCCCATTTGAATCACCCTAATGTATTTGACATTATTACCAGTCGGCTGAACTTACTTGACCGTATATTCTGATTACAACATCTTGGAACTTTATTGTTTAGTTAACCGAATGTCAGTTACTTGGTTCAATGCTTTAAAATATTGTTACGACGCAAATAAATGGTTAGTTTATCGAACGCCAATGAGGTGTGCCTAGTCGATAAATGCGCGTCTGCCCTATATCTAGTCAGTCCTAAGCCGGAAATATTAGAACACAAGACGATAGACCAATCTGTCAGAATTATATTATGTTTCACACATTCTTTTATATATATAACCTGACTCCACAGCAAACCAATTAAGAATGTAACATTAAAACAGAACAAAGGAACTAGTGGTAGTGATTAGGGGCAAGTTGTACACAACCAATTAACTGTAGTTCATCAATCAATGCCTGTCACCCCAAGTGGAGCATAGACCGCCCACTAGCATTTTCCAACCAACTCTGTCCTGGACTTTCATTTCTAGCTCTTCCCAAGTGCTCTTCATTCTCTTCATGTCTGTTTCCAATTCCCGACTCAATGTGTTCCTGGGTCTTCATCTGTTTCTTTGGCCTTTTGGATTCCATGTTAGTGCTTGTCTTGTGACACAGTTTGATGGTTTCCTCAATGTGTGTCCAATCCACTTCCAGCGTCCTTTCCTAATTTCTTCTTCGGCGGGAAGTTGATTAGTTCTCTGCCATAGAAGGTTGTTGTTGATGGTATCTGGTCAACGAATCCGAAGAATCTTGCGCAGACAGTTGTTTATAAATACTTGTATCTTCTGAAGGATACTTTTGGTAGTTCTCCTTGCAAGTTTCAGCTCCATACAACAGAACTGTCTTCACATTTGTATTGAAAATTTTGAGTTTAATGTTGACTGAAAGTTGGTTTGAGTTTCAGATGTTTTTCAGTCTTAGAAATTCTGCCCTTGCCTTACCAATCCGTGCCTTCACATCCGAGTCAGACCCTCCTTGTTTGTCGATTATGCTGCCCAAATATGTATAGGTCTCAACGTCTTCCAGAATTTCTCCGTCAAGTGTAATTGGGTTAGTGTTTGTTGTTTTGTATCGGAGGATCTTGCTTTTCCCTTTGTGTATGTTGAAGCCTACTGCTGCTGGGGCTGCTGCTGTATTGTTGGTCTTCATCTGCATTTGATGTTGTGTGTGAGAAAGAAGAGCTAGGTCATCTGCAGAGTCCAAGTCATCTATTTGCATCGATGTTGTCCATTGTATTCCGAGTGTCTTCAGATGTTGCAGTCATCATGATCCAATTGATGACCAGTAGGAAGAGGAAGGGCGAGAGTAAGCAGCCTTGTCTGACACCGGTCTTCACTTCGAATGACTGTGAGCTGACCTCCATGCACGATTTTACAATGTAGTCTGTCGTAAGAATTCCGTATGATGTTGACTATCTTCTCGAGTACGCCGTAATGTAAAAGGCTCCATAATATTCTCCTATTCACGCTATCAAACGCTTTTTCACAGTCGAGGAAGTTGATGTAAAGTGGTGAATCCCATTCAATTGATTGTTCAACAATGAACCGTAGAGTAGCGATTTGGTCGGTACACGATTGGTCTTTACGGAATCCGGCCTGTTGATCTCGGAGGTGGGTATCGACTGGGTCCTTTATTCTGTTCAATAACACTCTGTTGAAGACCTTTCCTGGTACTGAAAGTAGGGTAATGCCTCTGTAGTTCTCACAATTGCTGAGATCGCCTTTCTTTGGTATCTTGACGAGGTACCCTTCTTTCCAGTCTGCTGGAACTTGTTCTTCCTCCCAAATCTTCCTGAAGAGAATGTGGAGTATCTTTGAAGTTGCTTCTATATCTGTCTTCAGTGCCTTCGCTGGTATGTTGTCTGGTCCTGCTGACTTACCACTCTTGATTTGTTTGATGGCCATTTTGGTTTCTTTGACTGTTGGTGGGTCTGTGCTTATAGGGAGACCCGTGGCTGCTGCTTTGATGACTGGTGGGTTCAGTGGGGCTGGTCTATTCAAGAGTTCTTGGAAGTGTTCTCCCCACCTGTTCCGTTGTTCATGCACTTCAGTGATTGGTTTGCCAGCCTTGTTCTTGATTGGCCGTTCTGGCTTATTGAATTTTCCAGGTAGCTTCTTCGTTGAATCGTATAAGAGCTTCATGTTTCCTTCTCTGGCAGCTTTTTCCGCTGTCATTGCTAGGTCCTCAACAAATTTCCGTTTATTCGACCTTATGCTCCTCTTCACTTGCTTGTTGACTTCAGTGTATTCGGCCTGTGCCTTGGCTTTCTCTGCTCTTGTCAGGCTGTTATTAATCGCTATCTTTCTGTTCCTTCTTTCTTGAATCTTCTTCGGAGTACCAACAGAAATCCATTCTTTTTGGTGTTGTTTCTTGGGACCCAAAACCTCGATATGTTGAAGTTATTGTTTCCTTAATCTCTTTCCAGTTGTCTTCCATATTAGTTCCACCTTGTTCTAGTAGATCATGAAATGCCTGAAACTTATTGTTGAGAGTTATTTTGAATTCGTTGCGTTTGTTAGTATCCCGGAGAAGGGCTGTATTAAACTTATGTAATACTGCTGCTCCAGTTTTCCAGTGCTTCCTCAGCTTCAGTTTCATTTTATCCACCACGAAATGGTGATCAGAAGCTATGTCAGCTCCTCTCCTTGCTCACACGTCTCTCATGGTCCTTCTAAACTTCTTATTGATGCAGATGTGGTCGCCGTTATCTTCCTTTCTCCCAGTCCATTTTTTCCCTTGATGTCCTCATACTCGATGTTGTCCACTCCAACCTTGGCGTTGAAATCCCCCATCAGAATGGTCAGGTCTTTGGCTGAACATTTCTTGATGATTGACTGCAGCCTCGCATAGAACTGGTCTTTGTCATTTTCGTGGCTGTCATTGGTGGGTGCGTAGCACTGGATGACATTCATTGCAATCCCTTCCTTCTTTGTCTTGAAGGATGCTGTGATGATCCTAGGTCCATGAGGCGCCCATCTTACAAGAGCCTTCCATGCATCTTGGGACAACATTAATGCTACTCCTTGTGTATGTGGGGCGTTTTCTTTGTGGCCGGAGTATAAAAGCACATTTCTCGAGGATAACCGTTGCTGTCCAGCTTGCAACCAATGCGTTTCGCTTATTCCAAGTATCTTCAGGTTGTATCTTTTCATTTCTTCAACTATTTGCATGATTCTCCCTGTCTCCAACATCGTGCGGACATTCCATGTTCCTATATAAATTGTTGCTCTGGTTGTCAGAAGAGACATCGGCCTCGTGGCTTCCGATGAAACTCGGCTTTCACCATGAGGCGTCATAACTCCAACTCCAGGGCAGAGTAAAAATGGTTATAAAGGTTTTTACTGGTTAGCGCTTTTTTAGCAAGTTTGTTGTTTTACGGGATGAGGTTGCTAACCCTATGCCCAACCCTCCTCGTTTATCCGGGTTTGGGATCGGCAGCAACCCTAGGGGGCTCCAGGTGGAGTTAACTGTAGTTCATAGTAAGAAACAATATACTAAGAGTAAATAAAATAAACGAGAGGATAGGGTAAGCGGAACGTAACAATTATAGAAATGAAATTTTTACACTACTCACAACCAAAATAATTGAAATAGTCCTCCAAAATACAGTTCTGAAAGTTCGTTACTCTTCTTTAATCGCCGAATATAACAAATATTTTGTCAGTTATTTAACTAGCTGAATATATGGTGACAGATACTGATTAATTTCAGTTACGAAAATTTAGACTTCAAATAATTACAAAACATTACATGTTGAACACATTCATGATTAGCCGAACTCACTGGCTTAGTAGATAACGCATGAAGTATTTGGAGTGAAGGGTATTGGATTTATGTCGTAGTATGAATGTTTACGTTATTATGTAGTTATATACAGATGTGACGAGTCGTAAGTAGGGCGAAACGCACATTCAAAATTTCACTGCTTTCCAAATAAGTACACCAAGCATATTATAATTGTATTTAGATCAAACTTAATTATTTGGGAAATCTCACCTACTTTTACTAATTATCTGTTCACTAGATGTGCAGATCATTGTTTTGCCAAATCGTGCATTGTGTAACATGGAGTAAATAATTGCTATTTAAATTGATCTTGTTGTTTCGGAACATATATTTTCGTTTTATCCTCGTACCTTTTCCATGGATATACAAGACCATATTCACGATTTTAGAATACCTATTTTAAAAACTGTACAGCTAATGGAATAGATTTCTCTGTTCTAGCTTCGTTTCAATAAAGTAATGATATATTTTAGTTTCACAATGTACTCATTTTATGTTTTTTCATAGAAAACCGACAACTTATTGTTAAAGATGTGTCCTGTCTGATTAACCGTGATTGTTTAATGAGCGGAGACAGACAGGTGGCATATTTAACTGATAAGATATCTTACCTATCTCCTTGTTTTTTTGACGTGTGTTTAGTTTCACTGTATCTGTTGTGAGATTAGTTAATCGTAGAGAAATGTCCAGCCAAGGACCTGCCTATTTTGATGGGAGACCTAAACACCAAGGTTGGAATGAAAATCACTGGATATGAATATATCATGGGACATCATGGACTTGGAAAAAAAGAACGACAACGGTGAGAGATTTGCCAACCTATATACCTTGACTATGTATGACTATAGGTGACACCATGTTCCCTACAAACTTGTACACAGAGCTACACGGGTTTCACCAGACCACATTACGAAGAACCAAACCGATTACACCTGCATCAAAAAGAAATTCATATGGTCCATGGAAGACGTGAGGACACAGAGAGAAGCTGACATAGCTTCAAATCACCATTCAGTGTTGGGCAAGATAAAACTGGATCTAAAAGAAGCACTGGACAACTGGGACAACAACATTGTAAAAGTTTGATGCAGCCTTTCTCCAGGATACTAACAAACCCAGCGAATTCAAGGTAGCTCTTAGCAGTAAGATCCAGTTTCATGATCTACTAAAGGCACCGTCATAAGGAAACGCTTTCTGTTGGTGCTCTGGATAAGATCCAAGAAAGGAGGAGCAAAAAGATAACAGTCGAACAAGAACAGAGAAAGCCAAGGCACAGGCTGAATACACAGGAGTCGACAAGCTAGTGAAATAAAGCATTAGAGCTTATAAACGGAAATATGTGGAAAAACTAGCAATGATGGCTGAAAAAACTGCAAGTGAAGGAAACATGGGGTACCATTATGATACAACTAAGGAGCGATTTAGAAAATACAGCAGAAACCAGATTGGGCAATCAAGGACAAGGAAGATAAATCAATCACTGGGATCCACGAATAGCAAAACAGGTGGATAGAGCACTTCGAATAACTGTTGAATAGACCAGCCCCACTGAACCCATCAGTCATGGAAACAGTATCTACAGATGTTCCTATAAGGACCTTAGATACAACACAGCGAGCCAAAAAGAAAATCACAGTTCACTTAGGTGCACTGGAAGACGCGGAGGAGGATCTGTTGTAGATGTGACGACACACTGACAAGGCAATAGCAACATTTTTACAATTGAAGAACATCTTGTTCTCAACAATTGTCAACCAACATCAAAGTCATACTTTTCATTACAAACGTCTAAACAGTTGCATTGTATGGAGCTGAGAGTTGGAGAAGTACGAAAAGTATCTTTCAAAAGATACGGGTATTAATGAATAGTTGTTTACGTAAGATACTCCAGATTGGTGATCTAGACACCATCGGCTACAACTTTCTGTGGCAGCGAACAATGCAAGTAGAATCCAGTTGAGAGAGAAATTAAAGTGAGATGTTGAAGGTGTTTAGGACACACAATGAGGAAATTATGGAATTGCATCACAAGACAAACTGTGAGTTTGGACTCTGAAGGCCAGAAAGAAAGAGTAAGAGCAAGGACAACATTGCGCCGGGGATTGAATTGTGTGTGAGCGTGATGGAGACGTGAGAAGAATAATTAGCACATTGGTTGAACTGGAAAGTAGGGTCTAGGACAGAGTTGGCTGGCGAATCATGTTCGGCATTCTATACTCCACAAGGGTTAACAGGCATTGATTGTTTATGTGAGCATTCTCTCTGTTTGCTGTGAAATTGCTATTAAATATTTCTTATCTGGTTGTCAACCGAAAATCAGGCTATTGTATGTGGTACTATGCGTGATTATCATAGTTAGTTATGCGTGCTTACTTATGTCGTTTGTGTTAACTCAGTTTCCGTGTGTAGTGGAAGAGTATTTCTCGAGACAGGCTCACAGCCATCCACATATATGCAACGGTCAGTCAGTTCTGGGTGATGTTTAACTGAAATATCTTATTGGTTGGGATATTTTCCTTGTCTGTTTTATTTTCAGCGACAGAAGTCGCTTATATAGAGATTGAAACAATAAATATATGCGGTATAGAAATCAGTTGAAAACATTTACAGTTCTTGACCAATTGCAGTTAATATCGTTAGGATGTATTTTTAAAGTACATTGCTGAATAGATATGAGTAAAATATAGGTAAAGAATCTTGGAGCTATATATATTTGCCTCGTGCTAACCTCCCAATTGACCCCCTGACTGTTATTTTATCATTTTCCGTTCGTGAACTATTTATATGTTCATATTTATGCATAAACGAGTGTCTGAGAATACGAACACAATTTGGAATGGATGGTTCATCAATCTTCTTATTCTGGGGTGGGGCTAGTTAGCATTGGAACAGACATACAAACATTGAATAACAGTCTCTGTTGTCCTCGATCGTCGTATTGGTTTCTTCAAGGTTGTTATTTTGAATTGATCAGAGTCAAGGACCTAACAATTAGATATTGAGAATATAATTTGAATGAATGAAAAGATGTATAGCAAGTGTATGACAAAAAGTGAATTAGAATTCAGAAAGTTCGCTTGTTTTTATCAACAAGTAACGTAGGTGAAATATCCATCAGTCAACCAATGGTTGAGAATACTACGATACAGTCTGCTATGTATTAATCTATGGAAGACAGGTGTGATAGCATATTTTAGACCTTCGGCATCTTCGAACCGTTTCTCGCTTACACTAACTGAAGAAGGAATTGGCTGAGAAAATACTAGAAGTGATCGAATTAGGACGTGACATCAGATCATAAAGTCATTGACTTTTAATCTGAGTCATGTAGATAGACGCTGACTAACTGATTTTTGTCTGCTGAATAACGGTGCTCACAGCCGATCACAATAATACGAAATCATTCACTCTTTATCTTGAATTTTAGTATTACTCCATACATTCCTTTTTTTCCATTCTGTTTCCTAAAATCGTATTCTCAATGTTTAATCATTCTCATTATATCACTGTAACTAAGTTACTGCAACTGGTTTTCTATTTCATGTTGTAACTTCATCTCTTACCTATAAATTACTTCAACTTAATTATATATATATTCTTCACTTTATACTCTCCTTTAGGTTGGATTAAAACATTTGAGAATTATTTCGTTACTGAAACAAAGCTTAATCTAGACGCCACTTTGACGACATTAAATGAAAGGAAAGAAGCCAGATTTGTATACTCTGAAGTGTCATTTTTAAATTTATGGGTAGATACTTTATCACAGGAACAAAAGGAAATATTTAAAAGGTGAACAATCTGAACTTATTTTAGTACAATAACTGTGCATATATAATTGTAAATATATTGAATGAATGCTTTTACGGGATTGAACCTAGTAACTTTATAAACCATGCGTTTTTCATTAGCTTGTTAATCATTTTTGTCTTAATCCATTGTTTCTGACTAAGTCATCTACCTTGTTGGAAATGGACTGTATATTGCATTTGCCTAACCTTTTTATGCCCCATAAACAGGAAGTTTCCAAACACATGGTAGAAAATGAACACCTTTCTGTACACTATTGTGATCCCTGTATGTATACAAATCACCGTCTTGCCACTACAAATCCAACGCAGAATTTGTGTATCTGTTAAAAAGTTTCGTAAGTGATTGGTCTATAGTAATGTCCTCAATCATCTTTAAAGAACCGAGGTAGGGAGTAGCCTTCTTTTATTCTCGAATTTTTCACTTACAGTTGTAGATTTATAGCAACCTCTATGGTAGTCATACTCACTGTCTTCATGTTCTAGTGACGCTTCTATTAAAATGAGGCAGTGGATGGGTGTGGAAACAAACATTCTGGACGGTGGATACGTAAATTTCACCCTAATCTGAGACCAATAATGGACATAGGCTCGAATTATCACAACTTGTTTTGTTTCATTACTGTGTGATTTCGATTCATTGGTTCAAGACTTGTGGTTAGTCGCATTAAGTACCACATATTTCCGTTTGCTTTCTACCAGAAATTCGAGTTGCATTAAACGTGTAATATAGTTCTGATAATCAGTGGTTTTGATTAAGTACTTAGTATCCCATAATTCACTATATTGTCCACACTTTTTTATCACTTGCTAATAGAAAGCACTAGACAACTTTGTTGAAAAGTAAAAATCTCATAGATTTATAAGTCTTTGACTCCATGATTTTGGCATCCAGTTGACAACTATTTAATGATTTTATAATAGTTCTAGCTCTTATGGTGTCATACTGTACCACGTACGATTTCAACAACGTGTCCTAAATTACTTT
The DNA here is from genome assembly GCA_034768735.1 of Schistosoma mekongi. Taxonomy (NCBI): domain Eukaryota; kingdom Metazoa; phylum Platyhelminthes; class Trematoda; order Strigeidida; family Schistosomatidae; genus Schistosoma; species Schistosoma mekongi. Next base: position 13,708,629 of record CM068311.1, read on the forward strand.
TTAATTAAGAAACATATCTATTCAATGTAAACAACATTGCTTGAGTACAGATGGGTTCGGTAGCTAAGATTTTGAAAGAATCTATTAAGACCACCGTAGAGAACGTTGTTGTTAAGGCCTAGTATACAAGTTTCAATTAGGTTGGAAACCTGGATTGCGGGATACTGATTACTTATTTAGCAGATACAGATTCGTGTACTTATGGTTTCAAGCTACATTCTGTATGCTAGGTCTGGTGATACTACTACCCATTCGGTTACAGCGAAGTAGGCACTGCGAGATTCGAACCTTCGTCTTACTGTCTGAAAGTCAAACGTTATAACCAGTAAGTCACTACTCAATTTTGGAATGGTAATAATGATTTCCGGTTAAATTGTTGATTTTCCTGCAAATATCTAGTAACATCGCACGAATTTGTTGTTTCTTGGAACAACACAATGTGGTGAGTAGATGGGTAAACAGACAAACACATGAGCGGTCAAACATATAAAGAAGTATTGAAATGCGAGTTCATTAATAGTCATATGAGTGAATACACTAATAAATTTGAACGAATTTTCGTTCGATAGTGTTTATATCTTTAGCCCCCCCCCCGTGATATTGTTGAGGACCGAAATTGATCATTCTGTTGCCTGGATAAATTACCTCGATATATCAGTAGTTCATAAGTATGATTATAGTTGAATCATGACTCACAAGTGGTATCCGGTGTGAACTTAACTGTGGGATGCGACAAGTACATCCAACTGACGATTGCCAAAGAGGACGGAACCCGCGTTTTTGATTTCACTTGCCAACCACAATCCAACTATAGTCATACTTGTAGATTTAAAAATGTATTTAAAATACAATCAGCTCAGGATGTACATATATACAACATAGACTAATCAATTTTATTGCCTAACAATATTGATGAAAACATATAGATACTTTTAAATTGTTTGTGCATTTCGGTTTGCTTAAGTGCTGATTTCTAAACGTAGTAGCTCAATGGATAACACTGTAGCACTTTGCACGAATAGAATGAATCCGTACCCCGTTGTGAACATCAGCACTAGGATGGAAGTACATCCACCTAACAAGTTCGAAGTGGTGAGAAACGCACTTCCTGGATTCCACCCCTCAACCACAATCCATTATTGGTCCTAATATTAAGATATTTATGTCACATTATAGTCTGATCTTATATGAACTTGTTACATAAATTCATTACATTTTTTGTCTTTATATAAATTGTTATCTCATTCTCTAAATGAATTAGTTATTGTTTTGTGTGCAATTTCTACGTCCATTTAATCAAAAATACTGTAGTTTGCTAAGTAATGGGCATTGGGAAATTGTTTCTGGTGGTTGGGTTATGCCAGATGAAGCAGTTACGCATTATTATTCAATTATTGATCAATTTATCGAAGGCCACCACTGGTTACTAGAACATTTTGGTGAGTTCCATTCTGATGCAGGATATGTTGAATATGACACATCCAGGTGTATGACAAATGTATTATGGATTTTACTGCTATCTACTATCCAAAAATGTACTGTGACTTAACTAAAGACTGTATAGAGGTAATCCTCATAGAGTGTAGTCCTAATTGTCAATAACCGGAAATTGCAACCCTCATTACTGAATTTGATCTGGTCAGGAAGTTAGTGGCCACATTAGCTCATTAGCTTAGTGGTTAATGCCTTGACGTTTGAAGCGATAGATATCAGCTTCGAGTTTCATTTCTAACATTTAATTCATATGCCCAACCATCATCTTCCTCGATTTATGGTGTATCCTGATTATGGCTGACTGGATGGCTAATAAATACTATTTTTCTTTAATTTATAGCTACTAGCCATAGTGAAATTGTTTGTGAGATGATGACATTCCTAAAGGTTACTAGTGCCATTGATAATAATAATTAGATACTTTGGTTTACTATACTGTTACTTCCTTATTTAAGGTAGTGAACATTTTCATTATCTGCACATATCAGTTAGTGGTGAAACAATGTAAATCATTAAATATGTAAGAAGTTTTATTTTGGTCTAGTTTATTAAGCTTACTAAGCATCACAAGTTGACCTTAATTAAACAGCTATTGTTAACTAAAAAGCAGTGAACACTTGTTTTTATCGTAGTACGGAATTTTTTAGCTGTAGACATCACATGCTACCTCTGGAGATCGATCAGTCACCATAACACCAGGTAATCAATGTTTGTTTAATTCAGACCAATTCGTGTTTATTAGTATTTATTAGAAACTAACTTCTGAAAATATTATTAAAGTTCTGGTAAAATGTGACCAATGGAGTTTAATTATATCAGGCATACTAAAATTCCTTTACTCGTAATAATCAATGAGGTTGCATAATATATTTTGACTTGATTCAATTTAGAAATATCAGCTATCGTATGTCTAAGGGTTAAGGGTTTACAGCGAATCCTAATGATTTTGATCTTGACACACTGTCTCAATAAACAGATAGATCGTTTCACAGCATCATGCTAACTGTCTTTTCATATCCACAGATCACGTGATACGCGGGTCTCTCTACTTTTATAAGATAATACTAAAGCTTTACAATTATATACGTTTATGAATCTATATTATAATCTATAGATAATACACTATTTCAAAGAATATTTTGAAGCTTTGCCGAGTATCAAGATCTTATATTTTCATATTTCTTCTTTTGAAAGCTACATCTTTGTATTTAGAAATCGAACTGATGATCTTAAAGCATTCTCTCTTGAACAACTATGGCAGGCAGTGTTTTTGAAATATGCATGCAGACAATAAGGTTTGCGTGACCACTTAAATCCCTGCCCGACAAAGCGTATGGATTGTTATTTACACATTGCGTTGACCTAAACCGGGAACTTAGTCTTAACTACTATATATACTTAACAAATTACATTTCAAAGGACTGTAGTGTATAAAGTCTTTTTAATGTTTTCAATAATCTGTTTTTCGCAATCGATAGATGTTATGTTTTATTATCTTATTTACTTTAATTTATTTTATTTGATTGGATATATCACAGATTGATGTTGGCAGGGTACCATTGAAAACCAGGGAGCACTGGACAGCTGTTTCGTTCTAGTGTGGAACTCTTCAGCAGTGCGCACCCACGATTCTGCACCAGGGGCTTCAGGTTGACGCGAACGCCTAACCATCTGCACCACTGGGTCGGCATCCACTGGTAGAATTCCCACTTCCATCAATTTGTGATACATATAGCGCGACGATCATCCATTGTCATTGGTGATAACTGTCTCACTCCCGACAAGTCTGAACTCCACCAGTCAATGGTACCCTGCCAACATCAATCTGTGATATATCCAATCAAATATAATAACCAATCTCCACAAAAATAACCATCCCAATTGAACTTTAATTTATTTAATTGTTCTTATCCAACTATCAGACTATCGACCTAATGTCACCTGGTCAATTGACCCATTTGGACAAAGTTCGACAATCCCGTATTTATTGAATAAATTAGGTTTCTCTCAGATGATCATTAATCGTGTACATTATGAAGTAAAAAAATATCTTGCACATCGAAAATCATTGGAATTTATTTGGCATCAACCATGGGGTAAGCATGTAAAAATGAAAGAAATTTTTTGTATATTAATTTTGTACGGTTGACTTCACATTACTAACATCAACACCGGAATGTAGGTACATCTAGCTGACGAGTCCCGAGTCGAACAGGGCAGCTGGTAAATTCACTTTAAGTGATGACCGGTATCAGACAGGACTGCTTACTTACTTCCTTTCTCTTCTTATGGTTGACTGGACTATGAAAACTTCGACATGTAAGGGGAATCACAGAATACAGTGGACATGTTGGATGCAGCTAGATAGTTTGAAATCCAGAGATAACCTAGCTCTTCTTTCTTATACACAACAACAAATGTAGTTGATAAAAGTCAGTGTAGAAACAACCCCTGTAGCAGGGGACATCAACATACACAAGAGAAAAGAGAGATCCTTATGTACAGCCAATAAGCGAATCACACTTGACAGTTAAGCTCTAGAAGATATTGTGACTAACGTAGCTGGTCAGCATCACTGATAAACAAGGAGGGTCTGATGCGGTTAGTAAGACACAGATTGGCAAAAAAAGGCAACATTTTTACGATTGAAGAACATCTTGATCTCAACAATTCTCAACCAACATCAAAGTCATACTTTTCATTACAAACGTCTAAACAATTGCATTGTATGGAGCTGAGAGTTGGAGAAGTACGAAAAGTATCTTTCAAAAGATACGGGTATTAATGAATAGTTGTTTACGTAAGATACTCCAGATTGGTGATCTAGACACCATCGGCTACAACTTTCTGTGGCAGCGAACAATGCAAGTAGAATCCAGTTGAGAGAGAAATTAAAGTGAGATGTTGAAGGTGTTTAGGACACACAATGAGGAAATTATGGAATTGCATCACAAGACAAACTGTGAGTTTGGACTCTGAAGGCCAGAAAGAAAGAGTAAGAGCAAGGACAACATTGCGCCGGGGATTGAATTGTGTGTGAGCGTGATGGAGACGTGAGAAGAATAATTAGCACATTGGTTGAACTGGAAAGTAGGGTCTAGGACAGAGTTGGCTGGCGAATCATGTTCGGCATTCTGTACTCCACGAGGGTTAACAGGCATTGATTAATTGGTTTGTTTTTAAATATCTATCTACTCCTCCGAAACATGTTCTTTTCTTTTAAGACTATACTCTCATTTCCTGGAATGTTCATGACACATATTATTACTAGTTTTTCTGTGAACCACTTGCAGTGAATAGTTATCGTATCCTACTTTATATCCCTTCAGCAACCTTCAGATACTCTAGTAAATGTTAGTCTTTTATTTTTTATTTTTCTAAGGAGTTGCAAAACTTCTAAAATTTATAGTGTTTTATCCAATCGGTTTTTTTTAATTTTTCAGATTCTACTGGTTCTCACTCCATGTTTGCGCATATGTTTCCATTCTATTCATATGATGTTCCACATACATGTGGCCCCGAGCCCTCAATATGTTGTCAATTTGATTTTTTTCGATTAAAAAAATTCGGTTGTCCATGGCATAAACCACCTGTTTTGATAGACGATTCAAATATTGCTGTTCGGTGAGTGAGTAAATTTTCTTCATCTGAAGGAAATTGAGTTAAGTCAGATATTGGCGACTTAGATTCCAATGAGTTATTGTTTGGTACCTATTTATGCATTGTTTTCAATGCGTTCAAGCTTAAGGCTGGTAATGCATATCTATGAGCATGAAGAGATGTACAACTTCTAAGGGCAACCACTTCTAACCTTCTATTGTAAGGATTTAGCATCTCTGGAAGATGAGCGTTGTCTGATGCAGACACTTCTCTACCGTCACATCACAAGAAGTCGACAGTACGACCTCGTCTTAAGCTTGCTGCTTTTATCCTCACTGTTCTGCCTGGCATAGTAACCACTATATATGGATTCGGTCGGCGGTATAGGCACACCTGAGCATCACTTCGAGGGTGCTGTTGCTGTGGGATCTTTGTTTCAATAGTGATAGGACAGAGCTTCGCTCGGTAGTACCTGCTTGTATTTACGTTCTTATCGTTACACATGTTTAAGTCATCTGATGAAACTTGGTTGTTTCATGGCCAACTTTCTACTGTTGTTGTCATTATTCTCATCACTTTCTTTTTATTAACTACATGTATGTAGAGCTGATATGTTGGCTGATCAATACAGGAAAAAAGCTACATTATACAACAATAATGGTCTAGTCTTAATCCCATTGGGCGATGATTTTCGTTATCAGACAGCGGATGAATGGAATATTCAGTTGGATAATTATAACAAATTAATTGAATATATTAATTCTAAATCTAGTTATAGAATGAAGGTAAGTTTTTATAATCTACTTTTGTATTAAAACTTATATAACATGCACTACTTAAAGCTGTGAGTAGTAACAATTAGGCAGTGAGCTGGTTAGTTATCTTTCAATGATTAAAGCAATCTTGTTAGTGGTGGTGGGAGGTCAATATCTGTGAGAATCTCAGCATGGATTCAACAGGCTTGCTTGAGTTTCGATCAACACATATTACGTGTAATATAGACAAGATATTCGTCTACTAAACAACCGCCTACCTCGTTGCGCGATGTTGGCTAGGGTTGAAATAGGGTGGAAGAAGGGTAGGAGTGGGCAAACCAAAACATGGCATCAATCCATTAAGTCTCTGACTCTTGGTCTAAGCTATATTGGTAGATGCAGATTATTTTATCATTTGGTGAACAACTCCATTATCATCGTAAACACAATGCTATTATTCATTGGTATGGAGTGCTGTTTGGAAATTGTGTTGTACGACTAGCTTTGTTTTGTTAATTCACATTGTTTGGTAATTGCTTCTCCATGAATTACTAAGTTTTGTATCAAAGAAATACTCAGTGTATAGTGCGTTGTGTTCTATTAATTGATTTAGTCACTGTCTCATACGTCTTTAGATAACAGTAATAGTATATGATTAATCGGTTGCTCTTTCACGTGTTCTATTTGTACGTTTTGTGCGATAAAAGTCACGAGGATCAATAAGCGTCATTATAGTCACTTTTGGTAGTCATCGCAACTTCTAATTATGACCAAGGTCGTAGAAGCCAAATTAAGCGTAACACTGACCTTGCAGTTGAACGAACCAATTGCATCTGCTCTTAGAGTTTATACGATATGACTACTTAGAAGCTGATTAGTTGAATCGGAACCAATCTGACTAAGTTTTCCAAAGGCAGAAGGTGAGAGAACATAACACCATCAAATAGAAGACATTACCAAGTCTTTTATTGAGTATGAACATAGGCTTTTTATGTAACATATTCTGGACTAACCGGTAGTATGAACTACAAAATACACTAAAGACTGAGTTTTTTTTGGGGGGGGGATGGAGTTTCGTACGGAAAACGGAATAATAGGTTCATGATAAAATTCCAATAACTCGGGTCGGAAAATAGATATGACAATCAATACTGAATATATGAAAAAGTTACAACTTAAGTAATACAAATATTAAATGATTAACAAATGCAGCTAGGCGACAGGAGCCCTAATAATACGGAGAAGGAGTTTCATAGGTTATGATTCCCAACTCTTTGTCTCGTTGTAACAGTGTTGATTTAATCTTTAGATTCCTAATCTTATTTTCTTGATGTTTTTACTTTTGTATGAATTTTTTTATCTTCTTCTTTGTCTACTCTGTATTGACAGATACGTTTCTCTACGCTATCCAATTATTTTCAAGTATTAAATGAACGAATCAACAAGATGAATTCAACATTGTTTGCTTCATTTCCATCATTATCTGGCGATTTTTTGACTTATGCAGATCGACATCATGACTATTGGAGTGGTTATTATAATTCAAATCCTTATGAAAAATCATTATCACGCTTATTAGAATCTGAGTTAAGGTATGTTTTGTTTTAAAAAAAATATTTGACTAATCACTTGGTAAATAGGTTCTTGAGTTCTGCTCCATTTTTCTCCTAAAGCACCTAATTTTCAAAATGAAAGCTACATGTAACTTAAAGATTAGTTGCTTATTTATAGTACATCACTTCCCGTTATAAATTCAAGTAATCTCAAGAAACTGTTGAACTAGTTTGTCGTCTCAGTAAAATACTTTATTAATTGTCTTGGTAGAAAGTCAAAGAAATTCAAACAATATAAAGTTTCATGCCAGGCACTGACTTTAATTAGATGTTCATTGAAATGCAGGGAACTTTTTAAAGCTGATTCGTTTTATTATGCCGCTCTTCAGTGCCAATGTATATCCACGACCTCGTCGGGGATCGAACTCAAGATCTCTAGGCTTTGTGGCGAAAATTCACTGAGTTGGCATCCAATGATTTACATTTCTATCGCTTGATTATCATCTAATGCTACTGATGGATAGCTGTTATCTCTTGCACTCCTTAGTATGAGATTCCCGACCGTGCTGCTATCTTGACGTGGTGGTCGGGCTTGCCTATCGTGATGACTCAATCGGGCTAAACTGGCTGGAACAATCGTTCCTCAAGGTCCTACCATGCCAGACAGGTTGGTTGAAGAGCGGTGAGACCAAAAGCAGTAAATGTAAGGTCTAAGGACAAAGTCGTACTACTGGTTGTACAGAGGTGTGACAGCAGTAAGGTGTTTTCTTCGGACAACCAGCATAACAACGATGCTGCCTTTCCACAAAGGAAGGGTGGGTTTGGAAAAGGTCGACCTTAAAAATGCACACCTCACCTTACTCCACGGATTTCCGTCTCCGGCAGTAAGGCCTCAACAAGTACGGAGCTACAACAACAAAAACCTCTTTCATAAAGGCCGTTTGTGGCCGGCCTCAAACAGTTGTTCCCTGGGCACTGCGGTCACGCTCCCAGGTCTTTCAGATCAACCCTACCCCAATTTGCTTATCAGGTACATCAAGAAGAACCCTCTCACAGTGTGGGCAACTCGGAAGAGATAACCGCCATCATACCTCTAACAACACACAAGATCACCACAATTTTAATCAAACTCCTTCTTCTCTTCCGAATATCTATCTTGCCCCTACCTCCAAGCCTAAATCCCTATCTTCAACTTCCTCCTGTGTCATTAGTGCCAACGATTCCGGCCCACGAAATAACGTTCCTAGCATACTAAGACCACGCTCCAAACTTCACATTGGTGCATTCAATGTACGAACCCTGTGTCAAATAGGGCAACAAGCCTCCTTAGCTAGGACATTAGAATCCCGCGCCATTGATGTATGTTGCGTCTCCGAAACACACATACAGGATCCTAGCGTGGTCATTCACTTGACCTCACCTAGTCATAATGAACAACCTTCGCGATACACTCTTCGTTTATATGGCGATTCAACAGCAACTTCTCGTGGGCTCGCCGGTGTAGTTATTGCGTTAAGTATGAAAGCAGAACAGGCGCTTCTTGAATGGATTCCTGTCGACAGTCGGCTATGTGCCGTCCGACTAAATGGTTCAGTAAGAACTCGGAAAGATAGGGACACACGCCTTTGTCTTTTCGTTGTTTCTGCCTACGCTCCCACCGACTGCAGCCTGGATTAAGTGAAAGATGAATTTTACAGAAAACTTTCTGAACTACTTCATAGGGCCAAACACTCAGATTTGGTAATCTTGTCTGGTGATTTTAACTCCCAAATAGGTAGCTTGAACCAATCTGAAAGACATTTAGGTGGATGCTTCAGTGTTCCGGCTCAGAGAACGGATAACGGCGACCGTCTGCTGCTGCTTTGCTCAGATAATCGGTTATTTCTAGCCTAGCATAAGGAGCGACATCGTTTAACATGGCGACCTCCTGGCCCTGCTCAACGGTGGACTCAAATAGACCATATTGCGATTAGTCACTGCTGGAGAGGCTCGATAGAAGATTGCCGATCTTTCTGGAGTACATGCCTTCATTCCGACCACGCTCTAGTGCGAGCACGCGTTTGCTTGCATCTTACCGGGCGAAGAAAAACTACCACAGGAAAACCTTTTCAAATTCAGTTTACTAATGAAACAGCCAAGATTAAATTCCAGGAACAACTGAGGAATCACTTAGGCAATTATAAAGATGCGTCCCGACTAGATACTGCTTGACAAGATGTTCAAGCAGCTGTGGCATCTACAATGATATCTATCAAGGACTTAAATCAACATGTCAAGAAAAATCAATGGATCTCAATGGCTTCTGTTGATTTAATAGACTCCCGAAGACTTATCCCATCGGGCTCCGAACACGATGATGAGCGACGAGTAATCAGGTATAAACTGATGAAAAGTCTGCGAAACGACCGTGAACAGTGGTGAGTAACGAAAGCAAAGGAAATGGAAAAGGCAGCGGCGATAGGTAACACTAGACACCTTTTCAAGTTGATAAAAGAAACTGGGGTTAAAAAATCCAGCGTTAGTGAGACGATTTCCGAAAAAGATGGAACGCTTATTATCTCTCAGTCTAGACGTTTAGAACGATGGGCTGAACACTTCAAGGAATAGTTTAGTTGGCCTTCCGCTACTCTAAAACTTCCCGCTATTTCGAGACAGCCAGAATGGAAAGTCGACTTAGGTCCCCCGACTCTTATCGAAGTGGAAAAAGCTATAGCCAATCTAAGGCGAGGCAAAGCAGCGGGTCCAGGCGGATTATCCCCAGAGGTGTTTAAGGATGGTGGTCCCACGTCGACAACCAGGCTGACTGATATTTTGACTAAGGTTTGGGAACTTGACATAATTCCGTTTGACTGGTGTCGATCGTTAATCGTCCCAGTATATAAGAAAGGGTCAAAATCGTCCTGCGATAACCATAGAGGAATTAGTTTGAGTAATATAGTGTCTAACATACTAGCTTTTATAATTATTAGACGCTTAACTGCAACTCGTGATCTCCAAATACGAGAAAATCAGGCTGGTTTCAGACCTGGTCGCGGTTGTATAGACCAGATATCCACCGTTCGTCAGATCTTAGAACACAGACATACTTTTCGGCGGCCGACAATAGTAGTTTTCCTTGACTTGAAAGCGGCATTTAACTCTGTAGACCGTGAAGTTCTATGGCAATGTCTGTCATTGAAAGGCGTGCTCTTTACTCAAACACTATTAGTCGTGTCAGAGCATATGGCGAACTGTCATCTGAACTTGTAACCTCAAGTGGTGTCCGTCAAGGCTGCCCACTTTCCCCATTTTTGTTTAATTTCATAGTTGGCATACTGTTGGAAATTACACTTTCATCGTCTGACTTTTCAGGAATTGATCTCCTACTAGGAGATCCACTTATTGACTTAGAATATGCTGACAATATAGTCCAGTTTGGCGAAGAAGCTGATAAGATGCAGAATCTTTTAACAGCAATATGCTCTAATGCAAACATGTTCGGAATGCATGTTTCACCCTCTAAATGCAAATTATTGCTCCAGGACTGGTTTTCGTCAACACCTGAACTAAAGATAGGGAGTGAAGTAGTTGAGCACGTCGACCACTTCACTTATCTTGGAAGTGTGATTAGCCCTAATGGGTTAGTCTCTGACGAAATCTCAGTACGAATTCAAAAAGCTCGTTTGGCTTTTGCCAACTTATGTCACCTATGGCGTAGACGAGATATTCGTCTCTCAACAAAACGGAGAGTGTACTGCGCAACAGTTCTCTCTGTCTTACTGTATGGGTGTGAGACGTGGCCATTGAGGGTAGATGACACTCGAAGGTTATTAGTTTTTTCCATCGATTTCTACGCAACATCGCTCGCGTTAGCTGGGATCACCGAGTAAGTAATAACGAGATTAGACGACGGGTGTTAAGCAAATGTGGTAAATCAGTCGATGAGGTTGTGAATCTTCATCGATTGAGGTGGTTGGGACATGTGTTGCGTATGCCCAACCACCATCTTCCTCGACGCGCAATGCTGGCTGATATAGGAATAGGATAGAAGAGAGTTAGAGGTGGCCAAACTAAAACATGGCATCAGTCCATGAAGTCACTGACTGGGGGTTGGAGTCGTGTCGGTAGATGCAGACTACCTGGATGGGGTCCTCGCGATTACCGTAACCAGTGGCTAGAAACACTGAGTGACATGACCCAGAATCGGTCACAATGGCGCAGATGTATTCACTCATTGTCCTCCCTTACATCATGAGTTTTAAATTATTCTATAACTTTCTTTCTACGCTTCGTGAACCTTATTCTATATATTCACACTCCTTGTTACTACTGTTTATTTATTTTATTGAAGTAACTTCTACTAATGGTGGTGGTGTTAATCTTGCGGGTGCCACACAGGTATGACAACTTGAACCGATGCACTCATGTTCCAGGTTCTATGTTGATTATACATACATTAGTATGAAATTACTGTAACTTTCATAACTTCTAGCAATGAAACGTGACTGGCCGCAGATTCCAGGACGCGCTTTTTATTTTATTTAAGACTTATCAGCTTGATGTACCTACATTTCAGTATTAATGTAAACGCTGAGCCTTGAATTTTTCCTATCCACTTCTGAAGTTATTATATTATCCACTGTGGTTCCGAATCTATTAATTCACTTTTACAACAGATGTTAATTTGTAATTAGGTGTTGTGGATATTGTTGAACGTTAATTTAGTATCGCTAATTGGTCAGAACTTGACGACCATTTAACACCACGGAACACTAGACAGCTGTTTCGTCCTAGTATGGGACTGTCCTCCATGACCCCAACGGGAATCGATCTCAGGACCTCCTGGCCCTGCGGCGAGCGCCATACAATTCGACCACTGAGTGTTATACTTGAAGCAGGGATGGCCGATATTACCGATTCTGTTACCCGCCGCGCTATTGTCTACAGCTAACACCCAGCCTTGTCTTAATCTATTCTATTGCACAGGCACAAAGATCCGACTGATTATCAAGAAGCCCACTAGTTACTCACACGGATATATTATTACCAATAATATATAAGATATATATACATAGAAGACCTAGTCATTGTCATATGTCTGTCACACAATATTGGCCAATCGTATGTCTTCCTCCAGACATGTCATTGAGCCGGATCCCAACGCTTGGTATCTCTAACTCAGTTGATTTGCAATATGCTTACTCTATCTCATCAGTCGCCATCGGTTGGTAACTGCATCACGTCTGATATTGTTAATTTATCTGTAATCCTTTGTCTCATTGTTTTGATACTGTCGAGGACTGGGGCCGGTTAGTCTGTTTTAACATATGTTCATCCCGTGCTAATTGTTTGGAGTTACCATTCGAGTTCCACTGTGAACATGACCACGGGGATTAAAGTACATCCAGCTGACAAGACAAAACTCGCCTTCGGAATCCCACTATGAGCAACAATACAACTTTAATAAAATTTATGACCTAATTCTACATCGAAGTAGCCTGTTCAAAGTGCATGTATGACAAAAGAGACTTATTAATTCCAACTCTTAATCATAAGGCAGACACAAACTTTAACAAACAAACTGTTCATAATAGTTGATAGCTATATTCATATTCACGAAAGATTTTGAGTAATAAATCGTCATTAATAGTCTGGGTGGGTAACGTGATATTTTAGTTTGTGCTGTAATAATCTTTAATCCTTAATATTCCATGATGATTTTTTCTCCTTTTTCTCGTCTACCTGACTTCACATTTTTGTCTTGTGTATTTTATAGATCAGCTGAAATTCTCTATAGTTACGCTAGACAAAGTGTTGGTCGTCTACAGAATGTTGCTCAATTAATACCATTGATTACAGATCTTTATAAGAGTCTTACAATGGTTCGACGTAATCTCGGCTTATTTCAACATCATGATGCAATAACTGGTACTTCACGGCCAGAAGTAATGCTTGATTATTCAGAAAAGTAAAATTAACATTTTAAAAAGACAATATTCATTTTTGTTTTTTACGTTGATATTAGTTACTATGTATTATCAAGAGTAGTGTTGTATGGTTGTACAAACAATCGACAGAAATTCCTATGAACTAGACTCATCGTCGTCTGTATCTTTAAACGTGTAGGGATTTACACTCCTTGTATAACGAGAATTCGCCTCACTACTGAATTATTTGTGCTTTCGCTGGTAGACAACTTGCAACAGGCGAGCATGTATTTTACTGATCATAATGTTTCTTTTTGGCTTATCACCATCTGTTATATCTCATCTTTAATCACTCGGTGAGTGTATGCAGCACAAAATACTCAACGAAATTTATACCCCCCACACTACGCATTGAAAGAACAAGAGGAAATAGGTTTATTCCCTTTCCAACCGACGCGGACATACTCAGTCCTGAATAATGTCAAACCTGTTGCATAAATACATTAGCCCGAGATCCTAAACTCCACCAACACACCAAGATAAATGCTAAAGTAGTACATGTGGTTAGAATCAGTGATCGTAAAAATGACCAGACCTATAGAGTATGATTAAAAAAGAAACAATAAGCTCGTAAAAGAACATCTTAGATGTAAAAATTTAAGGAAAAACAAAAGATGAATGCATCTGCGCCATTACAGTTGATTTTGATCTATGCCAACTAACATCTTCAACTAGTGGATTAGTAACTTTATCTCAGTTGATCTTGGTCGGGTTCCACTGAAAACCAGAGGACACTAGATAAGAATCCTGCCATTTAAAGCTGGCTCTGTGGTGATGGTAGTTAAGTGTTCGTGGCGAGACCTAAGGTCGACCCCGTGATCTGGTTGTGAAAGAGTAATGAGTATTTCTTTAACCAAACGAAATAACTATTTATTAGATTTGATTAGATATATCACAGATTGATGTTGGCATGGTACCATTGACAACAAGGGAGCACTGGACAGCTGTTTCGTTCTAGTGTGGAACTCTTCAGCAGTGCGCACCCACGATTCTGCACCAGGGGCTTCAGGTTGACGCGAACGCCCAACCATCTGCACCACTGGGTCGGCATCCACTGGTAGAATTCCCACTTCCATCAATTTGTGATTTATTACTCCCTGATTTTGAATGGTACGCAGAAGTGATCAGTCTGTGACAAAAACAGAAGAAAAAGATACTCTCCTTGCTTGTTGTTTTTTTTCTACAGATTGTTGAAGTCTGTTCATTCTGCACGAAAAGTTATTACAATCTCTAGTGCTTATTTACTGCTCTTAACATCTGCATTAAAATTGGACGTCGATTTATCAAATAGACGATTACCTGTATCGAATAAATTAAAACAATTACTAATTCAATTAAAGGATGAATATGAAACAGGAAATAGTAATGATGTAACTACTACTAATAATAGTAGTAATATATTACACAGTTTCTATTCTCTAGAAGATAATTTGCTTAATTACCAGCATTCAGAGCCAATTCTAATTCATTTCTCTGACAATGATAATAATAATAATAATGCTGATATTGAAAATACGCGGTAAGTTAACCGATTAATTTATTAGCTTATTACTTATAAATCTAGTAAAATATGGTTTTCTATATTAAGTAGTACGAGATTATATAATCAATTCAAAAGATAACTGAATTTAGGTGGTTTTATGGAGATAAGTATTAAGTTTGTTTGGATTTGTCACAGCTTGGTGTTGTTTGAGTACCACTGAAAACCAGGGAGCATTAGATAGCTGTTTCATGCTAGTATGGGACTCCTCACCAATGCACACCTCGATTCTGCCTACAAATCGAATCCAGACTGTCAGTGGGCGAAGAGTTTGGTGTTTGTCAACCCAAGGACTCTGTGTTGGGTTCTCTGCAAGGATCAGGGTATTCGTTGCTGAGGAGTTCCATACTAGAATGAAACAGTTGTATAGTTTTCTCTCGATTTTAGTGGTACCCAACCAACATCATTTTGTGACGAATCCAAACAACTTAAAAGATATTTTCCAACTTTACTAATGTTAGGAAGAAAAATAAGTAAATAAATGGTTCTTCTGATTTTGTAGGTGATCTTGAAAGTTGATTCTGTTTGTTCTGCATGAGCTGAATTTACCATCTGTTCAAGAAGCGATTTGTCAGCTGGTTTAAAACATTGTGTTTTGTCCTTGAGTTGATCGATTTCTGGTCAACCAATCATAGCCAGCCAACGAAAGTGGTATATATATATATATATATATATATATATATATATATATATATATATATATATATATACGCAAAACCAAACCGCATTGTAAATTATTATCGAAGAATAATTATAATCAGGTTAGGATTAGGTAAACATGAAAATAATAGAAATGTAATATTTAGTACATAAGTGATCAAAATATTTTTCGAAGATTGGTTATTAAAGCTTAGTTATTTTTCCTGAATTGCCCGTTATAGCAATGACTATACAGAATAATGCTTAGATAAACCTAGCGTGGTGGTGTGAGGGACCTATTTCCACAAATCCTTCTACAGATTCCATTCAACTCATCATCAATTGTATCCTCTGCGCATTCATATCTAACCGGATAGAGAATGAATTGGACTTATTTTCCTGTTTATTATCACTTTGAAAGTTTATATATTGTGTTCTACTTTGGTGTTTAATAAATCAGTCCTTTTAAAGAGTTGTCTAATCTTTGTTTCAACAAAACATTAAGAAAATAAAGTTTTGAGTTCACCTCAAATTCTGTTTCGAACAGTGTTGATCTCATACAAGATCTTGTCAAGATCATTGTCCCTTTGTATTTAGTTAAGGTATCGTACACGCCTCTTAAAAAACCGGTATTTATCTGTCATTGGTCAGAGAACTTCATTTTTCTAATCTGTTGACTAAACAAACGACCCTAGGTCAAAGTCCAAGTCATCTAGTTGCATCGATGTTGTCCACTGTATTCCGAGAGTGTCTTGAGATGTTGCAGTCTTCTTGATCCAGTTAACCATCAGTAGAAAGAGGAAGGATGAAAGTAAGCAGCCTTGTTTGACACCGGTCTTCACTTCGAATGAATCTATAAGCTGACCTCCATACACTATTTTACATTGTAGTCCGTAGTAACAATTCCGTATAATGTTGATTGTCTTTTCGGATACGGCATGATGTTGTAGAAGACTTCATAATGTCCTCCAATCGACGCCGTCGAATGCTTTTTCGTAGTCGAGGAAGTTGATGTAAAGTGGTGAATTCCATTCAAAGTGTGTTGATTTTCACTTTGGACTCACTAAATTTGGATAGCACATTGAAAGTACAGCTTTCCAGTAGTTTCTTTAACGCTTTGATATATCAACATCGCTATTATTGATTTCGATGTAATCATATGTTTTTGTGTAAATATTTTAGAAAAGTGAAACAACGTTCAGTGACGTCATTCGCTTTTCGGGTACATTAAGTCTACAAAATCAGAGAATCTGATCTGGTTTCTGACTACTTGTGGAGCTGATTTATTAAGTTATCCATCTCATTTATCGTGTAAAGACAGATTCGTGCGCTTCTATTCAAGCTACATACTGTATGTGAGACCTAATACGTAACACTATCCGGGTTGATTAAACCTGCCACGAGTTGGAGTGTGATTCGAACCTGCGACCTAGTAATTGAAAAACGAACACACATTAACAAATTGAGACCCCACTGTACTATATTCTTTAATAATCAACATTAGATATCATAATGACGTTGTCTATGCTAACGAAATTTGTGTGTTTCTCACTGTAGTATTACTGTTGATCAATATTTTCTGTACGAAACTACAAGTTATAAAGAAATCTAACTTAAATGAATGACTTACAAATGACGGCTATTATTAAAATATTGAAGCCATTCATTCGCTAGTTTGAAGATCAGATTGAATCAGTGTAGTAGGTTTACTAATAATGTCCAGAATCATATTGAAGGCTGCAAAATTTAGTCATGCAATTCAGAATATGCAAACAGTTAACAGTGTTCACTTGAGTCATAAATCTTCCACAAATTTTATGTAAGTTGCAATTCAATCCTCAGCCATAGATTTTTAGGTCAAATTCCTCAGTACTGCTAGCGAGTCTCGTAGAGTAATAGTTCTGTATTTATATTTTCGTTCTCATATAATTATATCTAAGTAGGTCGCGAATGTCAGACAGACAGACAGTCACAACGTAGAACTTGGTACATGCGTACATCAGTTCGAGTTGCCATACCCAAATTAGCAGATAGAGATTAAATTGTCGGATCAAATCCCAGAATAGGGGAGGTAGTAACAGGGTTAGTATTAATTGAAAGGGATAGAGATCGGAGATTTAAGAAAATATGATTCAATAAAGAGAAAATTATGATAAGTTCAGAAACTTAGAATTCGGAGGAAGACAAGGAGTGGATGCACCTGCGTCATTGCCAAGGATTTTGAGCCATATCACCCAAGGTCTCTAAACATTTGTTACGAGCGTCACGCGGACCCCAACCAGGTAGTCTGTACCTATTAACATGGCTCAGCCCAACTGTTAATGGCTCCATGGATTGGTGCCATGTTTTGGTTTGGCTGCCCCTAGCATTCGTCAAGCCTACTCCTACACCAGACAGCATTGCTCATCGAGGTAGGTGGTGATTAGGCATACGTAACACATGTCCTAACCACCTTAGCTGATGGAGATTTACTACTTCATCAATAGACTTACCGTAGCTACCTAGTACTAGGTCGAGAATGTCATCATAAACCTTTGGGAAATATTTTCAATATTTGGAGTAAAGAGATCATGCTTTGTCTTTTGCTTCTTTCTAGCTCATTTGTTTACCTCTGATAATTTCTCTTGAGAACTCTTATTAGAAAGGATTATCTTATTTTTAAGAGAAATACTTAACCTACATTATATGATGTTTGTTTATATTTGTATCTCTAACTCATTACTGCAACTGAAATATGTCATCAGTCAAGGTAAACTTCTTTGTTACTCATTAGTGATACGTTCTTAAGATGTTAGCATTATACAGTCAGCTTTATTTAGTGTCAGTGCATAAATTATATACACATTGGCACTGTTTTACAGTCTCATGTATATTGATCTTTTTATATCTCTGGATTTAAGTATCTATGATATCTGCGTTATTCTTGGATTGATATTTTGTAACTCTAAATTTTAAAAATGAGAGACAGTATCTTAGTTGATGAGGACTACGCATATAGAATACATCTGCTTCTTAGTTTTTAATATAATAAATCATATGACTTTTCCTCAGATTTATATGAAGTTTGATGTACTGTAGTTGGTTGTCATTGTTAGATAAGCTTTAATAATGTGATAAATTAATTTATTGGCAAACACATACTTATGCAGTGTATAACAATGACCAGTCGGATGATTTGTTTAACCATTTATTTCAATGTGTCATTGTGTTTTTATACTATCCAGCGCTTGAAGTAGTTGGTAGAAAATTGTGTTTAGTTTTAGTTTTTGTGCTCGCTGGCACTCAGCGGCTAGGTATGACTGTAATCATAAACAAACTGATGCCCCTTTTAGGCTTCAAATCTGAATCGTCTACTATACAACTTGATTGGTTGTTCAGTACACAGTGATAAACGAGTGTACAGTTTTTGCTACTTTAACATAATCGAAAATGTTCAGTTTGTGATTACATGAGCATTTCTGTTTTTTGTTCCCTAACAATTTCCAGTTCTTTTTATCTATCTTTTGTATTCTTTATATATTCTCTTTCAATCTCTCTCTTTACCGTATATATTGATAGCCGTATATACATTTTCAATCCATCCACTCGTAATCGCAGTACAATAATAACTTTACAAGTAAAAGATCATTTACAACATTTTGAAGCTAAACAAATAACTTCAAGTCCTACAGAGTTAATGGATAATTTGAATATACAATTAGAGCATAGTTGGACAAATGCGTTGAATAGTAAGCATCATCATCAACAACAACAACCAGTTACTTTGTTATATGTAAATCCAGTTAAACTATATCCTTTGTCATTTGCATGTATTGAATTGAAACTAACACCAAAATCATCAGCATCATCTGTTATACAAGTGAAGCCACAACTAATACCAGTTGCAAAGGATGGAAATTTAATACAAAAGTAAGTATTTTTTGTTTATGCTTGTATTTTGTTTTGTGTTGGTAAGATTTTAATATTCTGTTGCTTACTTACGTACTTGGTAATTATTGTTGAACTACTTATGAATTACCATTCACCAAGTATCTATATTCGTGTATTTATCTGTGAGCTAACTATACTACGTTTGAGAGCTGGTGATGCTACTATTTGTTTAACAAAATCAATATACATCAATCGGGGTTCTGATCTTAAAATTAAGAGTGATTGAATGTCAAGGGGTTTAGTTGCACCCAGTATATCATATTTTTACTAAATTAGCAAACTTTACTGATAGTAAACTCTTACTTTGTTTTAATAAAAAACTTCGTCTAAGGTATGAATTGAGTCGTTTTATGGTTTATCTATGGGTTCCAGCATACCACCAAGTAACCCACATGTCGCAATTATACTAAACTGAGAAGATACAATATGTTCAGATAATTGATGTTATGAAATGTGGTTACTTAACTGTAAAGTTCATGAGAATAACTGTCCTGTTTTAATAAGTAACAAACTTGGGTTGATGATAACAGTTAAGTTTCAGTAACATTTACAACCGAGTTAACGCCGTAATATAAATTTATTGTCAGTAATTGAGTTATGTCTATTATGGTGGTAATATAGGTTTCACAGGTAATCCATAATTATATTTTGATGAACTAGAACTGGAACATAACTATAATATGGTGGTAGCGGATTGAATTAGGAATAAACCAGAACAACAAGTGAAAAGTAACTTGTAGTAACCACTGTTTCTTTAGGTACCGGATAATTGTAGCATAACCGTTACTTAAAGAAAAAACGCTTTTTTATGAATAATGATTAAATTATTGCAGTTGTAATTGGCACATTTAAGGGATGGTGAGTGAAATTTGCATCATGAATTAGTTACCTGTGTGTAGGGTACCATTGAAAAAAGTAGGAAAACATGCATTAAGTATCAGCAGAAATTATTCATGTAACTGTCTAGTTGACACAGTATGTTTTAAAGGTGCAAAGCTCCATACGAAACCTGAATGCCACGAGTTTGATTCCTTATGAAACTGTTGTTGATCAGTGATGACGAGAAGTCCAATATTAAGATAAAACATCTGTTGAGTACTTTCTAGCGTACAATAATTTTTTTCTAAGTAAATTCAGTTTGTAATATGAAATTTCATAAGCACTCATTCATTCTTTTTTTCATTTTTCACGACCTACACTTACATTACAAATGTATTGATGAATTGGCCTTAAAATCTCATGTTCCTAATGATTTGTATTGAACGTGCTACATTACTAGTTTAATTTCCTTTTTTATTTCATTTTTTACACTGAAGCTCTCCAAATTTAATTATAGAGAATAAATATATTCAACTGGAGTTTGACTCTAAAACTGGTTATCTACAAGTAAGTTTTCTCTCTTATGCTCATAACTTTGTTCAATTGGGATGGTTATTTTTGTGGAGATTGGTTATTTTATTTGATTGAATATATCACAGATTGATGTTGGCAGGGTACCATTGAAAACCAGGGAGCACTGGACAGCTGTTTCGTTCTAGTATGGAACTCTTCATCAGTGCGCAACCCAGATTCCGCACTAGGGGCTTCAGGTTGAGCTCATTAGTGACTAACTCCAGGATGTTCCTGAAGCTCTAATGAGAAGTCGTGACTGGTGGAGTCTAGACTTGTTGGGTGTGTGATAGTTATCACCAATGACAATGGATGATCATCGTGCTACATATCACAAATTGATGGAAGTGGGAATTCTACCATTGGATGCCGACCAATTGGTGCAGATGGTTAGACGTTCGAGTTAACCTGAAGCCCTTAATGCGGAATCTGGGGTGCGCACCGCTGAGGAGTTCCACCTTGTATTAATTCACTGGAAATTACTAAGTTTAAAGTATAGTACATAGAATAGCTTTGACAATTCTTGTAGTACTTTTTAATGTACTATTATTTAAACTAATCGTCACAGACCCTGGAAATCCAGGCATACAAATGAGCTTATCAGCATCATAAATTTATATCTGATTCTAGTTAATCAGATATTTGTAATTGTAAATGTGTATTTTATCTACAATAACTGCTGAACAGCATACTGACTTTACATGATTAACATATTTCTTAATTTTTTTTATATCTGTCTGTAAATCTAAAAGGACAGTGGAGTATAAACATTTGAATTCCATGGTAAGGATGCATATAATCTTTTAGGAGTCCTTAAATTGCTTCTATGTAGTAGTGGTGGTGGTGATGTAATTTAATTTAAACATTAAAGTTAGATTTTAGGTATATAATGGTTAAGTTAGATTTAGGATTAAGGTTGATTTTTCATGATGTACCGCTTGCTTCTCATCTTTATTTGTACATATACTGTATTACGTAATATTCATTCACTAAATTTGCTAGAAACTGGCCGAAATTTATTAATGCAAAGCACTTATTAAGCATTAAAAACGTTGTGCATAACCGTTAGTATATTTCATGTTTCATAAATTTGAACAAGGTTTACAGCTAACTTGACATAAGGTGGTGTTGTGTCTTTGGAATTAAGTTGTTTATTTTTGCAGTTTCCCTTGTCCCGAATAACAGCATCATCGGTGCCTACTTCACTTAGTTAATGATTGCTTCCATGTCTAAATGCTGATTATTTTTTATTACACGTGACCTATGCGATAGTATACGCCTCACATAAAAGGAAGTTAACATGTGATAGGAAATTAGTTATTTTTCAATCTGTCATCAGTTTCGTTAAGTGATCCTAGAAGCTGGTAGAAATGCTAGAATTTACCTCGTCCAGTCAGAATTGATTAAAAACATCTGTGATGTCAATCTGCCATATACTTGTTGCATAATCTTAAACTCTTAAATGTGACATTTTACTAGATAATTTCTTTTTAAATTATAATTATGGATTATTACTTTATATGAACGTACTCTAAGCGCTAACACTTCTACTGCATCTACTGCCTTTTGGTATTCATTTATAGTTTCAGAATAAAAAGATTATAGCGAAGTTCAGCGTTACAAAAATTCATCGTTAGGCGTTTTATTACTAACCTAACATAATATCGGGGAACCATTAATTTCTTTACTGACTGATGCAGTTTCAGGAGGAATGTAACGATGTTGTCTAATTAAAATGTATTTGGATCTTCCTGTTTATTTATCACGGACTGAAATAGAGCGCTTTGTATCGAGTGTATTGCGAGGCAATGCACTCAGGATGTATATATGGCAACAGACTTATCAGTTTCAGTCTATGACAAATTAGCTAGACGATCTAAATACATTCTAATTATATTTACATGCTCTTTGCACAAGTGTGGCTATCTGAAATCAGTAGCCTAGTAATGAACACTATAGCGTTTGGTACGGAATCCGATTCCCAGTGTGAACATCAACTCTCAGTTGCAGCTACATCCACCTGACGAGTCCCAAAGCTGAGATGAAACGTGCATCCTGGATTCCACTTACCAGCTACATTCCAACTTGGACAATAAAGATGATGCTCTTTATTCTGTTTTTCAACTTAATATCACTCTAATGATCTGGTATATTTGTAACTTCAGTGGTAGTGTTTGTCTTAAGGAATGGTTTAATTCATCGTCAACTTTGATAGCATCATCACCGCCTACTTCAAAATACGATGACGATTACTTTCTATTATTCCACAAGTTCCAAATCAATTTTAATTTGATAATCTGGTTTACATTTGATTATCTTTAGAACTTTTACTGCTTCTACTGTATCTATGCGTGTGCATTGGTCATTTTTAATTTAATTGACTCTTAACCATTTGCTTGATTGATGTCTTTACACTGAACTACAACTTGTGTTGTGCTAAAGAAAATTTATTTGTTGTAAAATTGTCTTTAAAGATATCTACTTTTAACGAATTCATTATGAATATGTATATATTTATATATAAATAATTCAATGAATGGATAGAATCAATAAAGAATGCTAATGTTTAATGCATTTTATAGCAACAAGTTCAGTTAGAAGTAACTTGCGAATTAAAGATCAAAATAAAAGGTTGATGCTGTTTTGTGCAGTACTAGCAACTTCGATTATTGATCACTACTATGTAATGACTAATGTTACATATAGATCTGTTGACCTTTTACTAATATCCATTCTCAACTAATACCCATAGGGAGTGGAAGAATATTGATTTTTTCTCTTTTCCTCTAAAGAAAATGATAAATAAATTAACTGGAAAATCTATGGATATGAAAATTAACTTTATACAATATCAAAGTTTACAAGGTGATTCGCATAGTGGACGATATCTGTTTATCCCAGATGGATTAGGTAAGGTAAGCAACATTCCTTCTGAATTATCCAGTAACAATAATGAATGTTCACTTGACCAATTTGTAGATAATTGAATACTGTTAAATCTTTCGAATTCTCTCTGCTCGTAAGCTAATCGTTGTATCAAACAGGACGTACAATGAACTGTCATCAGGATTTTCAACTCCAAGTGATGTTTATCAAGGCTGCTACTTATCGTCCTGTATATTTAACTTTATCATATATGTCATCTTGGGAATTACACTTTCTTCATTTAACTTTGCAGTGATTGACCTCCTACACAATTCGTTAGCAATTCTGTAGTATTAATCTGATATGTTGCAACGCTACGTTATACACGGGAGCACTAACTGCAACACTAACTCGCTTACTTATCTACTCGAAGCGATACTCGCAACCAGTGACCAATAACTCAAAACTAACTACTCGCCCAAAGCCAAATCAAGAAGATACAAACGTAGCACTACGACGATTCGTTCCTATGTTGTCCCAACTCTGTGTATATGATTACACCAACGACATTGTAATAATTAGAGTAACTAGCACATTAAAAGCCACTACAACCAATCACAATTAGCAAGGTCAGTGCGGAGAAAATGAACGACAGTACTGGTTATCACGTACTTTACAATAAATAAAAGGAATAGCGAAAATAACAATATTTTCAGGGAAAATAACTGGTTTTGTCTGTTAACATAATCTCATATATATATATATATATATATATATATATATATATATATATATATATTTCTAAATGGAAAATGTCGCTTCAAAATTGGTTCAAATTATCCCCTACATTAACAAGTTAAGCGCTTGGACTGTTTCACTTATAAGGAAGTCTCATCAGTTCTAGTGAGTTTGTACCTGATGATATCACTTTCGGCCTATCGATGTGTCCGACTGCCAATCAAATGATGAGTATACTGTTAAAAATGTCAATCTACAGCAAAATATGGGCGGGGTGTTCTTTTCTTAGACACGCATAAACTCCGGTCTTTGATCATAGTTGTTGACATTTGCAACAAAACTTAGTAATTTGCTAACGGTATATCTGTGCGACACTGTAATGGCTGATTCGAAACCGTTGGCATGGAGTGTTTTTCAACTAACTATTTAGCAATCATAAAAGATTTGTTACTGTTTTTTTACGGGACCTTTGAAATGTATTTGTTTTTTGTATATTTTCTCCTTCACTTTTACCTGCAGATATCAACTGTGATTTAGTGTTGTTGAAATTATTAAATTTGACTTTTTCTATAACTGATTGACTTTAATTTGACAGACAACTACTGAAAACTAGAAGTCATTTAATAGCTCCCTGTATTGAACTTGTCAGTAGCTGTGCTCACACACAGGTGACCAAAGCCAAAGGTCTTCAGAGATTCTTGGCGAATGCTTAATCTTTTGACTTGTTAGCCTCCATCTAATGACATATATTTTTATCTTCTGCCAATTTACAATATTCCTAAACCTCATTTATTTACATTAATGATTAACTCCCTTATGCCTTACATGAATCATAAACTACGATAAAATAGCTTTATAACTGTGTCCACATGTTTTCAATTGTTGTATAGAATTAAAGGTCAGTCTATTACATGAAGTTCAAGATTAAAATTACTCCCCAAAGTTTGTGTTTGTATTCTCTTTACATATTTTTACAGTAAAATTTTACTATAAAATAATTTTGAATTAATGTTATTAATCTTTATTAATTTTAGCCATTGCAAAATCCGAATTCCTATAAGTATACGAAAGGTAATTTAGTGGATACAGTGACAGTTTACACTAAATATGTTACACATACAGTTCGTTTGTATAAATCAGGTGAGTGGTGAAGTTATCCTGATAGTATTCTTTTATCGTTTTTATCACTACTGGTGTCAGTAATATGATGATCATTGAATTTAGTGTTATAGTGTCTGACAAAATCTTGTTACAGATGTACAGAAAATTGTATATATTTGTCAAGTTGTAGCATGTACTTTACTGACTGTCACCTACAGTCCTCTGGAGCCGCGAATAATAAATATAACTTATGTATCGCTTTACAGGACAGGTCAGACACAAAGTATTAAACGTGCTTCCAAAATTAGTGGATAAGATTGTGAATTTCTATCTACTGAAGTAAGTTACTTAAATACATGTAATGTGTTATGAATTGCCACCTCCCTTGTGATACAATGTCAGCCGACGAATGAGAGTAGATTAGACGAATACTAAGGTCAAACATGACATCAATCTATGAAATCACTATTTGTCGATAAGTGCAGAGGACTCTATTATAACTGCCATGATAACACAGAAACATTCATCACTACCTCTATTCCACAAGTTTATTCTTCCTTTTGCTACATATTCTCCATGCTTAATATCTTTTAACGGCACTGATATTACCGCCACTTTGGTACTCATTTTGATATTTTTATTTGGTTGTGACAATCTCAATCGATCTATGTACGTATATGCGTCATTTTCTTTGCTGTTTTTAACCAACCGAATGATTACTGTGCTAGGTTTAAATCTCACTAGTTCTATGGTTATCTTCTCGTTTTCAGCGATTCATAAATTCCTGTAGTTAAATTATTCAATAACTTTTGTAGCCTATGATGTAAACAAGGAGGGTCAGTGGCTAAAGCATCCCACTCGCAACCAACAAGATTGATGCTCTTACTTTGAAAATTCTACTTCAGTATGAGCAACCGGGTAATAGTATAATCAGTCTTCATACTAAAAGCCTGGTTTGGAGCCATGTACACTGGTCTGTACCTGGTAAACCTTATCGTCGAAACATTCCCTCCACACTCACTTGTCATATCTTCAGTTTGTTGTTACTTGCTTTTTTCTCTTTTTCATAATACACATCAAATGCGAATTGACAAACCAACATCGACAACATTGTTTCAGATAATTTGCATTCACAATTCATTGAAATTGAGAATATCGTCAACATTATAGTGAATTCTCCAACTGATATTGATCTGTTTATGACAATACAAACTGATCTAATTAATAAAGATCGAGCGTTCTATACTGATTCTAACTGCTTCCAGGTAATGTGTAATGGTAGTATTATTCATTATAATTGTATTTAAGCGTTTGTAGTCGTCATGCATTGATCCCAGTTGAGTTCCATTAAATATCAGAGAGCACTAGAAAGGCTTAGTATGGTAGTCTTCTGGCAGTACTTACCCATGTATACAAATTGATTGGGGTGGGGATCATACTATTGGACGTTGGTGAAACCTGGAGTTCCTACCTTTAATCCCTTGAGTGGGGTCGTAGATGTGCACTGCCACTGAGTCATATGTCAGGACGAAATAATTATCCAATGCTCTTTGATTTTCATTGATACTTAACCGAAGTCAGTCTGTGTCTAATACAAGCAAAGTATTAAAATTAATCTCCACTAAACCATGTCAACTTAACAATAATGACATTTAGTTTTTGATTGGTGTTATATTTTTGGTAGTTATTGTGACTTTTCTGCTGAATTAATTTCAGATTGTATTACTTAAATGTGATGTTAACATATCGAGCGGCGCAGTCACAATTTCATGAAGCGTAGATTGATAGTTAAATGTTAAAATAAACGAATTTCAGTTGATAGAAGGATGCAAGAATCACATAGTACCTTAATAATCATTAAATATCACAATGAAAACTGCTGTTGTATAAATTCTTAAGTATTTGGGTTAGTTTGGAGGTGTCCCGTTATATGATCGAGGATCCTATGTGAGTGTGAAGCAATAGTCTGGTTGTTTAAGTAGCTACCTTACAACTGATCGACTGCAGGTTTGAACCCCCTCTCCATCTGTATCAGATTAGATATATGGTTAGTATTGCTAACCATACTTGTTACATAGATTAATCTACTCAGCATTCTAAAAACAATAATAATAACCCTTCCACACAATTGGACAAAGAAGAGGACAATTCATGAAAATTTTAGATAGTTCAAAAGTGATATGTTGTAAATCTATTTATATATTGGCAGTTATGATCATACCAGCATAACAAATATAGTAAACTAAGAGAGTAAATAACTATTCAGATCAATGGAAACAGCACTACGGTAATATGAATTAAACATTATTGATTATTCGCTTATATACTAGAATTATAACTTAATACCAAAATAAAACTGGATAGTTTATAACTATTCTAAGAATTCCTTCTAGCACGCAGTGTTTTGACATGAGTTTGACATAGTTTACTAAGCGTAATATTAAGTTGAAAGAAATAATCAAACTAACAGATTATACCACTAATGATATCTATTCTACTTTGTTATACTGAATTGGTTGTAGTTCCCAGTTCCATCTGAATAAATTTTCTCAAATTTGAGTAAAAGATTGGTATTTCAAATGGATATTATTGATATTGTTGAATTCTTTGAAGTAGATGATTTAATTTGAGATCTTTGATTACCATTTTTGAAAACATCAGTAGCTCCTTACTTCATGTGGAAGTGTGCTTTTTCATTTATTTTATTAATGTTAAATCAGGTTGTCATGATACGCATGTTTATAGTTAGTTGGTTATTTTCATACTTCTGAAATAATGAGAAAGTTCATTTATACATGAAGTAGACGCCACTGATAATGATGTAGTCTAGAACGACAATCAAAACTCTTTAATTAAACGATTAAGCTGAGAGGATTCAACAACACCAATATCAAAATATTGTCTTGATTTATTTCTTTGATTCTCGGTTGTTGGGGATGTTAGATCCCCAAAATTCTCTTGGCAAACCTGTTATTTTTGTGATTTATTTGTACACATTTAAATTTCTCGTTTTCGCGCCAAAAAGTTCCTTTTGCACTTTCAGTTTGTGTTTCCCACTTAGCTAGACACTAAATCTTATTGGTTCGCTGTTTATTTTAGTACGCTATTTGTGACACTCCAATAACTCTCTCTTTTTGCGTATATATACGCATGAGATGTGTGGTTATCCGTTTGCCAGGCTACCTGTGGAACGAAACGCTTCTTGTTGACGTTGGACTTCTTTCTTTAGAGTTAGCTGGGCTGGGCCACTTTGAAATAGCTTACTTGTTGTTGTGTAGTTAGTCCTACGTTCGCTAGGAGGTATCGAGGTGTTCTCCTTAATTCGCAAACTTTAGCATCTGTTAATATCTACATTAAATTTTGTGAATTAAAAATCTTCATTATTATTGAATATTCTATGGTTTCTTAAATAAATTTTTATTTAGTTTATTCGAAGACAATATCATGATAAAATTCCTTTGCAAGGAAATGTCTATCCAATAGCATGTGGTGCCTACTTAGAACAAGAGATGAATTCATTTCTAAATAATGATCATAATCAAATTAAACAATTTCAACGTTTAAATCTATTTACTTCATATCCAACTGGTGTAGTTAGTCCCAAAATTGGTCAACTCAATGTATGGATTGATCGACGATCTTCACGAGATGATTTACGAGGTGCTCAATCTAATCTAGATGGAGAATGGATTTTGCAATCACGATTACGTTTATTTACAGAAATAATTTCAATTGATAAGACTCAGGTGGAAAGAGTAAGTTTTTTTTCTTATTGATAAAATGTAAATTGATCTTTTACTGTTTTTCTTGGAGGTGGGAGGGAAAGGAAGGGTATCATGTTTTTTTATTACCTTGCTATGCATCTAGGAAATCGTAATGATACGTATCTCCTCATACACCATCTTTTAAGTAATTTATAGATTTTATTTTCGGTGGTTAGTTCAATCCAATGCTAACTTTTGTCGTAAAACGACCCTTTGAATACTAGGAAGTATTGAACGCAGATACTTCGTCTTATTTTAGTAGCATACACTTGTAAGGTGCGTTGAGTTCTATGATCCAAGCATAGAACTCTAGTTGGTTTCTCCACAATAACACGACAATTATCTGACCTCACATCTACATAACTAATGCATTTATCACGTGGTTGGGACTGAACTATTAGTACTCTATGGTTTTTAATATTACTTTAACTAATATATTAAATTCAGGTTAAAGAAATAGGAAGTATTTTTAGTATAGGGGTGAAGGTTGTAAAGGTTATTCGTTTTTGTAGGCTTTTGTTATTTTATTCCTACTAGTGAATAAATTTGCCAGGTAACTTTTAGAGTTTTGATGAGAAGCCGTGACTAGTTGAGTTTATTCATATTGGGTGTATAAGAAATATCGTCAATAGCAATGAATCATAATTGCGCCATATTTAAAACCGACCGAAGCTACAAGTGTATATTAATAAGGAAGTCTAAAGGTTAAGAGCTTGATATAATTCCCTTCAGTTCTAAAGTTCCATTCATGGTGAGGTTGTGTATACACAACGTTGACGGGTTCCACAGGGGAACTTGTGTCATTCTTCGATATAAAACTGCAGTATGGACAACCGTCTTAGCCACCTTCAGTCATTCACATTTGGACGTAAAATATTGGAGGGGATTTATATTTCAGGTACATGATATTGAAGTTATTTAGTTCTCTGGGCTAGATAGTTTAATCGGTGAACTTTTATTTTCATTCTGGTTCACAATATCTCCAGCGTCTCCTCTTTCATATGTGACACTTTTTCGTTATTCCTTAAGCATTAAATCAGTTCCTTCCTGGCGGTCCTTGTCTCTTATTTGCTGGATTTACCCCTGTTTACACGGTCGATTGACCCGTCCTGCAAAGGTTAATAGGTCGAATATATGTATTTGCTTGTTTGTTTTTTCAATTAATCTGAGTACTATGCTTCTAGAAAATCTGTTTCATTATTGGAATTCCTTCAATCCATAATTCCTACGTGTTTCTAGTCTAGTTCATGTTTGCTGCTCTCCATATAAGGAGTTCTTGTTCTGACTTATTTGCTGTTTGGAACTGGTATTGACTCTAGATAATTGAAACCAAATGTTTAATGTAAATTACACTTTAGCAGTGTTCATCTCTTATCTACTAAATGAAGGGAAAATCAATGAAAATACTGGATACAACACTAACACTTTGTGGTTAACGTCAGGCTATGTAATGCAGCTGGATTATTTACGTGAGAATCAATGGTAAAATAGAAGTTTATATAAACTGGAAAAGTGTTTATTCGTTATTTTTTCATCGTAGCAAAAATCATCCAAATGGTAGTACTGTTTTGTATGTGATATATCTCGACGATCATTAAACACTTATGACGATAACCGTCTCCCTCTTGATTCATGTGTGTGTACTGCTAAAGGGTTATTTAATCACTTTTTATTTAAATTGTTCGAATTATATGTAAATTGTTGTCATTGTTATTTCTTTACATCATAGAGTGTTCCAGGTCTAACTGTGTTCTCTCAACTAATACTCAATGATTTACTACGACCAGTACACAAATTTTATGTAAATCAACCGACGTTAAATAATTTACTTGTAACCGATTATCACTTGATGCCAACATCTGGTCTTCCTTGTGATTATGAATTAGTGACAATGAAAACGTTTCATAATTCCAAAATACCTAAAGGTAACTGGTTATTATAATTTTTTATAAGGAGTATATCCTTTCTATTAGACATGGATAAAATGATGGATTAGGTATTTTTGTGTTAACCATTAAAACACTATGTAAATCTTTTATTAAAGAAAATATGAGATATTTAACGACTTATAATGGTGTTGGGACGGCTCCTAGCAACCTCATCGAAGCCTTCAGAGTCCTTGAAAGAGCCGGAGACATCCCATTCAATCACTGATAGACAGCGCTTTCCAGAATCTTGACGTGGCGTGTTCTGACTGGGTAATCGTTGTAACCTCAGTCTCGATTGGATGAATTATAATGATGATTTTATTGTTTCAGAAAACTATAATAAAAATACGGAAATTCTATACATAACTCACTCTCTTTTACCGGAATAAGGATTTATTCCTTCTTGTCTCCTGTATTCTAAATTGCGACTTGGACGGTTGGAGGCTTTCGGGTTCTGAAGTTGTCCGCAGTCAGCCAAGCTATCAAACACAGGTTGTAGCAAATAACATTTTAATCATTCATTATGTCTTACGTAATGTACAGAACATCTTTAAAACATGCTATATGCAGAACAGCCGATTTTATGCATAGCATTCGAAGTCATTGTTTACATCATGGTGGAAATAAAACATGCTGTTGATGCGCACTTGAATAAACGAATTATATATTTATTGCTACTACTACACAATCATATATATTGATGCTGGAACTACCTGTACATAACGTTTGACTCTTTGTTGTCGGGTTTAAATAAAATATTTGAGTGGTGTTTCGGTGGTGAAGACGATAATACGTAGTCTATGTTTTATCTGTACCTTTTTACTGTTATGCAGTGTATAGCATATACGTTGACATTGAAATTAATTTTATTATTCATTCGTTTATACCTCAATAACGAATGTGACCTTTAGAAGTAGGGAACATGATTAACTGATGCTAATATTTAATCATAGGTACCTTCAGAAGCCCTGTTTAAGTGTATTGAGACTAATGATTGAGTGATTGTAAGATTAAATGCAATGAATTAGTTAAGTATGACAATTCACTTGTTGGGGTAATGAGTCCTTTAATCAATGTTGATGGAACATTAGTTACACAACTCTTGAAAATCAGAAAGCACTAGTTGTTTGATCGAATTGAATAATCTCTACAACATCCAATAATAATAATTATTGTTATCATCTGCTTATTAGTAAGTAAATTTCGAGAAGTGATTCTAGGTGTTCTAGTGGGAAATTGTAATTAGTTAATTTCAACCATGTTATGTGTAAGACAAATATCACGAAATGATGGTCACAAAATATTGTTAATTTACTTTACTTACATTTATAAATTAATGCATGCAAATTAAGTGATTGGAAAATTACACACTTTCTAATAAGCCTTACGGATCATGATTTCGATGCCTGATGTGAAAATCATGGTTGTGTACTTCTGTTGAGTCTCAGGATGAAACAACTGTGTAGTCACTTTTACTTTCTAATAGTTATCTGACTCAAGGCAATAACTTTTCATTTCTTCAGCTACTCAAATGAATTGTAATTTTCTACTACATCATAGTTTTATCATATTGATTCGATTTTATTTTCATATTAGAATTTCATGCTGCACCAAATACTCAAGTTGGTGTTATTATTCGACGTTTTTCATCAGTTTGTTATGCCAAAACTTTACCAAATATTGATTTCTATTCACAATGTGTCTATAATATTGAACAAAATGATGAAGTAAGCTATTCATAGAATAAAAAATTATTTTTTGTTAGCAATAAACTGACTGCTTTTATTGTTTTATTCAAGAGCATTTGGGATGGAGGAGAGTTAGAGGTGGCCAAACTAAAAATTGACATCAGTCCATGAAGTCACTGACTGTTGGTTTAAGTCGTGTCGGTAGTTGCAGACTCCCTGGATGGGGTCCTCACGATTGCCGTAACCAGTGGCTAGAAACACTGAGTGACATGGCCCAGAATCGGTCACAATGGCGCAGATGTATTCACTCATTGTCCTCCCTTAAATCATGAGCTTTAAATTATTCCATAACTTTCTTTCTACGCTTCGTGAACCTTATTCTATATGTTCACACTCCTTGTTACTACTGTTTATTTATTTTATTGAAGTAACTTCTACTAATAGTGGTGGTGTTAATCTTACGGTGGCACGGAGGTATGACAACTTGAACTGATGCACACATGTGCCACGTTCTATGTTGATTGTACATACATACAACAACATTTGCATAATCTTGATTTTAGTGGAATCTTTTATCAGTTATTTAATTTACTGAGATAGTTTTATTGTTATTGGACTGTTGTAGGTTCTGTAAACGATTATTTTATGATGTATATATAAGTAGATTATATAGAATTAATATGATGTGGAGAGAGGTTTTAACATAAACTGATATCAATTGAGATACTATTGAAAACAAAGAACCATTGAATAGATGATTTGTTTTTAATTGGAACTCCCTAGCAGTGTTACTTTAAGGCTAGTCTATATCATCGCCTAGACTAGTCACTAGATGTGAAGTAGTTGAATGCGTTCACTACTTCATCTGCCTCGCATGTTTCTCCAACTTTTATAGGTAGGTATTTGATTAAATCTCCTGATGGATTCAAAAGTTTATTTGGTTTTTGCCAGCTTATGTCACTTCTGGCCTAGGCGAAATATCTATTACAATAGAAGGGTGAGTATACTGCTCTGCAGTTTACTAACTATTAATTTACAGGTGCAAAACATTTGAAAATTTAATCATGAAGGTCTTCAAAGTATCATTTGCATATCATGGAATAACCTAGTTAGCAATATTCATATTAGATACAGAAAATGACAAATCAGTGAGTGAATGAAGCTGTTAGCCTTGATAAAGGTTGTTAGAACATGTAGTATGTACACCCAATCACCATCTGCCTACCTCGTAGCAGCATGTTATTGACTACTGGCATAGGAGTTAGGTATCAAAAAGCTATGGATGGCCAAATGAAAACATGCTACCAGTTTATGATGTTGTTGATTGTTGATCTGAATCATTGTGGAAGATGAAGACTACTTAGTTTAGGGTACGCATGATAATCGCGGCAAGTTTCTGGAAATATATGTCACAGTGTCAATGAAAGTGACGTAAATGTCTGCATTCTTTATCTTCGTCTTGTAAATTTTATGGCTGACTATACCAAGCATTTTGTTTTGTTAATTTATCATTGTTTAATGTTCACATAATTATAATTAAATAAATAATTTCAGTTATTCTTCTTATCATTTTTAACTTTATTATTATGAATTCTAGTTGAATGTACAAGAATTATTTGGTTCTATTCAATTATCACATGCAATACAAACTAATCTAACTATGATTCCATTTTCTGCTGATAATAAAACTAAGCGTATTCATATTCGTCCAATGGAGCTTGAAGCTTTCTATCTTGTCTAAATAGTGTTACTGTTATTATTATTACTATTATTGTTTGTTTGTTTGTTTTAAACCAGTTCATTTTATGTGATAGTTATTGTTTTCTTTCTAAGTAAACTTGTTATATGTAAGATAATCTTTTATTGCAGTTCTCTTAATATCTTCTGTAGTTATCTTAAATGTAATCTAAGTATTAATACAGATACACATATACATGTCTGTGTATATGTGAAGATAATGATGGTGAATTTCTTAAATACCTTGGATTGTTTGTTTTTTTCATTCTCTTCAATAATGAATTGTGAATATTCTTCTTTTTTGTTATATTTTGTCTTCTTTATTATGCATAATTTTTAAGTAACGATCTGATTGTCTAATGAAGTACTACTCTGTTACAATATAGGTTTGTTTTATTTATGGTATATAGATGGATAATGTATGCCTATGGCGATTATGAACAGTTTCTCGTAAATACTCATTCATATTATTGTACAGTCTTCTGTACAGATTATTGTATTGTTTTTATCTGTACTCCTTTATAATATCTATACTTATATTCAGTATTTTTAATAAATTATTAAAGTATTTACATCTTTATATAGATAAAGCGTTACAATCTACAAGTAGCATTCCATGCAGAAAAAAAAACACTTTCTATGAGTATAGTTTGAAAAAAAAAACATTCTAAATAGAAGGTGGTTCAAGGAGTTAGTCAGTAAGAAGCTTTAAACCTAGGTTTCATGCTGTTGGCTACTCGTCAACAAGGCGTACCTGCAGTTTTTGAGAGAAACTATAATTCCATATATATTCGATCCCGAGTCATCCAGTTTCAAAGTCTGCGACCGTTACCGCCAATCGGTCAATTTATGATATTGAATTTAAATTCAATAATTTCCGTAACACCAAATTAGTCATTTTATCAGCACAGTAGCGACTTATTTAAATAGGCAATTGCTTGAGTTCTGGTGAGAAAGCCTGACCAGCGGATTTCAAGTATCTCCAGCTTATGTTAGTTACCCATTGATAATAACGAATAAAGTTGCACACATGGATCTGGAAATAACTGAAGTTACATATATTAATCTTTAGATGCAGACTAGCTCAGCAGTTTAGCGATTAAGCATTCACCATAAAACTTGGAGGTCTTGGGCGTGATTTTCTGGTGTGATAATGAATACTCACTACTGACTAGTTTCACAATATGACGAAACGGATGTCCATTCTCAATTTCTGTTTGTTGTTTCTAATAGTTGTTTAATTCATTTCCATTCATACTACATTCAGAAATCACACTGTAATATAATGCATTACTCAGTTATTTTTAAATGAATGAAACAAGAACTGAAAATATTACAATACAACATCCATAGTGAACTTTGAAAACATTTATATTATGTCTTGAGATGCAACTATGTCCGCCATGCGACTGCTAATCTGCAAATCAGATTGAAGAACATAAGATAATTGAGCTGAAGGCCAAAGAGATAAATTGTATTTCACTCATTCGTTTATATGCATACAAAACCTAACGACACTAATCAATAAAGAAAACAACATTCATGCAAAATAATGCTAATTATGACTAAAAACTTGGGGGGGCCACGGATACATTGTTGACTAGTTCTAGTTCCTGGATGGTAGCCGAGTATAATAGCAGTTCATTGATATGATTGGTGGTCAGGGTAAGGGGAACACAAAAATTGAGTTGGAATTTACGAGACTCGTGAATAAGCCCCTCTTCTAGATTCCAACTGTTGCATCATTCGAGTTTTGCCAAAAATTTATGCGAAGTTAGTAAAAAATACAACTTATCTGACCAGAATTACTCAAATGAAAACATCTACAAGTTGAATAACATACTGAAATTAAGTAACTGGGACCTCTTTACAAATGAAGCGTTAGAAACCACTGTAGATGTCACAAGTTCTTACCTCAAGTCTTGTCATGATGTCTGATGTTCTAGTGAAAAAATTATCAGATTTGACCGATTAATCTCTCTACATCTTCAACGACTGAGGACAGAAAAAGAAAGCCACTACAAGAACAAAGATTATACTGAAGTTAAAAGGGTAAATGGCCCTATATGTCAAGAAATAAAACGTTTGAAGTCATTGTATACTGAAAAGTTACTATCCTGTAAAAGCTGTTAATGTTCGGAAACTATTCAAGTAGCTTAGATACACTAAACAAATTAGAGATGATACACATTTAAATGCCTGCTCGTTAAGCGAGTCTTTTATACGGTATGGATTTGATCAGATGCTCTTTGAGCATTGTCAATCAAATGAATATTTTAGTCCCGTATTAACCGAAATAGAAGTTTCAGAATGTCTGAAGGCATTCAAGCCAACCTGATGAGATTCCGAACTTTCTCTTCAAAAAATGTGCTAATGTTTTCTATCAGTCAATGACTATTATCTTTAAAGAGTCTTTCTCAACAAAAGTGATATCAAAAACCTGAATGAAGATAAAAATAACTCCCATACAAAAACAGCGTCTTCTGATAGTAATGTTAATTCCAGTATAAGACTTGCAAAATGACTTAAATGCCCATGAGAATTCGCACGTTTGTAAAACTAGAGAGTCTACAATTAAGACTATATCGTATGTTACTTATCTTGGTGTAACTTTTAGTTTTAATCTATCTTGGTCTTCCCATGTTTTGCTAATATGAAAGAGGGTTTTTCGTTTAATATATTATGTGAAGCAATTACGTGCCTTGGTTTTATCATGAACTTATTATTACAATTCGTCAGTTTTTATATATGACCGATCAGTTTACATTATTCCTCATTATTTTTTCCTGGACTTTTGAGAAGAGACTATATTGTGTTGCGTAGAGTATTGAAAGCTGTTAGTAAAATGTGTGGTTAGAACTACGACGTCATTATTAACACGGTTGTAGACGGACACTTAAAATCTTGTAGACAACTATCTAGTACAATTCTATCAGATATAAGCCTCCTGCTAAATAAACATCTTCCACCTTGTAAATCTTCTGGCAGGACGCGACGCTGCTACATTAAAATTCAAGAACGTAAAGAAAAGTATAAATACTCCACTATTCCAAATATAGTACATGTTCTATATATATATATATATATATATATATATATATATATGTATATATATATATATATATATATAAACTATTATTTACAATTAGGGGGTTTGTGGAGATTATTAACTGTTAATTTTTATATCATGATCTGAATCCGACAACCATTGATCACCTGGAAGCACTAGACAGCTGTTTCATCCTAGTATGGGATTACACAGCAGTGCGCATCCATGATCCCATCGGGCGTCGAACCCAAGACCCCCTGGCTCCTCGGAGAATGCTTTACTATTGGACTACTGAGTCGTACCGCGACACATCGGGAATTGACTTGATTGAAAATATCAATCGTTAGGAGCCGACTCAGTGGTCCAGTGGTAAAGCGTTCTCTGCTGGGCCGGAGGATTCGGTGGTCGATCCCTAGTGGGGTCGTGGATGCACACTGTTGAGGAGTCCCATACTAGGATGAGATGGCTGTTCAACGCCTTGCGACAAATACCAACAAGTCGGTTTCAAACGGTTGGTATTTTTAATATAGTTACTTTGCAACACCCTTTCGTGGCATCATCCATTACAATCCGAGCATACCTAGTGGTCTAATGGTAAGGCATTCACCAAGGAATCAGAGGATCGTAGGTTCGATTGTGAAGGTGCTGATGATGTACACTACTGAAGAGTCCCGTACTAGGACGTAACGGCTGTTCAATGCCAGAAAGTGGTTTTTGGTTGTCTAATTCAAATAAATTCGCAGTATTCAATTAATATGAACTATTTGTCAGTCTAATGTATATTATATTACTATTGATTGCAAATGAAGTAATTTATATTGATTATTATTGTAATGGTTCATGTTTAACCAAAAAGGACTTCGTTTTGTTGAGAGTACAGTGTCACGAGTATGTTTGCAAATCTGGAAGAAAGAAGTGTTAAAGAAAAGAGTGAACCGATGATTCAGTCAACATATTAGTTTGCATTTTACATATAATAATTAAAATAACTGATCGAAATAAGCAATGATACATGTGTGAAATAATTTTCAAGGCTAAAATAAAAGAGAACAGTCGAAAAACTAATTGATGGTGTGTGTGTGTGGGGGGGAATCTGAATACATCAAAAGAATGAATTGCACTTAGGTTGAACCGGAAGGTAGAACTAATGGCAGAGTTGGTTGGAGAATGCTAGTCTGTGGCTAATGATCCACGTAGGGTAACAGGCTGACAAATAACCCTCAGACTACATCACGAGACAAGCATTAACATGGAATGCTGTTGGGAAACGGAAAAGAGGAAGGCCAAAGAACACTCTGCGTCGAGAATTGGAAGCAGACATTAAAAGGATGAACAGCAACTGGAAAAAATTGGAAAGGATTGCTCAGGACAGAGAGAGTTAAATGGAGAATGCTGGTGAGCGGCCTATGCTCCTCAGCGAGGAATAACGGACATAAGTAAGTAAGTAAGTAAGTAAGTAAGTAAGTAAGTAAGTAAGTAAGTAAGTAAGTAAGTAAGTAAGTAAGTAAGTAAGTAAGTAAGTAAGTAAGTAAGTAAGTAAGTAAGTAAGTAAGTAAGTAAGTAAGTAAGTAAGTAAGTAAGTAAGTAAGTAAGTAAGTAAGTAAGTAAGTAAGTAATGTAAATATTTTATTCCTATCATCATTATGTTCTCCGTGCCTATCCTCCCATTTGGAATATTGACCGTTAGTATATCACATTTCATTTATGAATTATGGTTAGTTAGCTGTGTACATGTTTCCTCTACTCACTACCACTATCTCCCTTGTTCTGCATCATTGTTAAATCCCTAATTGGCTGACTGCGTGGTTTGGTTTTATTCATATATGAAGGAATACCTGAAATGTAATATGATGCTATCAAGTGGTCAACTCATTTATATTGTCTTCTTCATTCCGGCTTGGGGGGGATACCAGTAATCACAAGGCAAGTGTGTAGAAACATGCAGATTGGTTATACGCATCAGACATTATTATGCCGTTATAACAAATATCTCATTCACCTCTACACAAAACAGTGTTGATTGGTTTCATTATGTCAATTGTTGTCTTCAACATCACTGTGTCATCTCAAGAAATCATGATTCATGCCAAAGAAAACGAAATTTACACAAAACAAGTTATCAGTAGTCCTGTCAAGCTGAAGAAGTTTCAAATGAAATTAGCATTACCAATATATGCTACTTAGAATGACCATAAATTGAACATTAATAACGTACAAATTATCCAGAAACATATTTCTAACTACAAATAATAACTAATTGGTAGCTAAAATATTTCACACTTCGCTAAACCCTAACTAATGCACTTAACAGGATGGATGATCTTACCACCCTACTTGAACTATCCACCTAAACAACCATAATTCAATTGTAACAAAACTTCTCATGTGTTAGACAAAAATATACATACATCGGTTATCAAAATTCTTCTCACTTCTTATATCATATTTTTTCTTATCCACTGACAAATAGCATTTACACAAACATGTCATATTATAGTCAGTCAATCAGTCAGGTACAATGTAGAACTTGGTATATGTGTTCATCACATCAAGTTACTATACCCAAATTACTAGATAGAGATTAAATTAGCAGATAGAAATGTAGAGATATTATAGTGGAACATCTTAACTCATAATTTTCATTTGATCCGTTCTTGCATAAATAAAATAGTAAACATATCAATTAACAAGTATTATATAAGTTGGATTGTAACTGGCAAGTAGAATCCAGGAAGCGTATTTCGTCCTATTTGGGACTCATCGGCTGGATGTACATGCATCCCAATGTTGATGTTCACACTGGGATACAAGTTTATCCTAATATCAATTAACATTTTCATTAGAATAGTATAAAGTTATTTTCATTTAATTCTATAACATTGATAATGTTTACACTTAGTAACCAGAAAATGTAAACAAAATAATAAAAGAATCGATTCAGATTTTTTTATTCTTAATAAAATAACTACTTGATTGATTTTCTATCAGTTTTCATATCAATTTACAATTGATTTTTTTTTTGAAAACCAACTGAAATGAAATAAATTTTAACAAGTAGCCACAGCAACTTCTAACGATTGAACCGACTCATATCAATGAAAATAAATCAGAAAGCAATGAAGGATGGAGGAGAAGTTATATTTGATCGTAAGTGTAGGAGAGCGAATGGGATAACAACATCTAGTCTGACAAACTAGTAAAGCGAGTTGTTACCCACGTTGTGTCGTGCTGTGATCTGGTGGTGACGCGTGATCGAACACCTTCAACTAGTCGTATCCGCTAAAACAAACATGATCGGCATCAATGTCGAGAGCATATACAACTATATATTTTAGGGATTATTTACCGATAAACATGCATACATTCCATGGATTTACAGAATTTAAGTTACGCTATTTTATTTTATTTGTTTAAAGTATAGTAGTTCTTATATAAAGTAGATCAGTTAATGAGTAGGTAAGCATTCATCATTTCATTTGAGGTGGCTTTTTTTGCATTTTGTATTTAATTATAACGCTTATATTCCATATAAAATAATCTTGGTTAAACATAATTAGAAACCATGTGGAAAATGCTCCGTCCTAGTATGTGATACTGTAACTCGTGTTGTTGACTTTTCTAGGTTTCCCTATCAAATGTTAACCAACTACACAACTGGGTAGGCATCCATTTGTAGAATTCCCTCTATTATTAATTTGTAATATAGTGCGGCGAGTACAAACAACGAAATCAAATGTCAGTTCTCATAAAACTACCTCAAATAAGCTATCATAAGAAGTTCGCTAGTGACTATTTTCAAAATATTCCTGTGGTTCTTAGTAGAATTTGTGACTTAAGTAGTTTAAACCTGTCAACAGTGAGAAAATTACCAGTAATTATAATATATGTTATTCTGATTATGTCAAAAATTGATCGGAGTAAAAATTCCATCATTGGATGTTGGCCAATAATCTTGATGATTATGAGTACACAATAATGTAATAAAATAGATGTTAAGTTATTTAGGTAAAGGATGAATGATAACAATTTTGAATCGGATGCATAGGTTAAATTTCAAAGGCTTAAAGGATGTTTATCTATTCTGAACTTCTACTTAATATCCTGGAGTTAAAATTTTTTCACTCCTTTTAAATGTAGACTCTTATAATAAATCAACTAGCAGTAGCATTTAAAGTGTCCGTCAACTTTCGACTGTTTTAAAGAATACATTATTGATATATGTGCTAACTAGGCAGAAGATCCGATTCTTATCTGCTTCGGATAACACCAGGCTAAATCTACACTGGGGCTTAAACACAGAAAAATGCAAAACACTAG
This sequence comes from Schistosoma mekongi, assembly GCA_034768735.1. Lineage (NCBI taxonomy): Eukaryota > Metazoa > Platyhelminthes > Trematoda > Strigeidida > Schistosomatidae > Schistosoma > Schistosoma mekongi. The sequence goes on from CM068311.1 coordinate 13,750,682, forward strand.
ACAAACACTTTATTCCAAGTAAAATAGAGAGTTAATTATAAAATATTCGTATATTTACGGTTTACTGAAAAACTAAAATCATTATTATAATCCATCTAAAGTAAACTAAGAAGTTTCAACTATTGCCCAGTCAGAATATGCCACGTTTGGAAAGATCAGTCGATCAGTGATTGAATGTATTACCTTCGGCTTTTTCAAGGGTTCTGGAGGTTTTATCGAGGTTATACAATATAATCAACCGTACTGAAGGACATGTTCTAGTTACTACAGTATTAAACCTTCTCTCTCCTCCAACTGTTGTGATAGTATCATCTTTAAAGTCGAACAGAATAGAATCTAGCTCTATGCTCTAGCTAAAGCTGAAGGACATTTCATTCCATCTACATACTTTTCCTGTTTATAGAGCATTGCATTAGTTTATCCTGTCTGAGTAAGAATATGAAGAGATTGAAGCTTATTGCATTCCTCATGTTTCACTGTAAATTGTGTATTTCTATGCATATTGTTGAATAGTTTCGTGATATGTATGTTGTTGATTAATACACATGATAAATGTATTGGTAACACATCTGATTGATTTCATCAATTAGATATATAAGTTTCGTATTTTCAATGAGGCTGGGACCTATTGGTCTGTCCAATTGAAACAACATTAATTTGACAAAATATTTTACTGTCTAAATGAAACGGAATGTTTTTTTGCACACATAAGTATAAGTAGTTTAATATCAGTCACTGGTAAAGGAGTTTGATCAGATTTATGAAATACCATGTAAATAGTTTCATTACAAAGGAAACTTGATACATAAGATTTTTGTATCAAAGAAGACCGTAGACTAATCAGAGGTGGCTATTTAATTTAATGTCTTGGCAAATTGTTCAGGCATCTCATTAATAAAGAGCATTACATTAATGTTTCGGAGTTCTTCAATGTGTTGAGTAGACAAACAAGAAAAACCACTGTATCTATTGCTACTAATCACTTGAAACCTAACCAGTGTATCCATGAGTTTTTTTCTACCTTAACACTTATTTTACCAGAAAGTTGTTTAAATACATTTCGTCTGACATCATATCACATGCATAATATGTAATTTTACTTATTTAAATGACCGGGTTGAATTCACATGATAGTTATTAACCGGTTTCAATTACGTAATCACTTGATCTTCCATGTTTATGTGGATTGAATTTTTTTGGAACATTCCACTGCATTATGTAACATATTTGTAACATTTTATTCAACTTCCGAACTTTTATTTGCAGATTCATTGTATTGTAAATCTCAGCTAACTTTTATTTAAGATAAATAGGCCTTAAAAAATTCAGGTCACAATTGCAGCTGATGAGGATCAAGTGGAGTGAAGTCAGTCGTTATGTTACATCGAACTACTAGTTCTTGTTTTTTTCAAATTAAGAAATTCCAAGAGTATATCGACCCTGCTACTGTCAATCTCAATCTAATCAGGTACATTAACGAACAAAGATTATTACTAACTCTGTAATCTAAACCTGACTTCGTACTATGATTGTTTACGTAATGATGTGACGATCTGTAGGCTACATAATTTGTTGTGTTTCACTTAATTCCTTATATATCAACAACTGAAGATCTATGTTATGTTTCCCTAGTTTGAGTCTGATCAGTAGTAGGCTTCTATAATGCTACGTGAGGACAAACTAATTACATTTACAACAACCCGTTTTGAATATAGTGGCATAGGTGAATGTTTACATGCTAAACAAAAGGTAGGTATACGAGGCAACTTTGCTTTATGTAAATGTATGGATCTCAACTCTTTCTGCTACCTTGACGTGATGGTCGGGCTAGTCTATCGTAACAAGCAAGTGCCAAGAAGGTCGGTTGAGGAGTAAAAGCAACTCAGCTAAGTTCCGAAAGCGAAGTTGCCCTGTCGACTGTACAATAGTGTAACGACGGTTAAGTGTTTCATCACACAATCTTAACCTAGTTTCTTTTACATGAACGTCAAGAAGAGCTCCTCTTTAATATGGACAACAGGAAAGTGGTAGTATACAGCGTTTCGAAGGGATTTTTGCGAGCAATGAAACAGCAGGTAGATAAATTCTATGGTCGGGTACAAAGTACTAGGGGAATATACAAAATATACTATCAACTTCCATTTTTGCCTGGGATGCCTCAGTCATTTATTGTGTATGCTTAATGATTTTGAACTTGGAGGTATGATACTCTGTAGTGTATGGGAAAGCTAGGGCCGGTCTAAGCAAAAAATGAAATTGATAATCTCTGGTTTGAACCATTTTCGTAAGTGCAAACTACCTATTTGCAGTTTTTGCCACAACCACAGATAGCATTTGAAGGCACTGGGTAATGTAGACTCAATCAATTAGGCTGACGAAAATGTATGCATTTTCTTCTGTATCACGAGATTGAAACTATAAAATATTTAGTTTGACGACTAGTTAATATTTTCATCTTTTTAATTTCATCTAATGTGCCAGAATCTATGCAGATCTATGTAATAAATTTTCCATAGTCAAATAGATGACAAAAAGAAATGTGATTAATTCAATATTCAACATTTACATATGTCTAAAATTGACAAATTACTGAATATAATAATAAGTAGTACAATACAATGTACAAATAAACTCCTTTATTCATTTCTTCTTCCAAAAAAAATATAAACAAATTCAATTAGTAGTAAAACACAGATGGTGGAAAGAAGAAAAGCAGAAAACAAGAAGAGATTACCTGAACATGGCAAAAGTCAATTTATGCAATGACATAATTGATACATGATAGTTATGAACATTTGAAGGCATTACGTAATAATAATGATTGCAGTGAGAATATAAATATATTTTAAATTAAAAAAAAACTATAAAGCCGAATATATCATAGTGAATAGTCAGATGAAGACATAAAACTGTATGGAACAGTTGGATAGACACAAAACACTATCTCAGCTAGATAGCATAAAAGTAATAAATGACGACAAGATATTTGTAGGTGAAGTAAGCCATTCATTCAACATTATGGTTATATTGTGTAGTTCACATTTCATTTACAAGCATGTTTATCTGTAGTGACGTAATTCAAAAAGAATTATGTTCTGACACACAAAAAAACCAAATAAATAAAACGACGAGATTATGACCTCTGACCCGCCGACACTCTCCCTCCACTTCTTATTACAAAATAGTATAAGATGAAAGAGCAGAACATATTGACAGTAAAGATATTTTTCCTGCTGAACTCTTTATCTGTCTGCATAGGTAATAAGTAGAAGTAATTGGTTTCTATTAGATTCAATCAAATTCATGTACCTGTAGCTATAGGTTACTCTTTTTTAATGTGGTATAATAGCGATGCTGAAATAGATATAGTAGAGTCAAAACCTGCGAATAGAAGCTGAAAAACTTTGAACTAGGAAGCTACTGCTCCACTAATATATATATATATATATATATATATATATATATATATATATATATATATATATTTATATATATATATAATTAGAGGATGGTGTAAATACTGAGTAATTGAACTACAATAAAAGATATGGGTAAACATATACACACTTAGTTATTCGAGAAAAAGAGAATGAATGAATGAATAAATGTGAAATACATAGTCAGATGCAGAAAGACAACCACATATACATGAAACAACTTTAGCAACGTTTACATATATACTACTGAATATTGAACAACAGTATAACAAGAAACAAATTTTAAAAGTGGCAAATATATAAATGAGAAGATTGCTAAATTTTACTTCTTGAAATGGACTAAAATTATGCACATATTGTTGACAGGATTCATTGTAGAAAGGCGATAGCTTTTATGGCCCTTAGTAACTGATTTCAGCATTCATACTTAGAACAGAAACAATCTATTATTTAGAGGATTTGGTTTTCATTTACTTTATCATTCAATAAAACCTATCGTTTAAAGGTGGAAACAAAAGGAAGACATTTTGACTTAAAGTGAAAAAATTGCAACAAAAAGAGCTCGTAGAGATTAGTGAAATTTTATTATTTACATCACGAATTAACTGGAGTAAAGCAATAAATAAAACTTATGAATAAATGAACAGTCACTTCATTAAATTATTGGACTATATACATGAAAGAATCTAAAACTTTACCACTGATTGAACACAAAAGAATCTAACGTTTAAAAAACGAAATTGGCATCGATTGGTTTACATTTCAAGATGTAATTGATTTGGCGATTTTGAGTGATCATCCAGTGATATTACTGAATAATTAACTTATAAACAACAACTTAGTTGAACTCAATCATTACGCGGTTTACACAAAACCATCTATGCCTATAATAATCATGCATCTACTAGTGAATAACTTCTAGCTGCATTTTCTGCAGAAAATTAGAAACTAATGAAATTCAACTATGTTGGGAGTGGGTTTTGATCCCAAGTGAAATTTCGAAAAAGAAATTCTAAGTCCCAAACTTGCACGAAACAGATGACCAGTAAGTCCTACTTCTCACTAAACATCAAGCTACAGTCAATCGTCTAATTTAAATAGCAAAGCTTCAATAATAACTATAAAGTTAATTTCACTAGTTAATAATAGTTCGACATCAGACTACCTCATACTACCATACAAAGTAATGAAATCTTAAGATAAAACACGATGCAATCAAGTACAGATTTTTACAGTTGTGTTGTAACTGAACAAAAGACGAGAATGTACAATGTTTGGACCCTAATCCCAGTAATATAGCAGTATATACTGTTACCCAATATTCTGTAAATAAGAAAATTTCATTCCTTAAATTATCAGTTTTTGAGAAACTAATTAACTGATATCATACCTATACCTGTTCTCAAGTTAATGTGATTTTATTATGAATCTATTATTTTAATTTCTGCAAAATAACTCCTTTAGTTCAGCTTTTATTACATTTCGTATTTCCCATTATTAAATGATCCACTGTGTGATATATAAAAGACATCGTTGTTGCTCAACGAATGAATTGGCATTGTCTCTTATTTCCTATTGTTCTCTCTCTCTTCCCCTATAAGGAAGTATTTTTGTAACTCCGAAACCGTGTCAACTAAGCAGAGTCGACATAGTCAGGTTGCTGTTATAATGCATGTATAATTGGCCTGCTTAGAGGCAAGGTGAGTATTTATCTATCGTGTCAATCTATAATCATACCTTTATAACAAAACACCCAAGGTCATTTCAAGTCACTTCAAAAGTTTGAGAACACAATCATAAAAGTTGCATACTTTACGGATTCAACAATAGTATACTTACCTCTCCCGCCTTCATCTAACATTACACTTAACTGCTTTTTAGAGTTGTATAGGAAAGTTTTGCAGTCAAACCGAATGTATATTTAGTGCAAAATCTGTTTTAGTAGTAATAAAAGCATTCAGAATCTGTATAGTGTTGCTTACAAAAAATATGCAATATCGTAAATTAGTAGTAACTTACTGTTCACAATGTAAATGATTTTAAATGACGAATCTATTAGATTCGGGACCATTCCCAGAGCTTTTGACATAAAGCTCTAACCTATGCGATAAAAGATTATGTCTCATGTTGGCCAGTGATGAAATATGTTCGTACAGTACCTATTAAGATCTAAAGACTAAACATTACACTGGTTTGAAATCACAGCTCCGTAACATCTGTTAGATTGACAATATGTATCTGTTATCTGCTTTCTGTTTCTCACACTCCCATAAAAAAGATTGCTGAAAAGTGAAGTCACTAACAAAAATAGGATTCATCGCCTATTGCATTCAACTAAACACGGCAACTATATTCAATCAAAGCAATGTGTATTAAAATGTATTTTTCATCAGAGATTTCATTAACAACACTGATAATCAGTATTCTTCATTTAACTTGTTGAAACGGACAGGATCATAGCAAATAGTTGTGGATAGCTTGGAAAATGTAATCTTTAGTGGAAATTACACTTTAATAAACAACACACATCTACTAAATAGACAGAAACAGTGTGTTGACTACAACATTCTTAATGGATGTCGAAAACATTGCAGATAATCATGTCCGTAATTCATATTGATCAATATTAAATTCTCAATATGGAACAAGGTAACTTACTAGTCACACCATCATCTGTAAATAATTGATGTTGTGGCTTAGCATTAGCACTAAGCGCGTGTTGTTGCGACAGTGAAAAGGAACTTTGCCTAGAGTTATGAGCACTACTAGCATAATGAGGTTGCTGCTGTTGTATATACTGATGTGTTTGTCGATCCATTAGCAAGTTGGGATTCATTGGTGATCTTGATAAACCAATTATATTATTATTAATTGGTGGTTCACAACTTGCTTGACGAGTTAATCCTCTTTGTGGTAGTCTTGACTGATGACAAGGATTATTCAGGAATTGTGGTGTTACAATATTCGGAAGAACTTTAACGCCAAACATCAATTGACTACTGGTATTATTATTATTATTCGAAGTAATATCGGCATTATTACCAGATGGTGGTATGGGACTTCCACAACCTATACCATTATTGCTAGAGTAAAAACGAGAACAATGCGTATTGTTCACAGTTGGTGAGGGCGTATAAGACAATGGAAATATTTCCTGTTGATGTTGTTGTCTAAATTGGTTTTGTTGTGCAGGACTGGCCCGATGAAGGTTCGATTGATGCTGTTGGTAATGATGATGAATACCATTATTCTCACTATGATAAGATGGATTGGATTGTAGTCGACTATTTGTTGACTGTTCATATGTTGAAGAGAATGGTGATGGATTTTTATTTCCAGCAAAATCGGATAAATTTAATCGTGAATAATGTTGATGTTGATTATATGTTAATAAATTATTAGCATTAAGATTATTATTAATATTATTGATATTGTTTAATGAAGAATTATGTGATACTAATTCACGACTAACACTACTTGAACGTCTTGGTGGATGTACTGGACGATCATATAGACGACCACCACTACTATTTCCTTGAGAATTTTGTTGACAGGCCTAAGAATAGTTTCACGAAGAAAATAAGAATTCATGTAATTAGTGAGACAAAAATTATGAGCTATATAAATAGTGCAAGTATATTACTTAGACGTCAGGCCGATTTATGCATATTTTATCTAATTAAGCCAATAAGAGTTTAAGTTAAATAAGAGTTTGGTATAAGCAACCATGGAGTAGAAATATATTCATCGACATAGTGAATGTGATATTAAACTACAGAATAGCATTAATGTGTTGCATTATATTGATATTATTACGTGTTACTTCCAAGACAACAAGTACAACGGTACTGAGGAAGATATAAACAATTTCTTTGTGTTCGTCACGGATTGGTCTCAGTAAAGCTTTACTGAAAACTGTGGAGCACTAGGCTTTTAGGCAATGCACACCCACGACTACATCTGGAATCGAACCCAGGACTCAGTGAAAGTTAAGTGAGCGCTGCAAAACCTGAAAATCTTGAGTTTTACCTGTTTTTGGGTTGTGAGTGAGGGTTACTACTAAGTACTTTAATACTAAAACTAGACAACGGTCTAGTGGTCCTTCTTTACCGATAGCAACATATTGAGATCAGTCGGTGATGAGTACAGACAACAAATTAAAACATCTCAAAAGATTACTTGAAGTTAACCATAAATACGGGGATGAATAAGTGTGAATTACAAGCTTTAGAAGCTAAATGTGGAGAGATTAGTAGTTATAATGCTAATATTTATTTCACGTGGCTTAAATATACATCATGCATACAGACTGAGTGACTTTCTAATTGTGCGTTAATGCCGACTTAGCACCGACTAGTAACAAGTGTCATTTTAGTCTTGCATTCAATGTCGATAGAACTTTATTGAATAAATAACTACATGTATAAGTAGCCCGACATCACATCGGACAGAAACATCAGTCATGAGTTTTGTGTTATTAAGCATTTGCCAGAAACGGAGACATGTAATATTAAAAGGATTAGTGTTCGCTATGAGATCTGAACCCACATCACTTAGTTTTAAGTTATAACATAAGCTAATCAATACATATATCTTGATCTTACTGGAGGTCAATCACAGCTCAGAAAAGCAGTACCAACAACCCAGATTATGAGCCTGTTTGACAAAGATTAAAATCACACGAGGAGTATCAATTTCGAAAGAAGACTGCGGGTACTCCGTGGTGATGAGTACCAAGCAACACAAAAATATAGGTCCAGGAGAGGATCCTGGAGACCATCTTAAAATATCTAACAATAGAATTACGGTTTTACTGGCATATCTATTATTTATATACAAAAGACCTTATCAATCATTTCATAATGTGCAATGATACTATGCTACAGATTTATCGAACAAAATTTCAAAAATTTTATAATCACACCGTAAGTACATCAAAACATGTTTACTGGGTATAGAAGAGCTTCAACTATTCAATGGCATAATATCAAATTATTTGTTAACAAGTAACTGAACCACCAAAAGTATAGTATACCTATAAATCTTCTCCAATGATATTCCTAACAATAAAATTAAGGAAAATAGAACAATAACAACTCACCTGACTACCCCGACGCATTAAACCTGGTGTAACAGAAGCATAATTCGAGTTCTTCACAGCAGATGGACTTAATGGGGGTGGCGGGGGAGATGAACACATACTTGAAGTTGTTGAATTTAATGATTTTTTAAAATACTCAGACTGTCTTCGTCGAAATGTCGATGTGCCAGAATTCACAATTGTATTTATGTAACCACTATCGATATCACAACAATTAGAAGATAAAGATATCTTGCATAAATTATTCTCATTCAATGAGGAAGACAATGTAGCTGATAAATACGGGGATTCCGTTATTAATGTGGATTCAAGTTGAGGAGAATTATTTTGATAGGTCGATTGACTAAGTATAGGTTGGTGATTATATTCCCATACACTGCAGATATTATTACTATTGTTCACACTAGATGCAGAGGTAATAGGTGTATTACACAATGAACGAGTATTAATCCCTTGTGTTTCACTACCAAGTGTTGCTACAACCGGCCAGATAACATGAGATGACTGTGATGAATCTGTTTTTCGAAAATAAAATAATACAACTAAATAGACACATGTAAATGAATGACCTTAAACAATGGTTATTCTAGGGGTTAACCGATAGCTGGGATTCGATTTCTGAGAGTCAGTTAGGTATGCTATCTAACTGGAACCAGTCTAAAAGGTAAACTGCGAAATGCAGCTGGGAAGAGATATTTTACATTCGGAGAAACAAAAAAGACCTATGCGCGCGAATGTATCTGTCAATAATCCAATATTGCTTCATCGCGCATATACTGTTTAGGAAATCTACGGAAATTCTCTGATAATGTACTGTTCTTCGAGTCACATTTCAATGATTACATCATTTCCATCTGGTCATTTCGCATTACTGAAAAAACTATAATTACCTACTTACCGAAGTGGATAAATGTGTAAATCTATAGACTGAGATGAAGATTTTACTAGTCTATTAAAAAAATACAACTAAGTTTACAAAAACACACATTTTCAATTTTACTTTAGCAACACATGTCTATGAAATAGAATATTGTACGATAATCCTAGGGTTATTATTGATGAAAGGCTAAGAATCTATAAAAAGATGAATAAACCACGGAGGTTGACTCTCCGATCGGATATGCGACAACTTCATTTAAATTAGTTACCTTAAAAGTGATTCTAGGATAGAAAAAAAAAACAAATTTACCTGAATTAAGTTTGTTGATATCACTGACAGGAAATGATTCTCCAGTAAGTGAAGTAAGCAGAGGTTCCTTTGATTGAAGACTGAATTTACGACCAGTATACAAAGAACTGCAGTTATTATTATTGTTGTTTATTACTGTTTCCTTATTATTATTATTATTATTGTATGCAGTTGGAGAATTACGATTTTGAAATTTACGTGCAGCAGCTTTCTTAAGTTCATTTAAATTTGTATAAACTGGGGCTGGTATAGCTTGATTTGGATATAAAGTTTGTGATTGTTGTACTAAATGTTTAGTAGAAAAATACAACAATTACTACTTATAGTTATATAAGTAATTGATCTAAAAAATTTCAGATAATAGTTGAGAATTCTTTTTTAACAAGTTGATATTATTCGTAACGTTTCAACGGTGTGTTGTATCCAGACACTTTAAGTATTTTTCCATTTATTTAGTAGGTGACTTTTTTTAGAACTAAAATGTCATTTTCACAGAAGATTGAATTACAAACATCAAGAATTATTCATATCTATTTGTTTTACGTATCACTGTTTGATAGATTAAAGAGATACAAATAGAGGTTAGACCTTAAGATGAAATCTTCGATAAACATAACGTTATACAATACAGCACTTACAACAACAATTCATCAACTTACTACAGAAACAAACGACTTTATTTAGAAATGTTTACTCCAAGGATGAATAAACACTTTAAAAACTTTAGCAAAAGAACGTTTAAGAGGGTGAGGATTACACAAATTATTGAAAGTGACCTACTAAATAAATTGAAGTAATTCAAAACGAAAAATGTGCTTGACTTTAAGTTAGTTATGGTGAGGAATACAATCTTCGGGCAAAAATTGCAACTCTATACTTATGAAATCAAATATACGAATTGAAGCGCTTGTATAATTAGGAGACATGGAAATAATTGAATATAGAAGTGAATGAACACAAATAGTGTTTGAGGGAGATTCCTAACCACTCTAGAGATCTAAAAAAAACTTGGTAATAAGTTTAAGAAAGTTCTGTATTCAGTAGGAACAAAATGCTTTATTGACTTGGACAGAATGAGTACCTTCGAGAATGGTTACACTGCCTTTCAAGAGATATTAAAGGTAAAATAAAACAAAACAGTATAAGCAGCTAAGTTAGTGTATCATTATCCACTACATGGAAAATAATGATTAATAGATGAATTTAGAATTTGTTTACCGAATATTTTAGATAACCCTAGTCTTTAAGTATGCACAGGAATTTCGAAATTGCGAATAATTAGCATAATAATAATGTTTATGAAGCATATCTAAGTGTATCTGAAGTTATGTTACTAATTCAATTCATCAGTAGTATAATTGTATGCTTTAAAAAAGACATGACTAAACAACAGCATCAAGGCAGCCCGTTGTAAACTTTAACATCAACAGTACAAAAATACAAACTTTTACAAAAAATTTTTAAACATTTGTAATAGTATTATTAGCTTACATTTATCAGGATCATGATCTAGTTTTTCATCATCTGTCTCACCATCTTCAGTATCTTCAGTTGTTATACCACCTCCGTAGCCTCCATCAAAAACATCGGCTCCACCACTGATATCACCATTATTACTTCTACCTTCATGATTAACACCTACATTAGTTTCGTTCTCTGCATTGTTAACGTCATCAGGCGAAAACTCAAACATGACATTATCTTGAGTATTTACTTTATGCCCATTTATATTTTTACTTTTATTAATTAACCCAGGCAATGGAATCCAATCTAATCAACAATTCAAGGAAGAAAAGAATAAGAGACATTACAAATTACGCAGTAAACTAAATGTCGAGGTATAAAAACACTATTTACGAGTAACTGCTTGACTGAATATCATTTAATGCATAATCATTACGAAAATATATTTTAAAATAATTTACACTTTATTATATACTATATAAATGAAACTGTTACATGAATTTAAGTGAAATCAAACAAATATTTGTTCTTGCTCTCTTTAAAATAATAATGAAAGCATTTTACCAAATCTCAATGTAGTAGAATTTCCGAAGGGCGTTGAAATGGCATAATCCTATTAGTCGATTATATAAATTCTTCCATATTGCAAAAAGGAATCTTAATAGTCCCAACTAATCACCTTAAAAGTATAAATACACACTAGTCTACGCACCCATTTAGTAAATACAGTGGAATCTTTATCATTAGGTGATTACAGAAAAGTCGAAATGTTAAAGATACGAAATATACTGGTTGCGAGGCCCTCTTAAATCATAAATAACCACTGCCACTAAGGCATCCCAAACTAGGCTAAAATAACTGTTTGGCATAGATTAGTTTTCAGATGAATGTTCAAGTACAGATAATCTGTCATGTGAATAAAAATCTATGTCACACAGAATTTGTTTTCTTTCTCCAAAAACAATCTTGTCTTATTTTAGTTTACTATTCTTTCCTGCATTTATTCTTTTTTCGCTCTCAATTAGCTATTGATTTTCTCTTATTATAAAATTATGCCAGTTCTGAATGATACAAATGTCTCCCAGGCTCTACTTTATTTATGTCTGTTAATTTGTGAAGAAAGTGGGAGATTCGTATTGATGATACATTTCAGACAGTCAGATAATATATATATATATATATATATATATATATATATATATATATATTTAATTAGTAAATTATTGACCAATAATGGAAATGTGCAATACAGGAAAAATAGTACTACTTAGTGACAGCATAAGACACTTCGTGGGATATTGTTATTGATACTGCGATTGTGAATACTACAATAACAGTAAAGGTTTATGTGGAATTCAGTATTTTGAAAATAATGTCAGAAAAAGTCAATAACTAAAATGGATCACTCCATGATATTTTTAATAAGGACCATAATAATAAACAGGAGGGATCAACTTAAAATTAACACAGACACATAGACAATCAACACCTGGTAATTACTTTATAGCCTACGAGTTGGTCGATATTGGTTGCTGACATGGTTGTTAAATATCCAGCAACTGTTTACCAAGAACGTAAGTCAGATGTCTTAGACAATATATATATATATATATATATATATATATATATGCATATAGTTAGTATTACAACGCGAAGAGGACGATATGTAAAATGAATCAGAAAGAAAATATGACAGACAGATTCGTCCAGTTACCTTTGAGCCACACATACATACGCATATAATAGCTATAGGTAATGATTGCCCTAACCAAAGTATGTGAAACAGGGTTCAAACTTGTAGAAACATTAAAATAATCCCACCTATTATTAAATAAAGGCTAACAATAACAATCTGCTAAATAGTGTTGACTAGAAAATGAATGCTTATTTCAGTAAACACGCATAGAGACGAGAAAAAAAGATTCTGTCAACAACGAGTTGAGATTTATAACCCTAGCAGAGTAAGTATGTGACCGTTTCTTATATCAATGGAATTTGAAACAGAAGTCGAACAAAAATCTTCCTAAACAATTAATGTGGCGTTTAATAAGAAATTAGATATTTTCTATAATTTGCTTCATGAACGGAGTTATGTGAGATGCCACTGAAAACTAGAAAGGACTAGATAGCTATTGTTTTAGCATGGAAACCCGTCAGTAGTGTACTACAACAATCATTCCAAGGTTCAAGCTCAGAATCTTCAGACATTGATGTGAGTACTTAAGCTTATATGTTTAACTTCAGCCAATATTCGATATTGTGTGAATATGACTCATCATATATGAAGTGAGACTGCAAGCATCTTAACCCACAAATTAGCATTCAATAGCATTAGGATCAGTGAATGCAATCTATTCTGCAACACTGTTGTATGCTGTGTAGGTCTACGACTCAATAAGGGACTTAGAACCACTAACTACAAATAAGTAGTTAGAATATGATAAATATGCATCTTTACTCGAGATACATTCATATTAATTATAATTATTTTAAGTTATTTGTCAGATATAGATGCGCATGTGACATGGTTTGAAGTGCACACACCAATTGTGAGAGAACTTGGATGATCAAATAGCAATAAATGAAGTAAGATTCAAATCTGAGACTGAAAGTGGATGAAAATTGAACACATTAATCATAGGCTTTTAGAACATACATCTTTTGATATTCAGGTTTTGCTACTAGTGACTTTAAGTATGAATGCGGGATAATATTCCTTTAATATTGGTATAAACCGAAAAAGAGCTAGTAAGAAACAGCATTTAATTGCAAAATTCAAAAAGGTCTCAAATCTAAGTTATGATGATTACATCACATATACTACTCATGAACATTCTAAGTAAAGTATATGTTATCCATTGAAATAACACATTAATGTAGTTAAAGAAAAATGAATAAATGACGAAGTAGATCTAAAGACTATAAAGTGAATAGAACTAATAATAATAACCACAGTAAAACATTGAAAATCCTATAGTGTAAGTGTTTTTGTGATGCACCATTAACAAGAGATCTATCATAGCAACGTAAGACCAGAAAGAAATAGTTAGTGAAAAATGCAGCCATTTTCTTCATCAAATATATAACAAACAAATAATAGTGATTTCACAATAAAATAAACACCAACCAATACCATATATTGTCAGTCCTTTATGAACTAATTGTATTCTATCGATGAAAGTGAAAGATGTATACACTACCCTAAGTAATGTGGCAGACAATATATTTGATGCTAATGGATTAAAAGTTATCGTCAGCTTTGACGATACTTAAATATTAGACTAGTTGACATTATTCCGCCAAATGCTTACGTAATACTGAAAGAATTGAGACTAAATAATTATTCAATGATTAGTAAGTGAAAACAATGTTCTTACAAAAGGTGAGATACCATAAGAGTGGAATAATGATTAGCACAAGACTTGTAAAGGAGGAGACCAAATTTGTCAGGTATACAGACTCATATACACAGACCCGCTCCAAGGTTGAGGATTAGTGATACTACCCAGTGGCTGTAAGAGGGTTTAAACGCGTAACTTTATAGATGAAAGTCGAACAATAATTACTGAGCCACAGATCTACACAATGACCTGTGACGAATATTTGAATGTTAAAAAAACAAACAATTCCTTCAACTAACTTTCAATCAACTTGAAATATACCACATCAAACCAACTGCCTCGATTCTGACACTGTTCAAGTTCCCACATCTCAGTAAAATTAACACCAAATCAGTAAAATAGTAGTTATCAAAATAATAATAATAATGTAAGTGAAATAGAATGAACTTATAGAACACACCATACACATGTATATAAAAGCAAGCAACAAAGTCATATTTGCTAGAAACAAAGTCTGGTTAAATGCATAATAAATACCGTCTTCTTACAGTTAAGACTAACCTGCAGTCACCTTCCCCCCCCCACACATACATACACACACGCGAATCTAGAAAGTGATTAATATTCCCTGTTTCCATAATTAAGAACTATTATCATTATTATTATTACTGGTCTAATCGATCAATCCGAATAGAATTATTGTCCTTTAGAAACTACAAAACAGTAGTAGTAAACATTCAATGATAAATCAATGGAGTAGAAAATAATAAAAAAAACAAACAAACAATGAATGCACTGTTAGTGGATTGAGTTTTTCTAAACTTGTTAATTGAGATATTATTTGATTATTAACAAAGAAATAGGGGAATATATGGATTAATTATGGATCTATTCATAAATAAATCTAGGATATGATCAAACTAAGACTTTCATCTATTAAATTAAATGTTTAAAGAAATACATAGGTTGCAAATAAATTGTAGAAAGTGGATGTGATGTACAGATTTATTTGGGGGCAGTAGTTAAATCATTCAATTTTCAGCTACTCAGTCACAGCTTCAAATTTCAGTTTCATTTCTTTAATTTACACAGTCAATTAGCATCATTAGGCCTCGTATACGTCTGATGACAAGTATATAAAGATGTTAAGAGGTAACAGTCTACTGAAACCGCTTTTTAGTAAACTAGTTTTAAGGTCATTTTAAATTTTGCTCAGGTTCAGTTGTGAAACATGAACTACAGATTAGAAGACATGCGGAAGCTGAAGGTCGTTGAACATAGGTACTTACGAAGCCTCATCCACGTATACTGAAACGCTAAGGTTAGCAATGAGGATGGGCACAGATTACTAGAGAAGGATAGCGAATCAGTTTGTAAGAACGGTAAAAACCGAAGTGACATGAGCCAGTATTTTCGTGAATTGTTTACCGGAGGCATATTATATTACCACTCAGTTCTGAATACCACTGGTTGAAAGAAATTCGGTATCAATAAATGTCAAACTCAGGAAAATATCAGTTATACTTGGAAATTCTAAACAACTTGTCAACAAGTAAGACAGCATCAATTTATTCTTTAAGAAAACATCAACACAAGAAAGATAAACAAATAGACAAGTGCCACGTTTCAGTATACGACTCTTTAGTAGTACACACCAACGACCCCAACTCAGATCGAACTGACAACTTCCAGGTCACAGCGGACGCTTAATTATCAACACCACTGGACGACAATAATAGGATTCCCACTTCAATTAATTTGTGATATAGCGCAACGATCATTTAGTTCCACTGGAGACGGATTTCAGACTCTGATTTTCTAAGTTATACTGGTTACCGCTCATGAGAACTTCGAGATTCCTAAAGTAGATAACCAGTGAGCAGAATATCATAGTTAAGATAAGGAGGATTTATGGAGCTTAGTTTTAATTCGTTTATTGCATTCGTAACAGATTGATCTCAGTTCGGTACTATTGAAAGGCGGGGACCATTGAGCATATGTCTCGTCCTACTGTGGGGTTCATCAGCGATGTGGACCCACGACATAAGTGGAATGAAAATCATACTGCTTGGAAGCTGAGAAAACCTGAAGGTCTTGCTCTTTGTTCGTGAGTACGCACTGCTACCGCGGAGTCTCAAACTAGAGAAGAACAAATGTACAGTGCTCTCTGATTTTCAAAGGTACCCAGCTGGGATCAATCAATAATGAATACAAAACTACAAGTAGAAAAATAATCTGTTTAACATTTGGTTTAAAATATATTAGATAAATAGAATACATGTTTACATTATGAAAACAAGAGAAACAACAGCACACTCAAATTAAACGAAAATGTACACATCTATTTATATAAAGAATAGGTAAATGAGCTTCAATAATACAATCGAATAGCAAGCAACAATAATAAATATACACACAAACATAGAGAGAACCATCATCATATATAAGACAACGTGTATACAACAAGAAAAGGTATGAATGGATAGATTGATAGATGAAGTAAAAATACTAACTGAAAAATCGAATAGGTAAACTGATAAAACAACGGTGCATTAAATTCAGTTAAATAAAATTTAAGGGAGAATTAATCAATTTGAAGAATATTTAAAAGGTCGGAAAGTATTCAGCATAATTACTTACATCTGTGTCTAGCACGAAACGAAATCTGAGAACATGAATAGATGAGACTGGTTAGTGAAACACTACAACGGTCAATAATGGATGGTCAATCTATGTAAATATTTCGATCCTACAGGGGTTTGGTTGAAACCTGAATAGTTTAGCAGTAATGGCTAAAGCCAGTGGATCTGAATGACACAGGTTCATACCTTCCGAATAGTATAAGTTCTTTCAAGATTACAGGTACATCTTTTAAACACGATTTTCCACTAGCAACAAAATCCAGGCAAAGAAGGTTTTTCTTTCAAGCACTTCTAAACGACATTATATAACTACATGTAAAGCGCTTAAGAAGATAGTTCAAGTACTAATTAATGATTCCCATTCTTTACCTTAAAACAAATAAGCTAAATATTAACTGTATTTAAGAATACTGAAAATATATGGGAGATCTGAGACTATAGGATTAGAAACCGCCATATTCCACCTTTCCATTTGTAATTTGCACCAGACTTTCCATGTACTAATACACATACTACTTTGTTTGCAAACATATTATTGAGGTGATTTTGGTAAATTTGTTAATATAGTTTCATCGATTGAGGTGGCTGGAAAATATATTGCACATATCCAATCGATACCCAAATAGACGTCCATTGATGTCTGCATTAACATATTAGAAGGAAAGTACTGACGGATAAAAAAAATTTGGTATCAATCCATTCAGTCATAGATGAATGTTGTTCTGACTCATTTTGGTCGATGTAGAATCCGTGGTTGAGGTTTGTGTTGGACGCCCAAACAGATAGAAGATCAAAAACTGATATAATCTAGTACAAATATCCAATAGAATTAAAGAAAGATATTGAGTGGAGTTATCCGCAACGTCTATTCGGTGATCTTTATTGATGGACCCACGTAGACTGAAACAATCTTATAACTTAAGTGTGATTTAAGACTTGGCGTCTTTATAAACATGCTACAACACTACTATTCATATATATTTCTTCAAGTGCAGATGTTTGTGTCTGCCAGTTCATTGTTTTGATTACATAGCTCCACTGTACAATGCTCAGGTGACCTTTGTACACCCTACTTGCTATTTGCTTATTGTATCCGCATATTTACGATACATGACGACATAACTCTGGTCCGTGATTGTCTCACCATAAATAACCGAAAATGTTGGATATATTACATTTAACAAACTTTGCAGATGTTATGGATAACTTCGGCCAATTACCATCCCATGACTGTCTGATCTCCTACGTACATTCCATTTTTAGGGGCTTGTAAAACATACGTCATATGCACATATATTAGAGTTAGGTTTAATTATATCATCACAAATAATTTATGAAAACGAAACAGTGGCTTATGTTGTAAACAATACATGGACTTCAATGAAAACACTAAACCGTACAAATCAATATACAATCAACATGTCACAATAATGTTTAAAAGATATTCACGTCAAAACTTGTCATACAATTATGTCATTGTATAATTTTCTAGCGTAAAAATATAATTTCGATATACTGTTTTATGTACATAATTAAAGTAAACGTTTTTCAGTGTATGCGAATTCTTCATTTTGATATTTAGGAATGTAATTAGCATTCATTCATAGGTACTATTGAAGAAGTGTTTGAGTATGTTCGCAGCACAACCAAGTGGGAAACTAGATTCAAAAGATTGTGAGTCTTCATCTACTGAAGTGATTCAAATATGCATTATGTATACATAACCATTATTCATGTTGATACATGATGTGTAAGAGGAAGTCAGAAGGTATATATAGACAATCAGACCAAAAGGTGATATTAGCCTATGAAGTCATTAACGAATATTGGCAGATGCCAATTACTTGGTTTAGCTACAGGCGGTTTTCGTAACCAGTAGTTGACGACGTCGAGTGACATAGTTCATAATTTGTTTAGAGAGATGCACATACATTAACTGTTACATAACTCTTAGATCCTGAGCTTCAGAATTACTTTTTACCTTTCAACCTTTCCGTATCACACTCTGCATGTTTAATCGCTTTCACTACCATCGATATGACTACTACTATGGTAGTCATTTTGCTACGCTGTGGCGTTGAAACACCAATCGATATATATATATATATATATATATATATAATAACAATGAAATTATAAGAGAATGATTAGGGCAATTTTCAACATTTTTAACAATAGTGACGGTACCATGAGAAGCAGTATCTTAGAACAAGTGTTCATTGCAACATTACACTGATTCACTAGATTGAAATCTAAGATGACTGAAACGCGTCCTTAGGTATATTCATTAATTTACAATGATCTGTTATATTGTGGCAACAATGTTAATCGTCGAATTACTATCCCTACCACCACCACTACAGGATACACAAGTACACTCATGGTTAACATAATTAAATTCATTCTAGATGATTATGTAAATAAACAGTATTGTATTAATTAAAACAACTTCGTTCGTCTTTTAACTGTATCGTCTCATATTGCATGAAAATATGCGATGAAAGTAAACAATAAATGAGTTGGGTGAATATACACATTTCAGGTAATGTGTTAGTGCAGACTTCAACCAAACAATTTATACACGTTTCATTTCTACCATTATTGAGAAAAGAATACGACCGAAAGAGCAAACCTATTGTGAGGAGACGGCTTATTGATGAGTTCGTTCAACTTTAAAACACTGATACTATAAAGTAGAGTCTTGTTCAAGCTACTTCGGTTAAGGTATTCCAGGTAGTAGTATCACAAGCCTTGAAGTATATTGTGTACTTGGTTAGTGAAATAGAGCTTTCAATTTTAGACGATGCTAATATTTTCGGCTGAAATTAAACTTGACAAGATATTTATTACGTACACAATGAACTTCTTTTTATAAGGTTATAAACTGGATAAAAGCTCCTAAAGTTTCAAATTACTGAATTATTCCATTCTTAATTGACCATATGCAGTATAAATTCATCCTATCATAATCATTTATAATCATCCATCACTAATTATACGATATTCATGTAGATATAAACACAGATATCAACAGTATAAATACTTGATAATATATATTTATGTAAGGAAAGCATTATTTAAAAGTAAGAGTTACCGCACATACATATTTTTTCCGAGAAACAAAGATGAAAAAAATTCAAGCAGAAGAAAGTTTCAAGTATTAGCAAGTAGTAGTGGTAGTAGTAGTAGTAGTGTACTGAATATGAATGAATCACCAAGAGGAAATGAAAAAGAAAGATAAACGAAACATGGTAAAAAAAATTGTGAAAATCCTACATATATAAAATTTTATGCATTAAAACGAAATGATACTGTGATGCATGTTATAATGTACGGCTTAATGTACGTATAAGTACACAAACATGACACACGTAACTATAGAGAAAAGATACAAAATAATATTTTCTTTGAATGATACCAGTTGTTTAGTGATAAATTAAGATGGTCATCAACAGTTGGTGAATCTAGTTAGTAATACTGAAAAATCAATTACCAGGTCTAACGCTGATATCTAACACTTCTTTTATTTCGAATTCATATCGGATAACGAAAAAGAGTAGATGTAAATAGAAGTATCAATTCAGAAAGTATATTAATGTATAAAAATTGGTTTATTTACTCAGAAGTGATCTAATATAGATGTGCCATATTTAAAAGCTCCAAATTATCCGATTAACAAGTAATACATCGAGATTTAAAAAGTTTCTAGAAGATTTTAATGAATCTTAAATTGGTGAGGTAAGTTTAAGTGTTTCCTTAACATCTTTAGGATTTTGTAGAATAATTCCTGAAAAAATTCAAAATTAACATAACGTAAATTATGCAAGTTTAACTGATCGGATTCGTCACACACTGATGTTAGGAAGGCATCGTTGAAGACCATGGAGTACTGGACAGCTGTTTCATACTAGTACGAGACTTCTCAGCAGTGAGTACCCCCGGACTCCGCCAGGGGAATAAAACCCAGGGCATTGGGGTTGGCGAACGCCTAACCTAATACACCGATAGCGCGGTAATTATGGTAGAATTCAAATGTTTATTAATTTGTAATATAGTATGATGATTATGCATTGTTATCGGCGATGACTGACTCACTCCCCATATGTCTGAACTCCATAAATTATGACTTCTCACTAGAATCACGTAGAAAAAGGTGAACGATCTTAGTAGATAATCATACACGCGTCTTTTAATAGTTAGAGATGAGTCATACACGATGCTTATAGTACAACAAAAATGCAGAGTTAGACAACCTCAGTACAAACTAACGCTAGTAACGACCAACTAAATGAACGTCAACTGGTCCCCGTGATTTCTTCTGTTACTCACCACTCAAAAGAACACACGAAAGGAGAGACGATTCACCTCATATTATAATTATTAAACAATTACTCGACCACAAAGTACCACAATACAATACTGAATGACAAGTAAGTACCCAGAAAACTGAGATTTAAAACTAATAAAATATACACATAAGCAACAAATGAGTCAAATATGCACGCCTAGACGGGAAAATAAATGACATAAAGCAAATATTTGATAAGCATGCAATAAAATAAATACGAATTTACCAAATAATAGCTTTCTAAGTTTTGCGTTTTCCGTGTAACCTCTTCTTTTCATTAGATACAACAGGAAGTTTCGAGTACAAGACAGTAAATTGTACTCAATTATAAACAATCCAACACACATTTAAAACCTAATTACCGTCCAGATAATATCAGACGTTGGTGGATAAAATGAAGAATCTTCCACAAAGAACTAGCCACTGTTTACTTTGTATATCATGATACAATCACATATGCCACAAACTACTACGGAAAAATTTTGGATAATGGCTAGCAGTAAAGAACAATAACACGTATTTAATCTTATTCAGTAGTAATACAAATGAATTATTTACTAAACTACTGAGTCCAGATACTCATTCACTTATGAAATCTGAGAAAATGTGTTTATAAGGATTTGAATTAATATTGCGACTCAAATACATTCAGACGTATGCTAAATCATAAATACGATGAAATGTATGTTCTAGATAGCATCCTAAAGATTGAGAGAAAAAAAGCCTATACAATCAAACTAAGTAAATGTAAGCTTAGCCTACATTCTTCCCCAATTTAATGCAAAAGACTAGATGGATATTTTCTTGGAGAGGGAAGATAAAACCTCTAATTAAAGAACTTTAAGTACTTTAAATTTGAATAATGCCCCCCTCCCTACTCCTCGAACTTTTTATCCGTTTACTATTTGCCAATTAGATTACTACAACACTCAATTTTCTTTCATTACCTACTCCAAAAAATTTTATTAAACGAACCAATAAAGTGGTGATGATAACGATGAAAGGTCGAAAATAAGAAGAAACAAAAAGGAATTTTAAAAATGGGGTCATTTGAACTCAGTTCTTTTACATTTTAAAAAGGATAAATGGATGAAATGAAACTTTATTGGGGAAAAGGTTACATGATTTGGGTTTCAACTATTAAATTAAACTATGCTGGACAGTCTGAAAATGGAGTAAATAAATAAACATGTACTCAACACACGACTTAGTTGCGTGCATACACTTAAAAAAACAGTAGTCAGCAGTACAGACTGATTACGGCTAGAAAAACATCGAAATTTAGTAAATGATGGATAGTATTGAGCAGCGATAGTCATTTAACAGGTAGAAGTAACCACAGTTTAAAATGTAAATGATTTATTATTACCAACTTCCACCCACCCCAACCCCACACCTAACTCCTTAAACTAAGATTTTTTATAGTTTTAACAGCAAATAACATTTGACCAAAATGTTTTCTATCAGTAATTGAATCTGGATGTTGGAAATGGCATTTTAAATATACATAGATTGTTCAAAAATGATTTTAAGTACCTCCAGAAACGTAGAAAACGAGAGGAACAAAGTGTGAAAACTTACATTAATTCTGAAAACTATATATCTATATATGATTCAGTAAACAGAAAATTATGAATTAAGAAGCTTAGAATTTAGAGGAGGACTAGGGGTGGATGTGCATGCTCTATTCCGAATGTTTTCGAGCCATGTTATCCAAAGTCTCTAACCATTGGACAAGATCAGCACGCAGACCCTAACGAGGTAGTTTGCACCTAATAACATAGTTCAGCCTAATTGTCAATGATAGATATTTTCAGACAGTACAGTTAATGTATCAAAATGACAATTAAGGACAGATCGACGATCCCAGGTACTACACAATTATCGTAAGTATAAATACATAAATGATGCATGAAGTCAATAGTTCTGTATTTATAAATCCTTAAATCCGAAAATTTGCATAAAAACACTAATGTGATTGATGGAATATCATAATAGAAATGAATAGTTTGAGCAATCGAAGAGACAAAGATGAAGGATGTTAATAAAGCTGATGTTACGTAATATTTTATTTTCTGTTATGTAAACTAACGCTTCCCTAAAGGACTTGTGAAATGTGTTCGAATTTGTAATGGCTAAACAAATTCTCCCTGCACAAGCACCATACATATATATTTACATCTTAGTGTATAGCACGTTTCTCAGCATATAGGCTACGTCCTATTCAACAGTTCATATGTATCAACAACATTCACCTTACTGTTCAACCTCCATGCAGTATATGATCGATTGGTCAACCTATGTGTATGTATGAATAATCAACATAGAACTTGGCACATGTGTGTATCGGTTCAAGTTGCCATACCACCATGGCACTATAAGACTAACACCACCACCATTAGCAGAAGTTACTTCAATAAAATAAAATAATATTAGTAACAAGGAGTGTGAACATATAGAATATGGTTCAGGAAGCGTAGAAAGAAAGTTATGGAATAATTTAAAGCTCATGATTTAGGGGAGGACAATAAATGAATACCTATCAGTTGGAAATATGAAACTCAGTGGTCTAAAAATGTATTATCGTCGTAATATTCAGTCACAATCTTCAATCTTTTGAAAATAGTTTGCACAGAAGCTAGATTGTGGCATGGACATATTCACCTGAAAACGGTATCTGGGTCATAACATTTTACTATAATGAGGTGATATTGGCTATGTACACTTAATTAACTGTCAACTGATGTCCAGCACATATTGTAGAGAATTTATGCAGAACCGTCATCTCAAATATTATCATATAGTGCATTGTTATGTAACACTGCGACACAATGAAAAAAGCCGAGGATAATCAGTTAATAATGTGGTAGAATGAAATGAAAGCAGTATAGAACTGGTATCTACTAGTTTGCCACGAAAATCATACGGATTAAGGCTGAGATGGTGGTGGGATGTAATTTCTTAATTGGAAAAGATATAATCTTGGTCTTGTATTCAACTTAACTGTATCTAATATGATAAACTATTTTTATTTGTTTATTTACTGACTACATATCCTTTCTCTACCTTATACTATCACAATATTATTAACATATTTGTGCCCATAACATATTTGTACCAGAATTAAAGTGCAGTAAAAAAAGGAAATAAGTAACCACTAGTTGCCTTAGATTAGAAACAGATAATCAATGTGCATGAACGTGTTTTGTCAATGACTAGTAACGGTAACTAAGACAACATGTGAACTTAAAACAAAAGATATGTATCTATTAATGAGGCTTAAGAATGACCTCAGAAGACAATGATGACCGATAATTCCCCACGTTCTTTCTACGCACAAAAAGCGGTACAAGTAGAAATGATGAATGAGCTGCAAGAAATCAATTAATAATTATTCATGGAAGAAAAACACGGTTACACTACATTCACATTTGCTAGGGTTACTTGAAATTTCAGTTTATTATTATTATTGACTACATTCATCAAATATTCGGTGCCGTTGAAAACCAGAGGGTACTAGGCAGCTATCTGATTAAAGTTTTGGGTTCACCCATGACCTTCAGATATCGCTAGAATCAAACGGCAGAATTCTTATAGCAATCAATTTGTGATATAAGCGCCACGAGCATCCAAAGCCATTGGTGACAACTGTCTCACTCTAAGTTTGTCTGAACCCCAATAAACAGGAATTATCACTAGGAGTTCAAGACAATCTTAAAAAAGCTTAAATGAGAAATAAACTCTAGTACGCAGCACTTGCTAATTAAATAGACAGAAAAATGACCAAAAATCTCCTAAACGACTCATTTAGAGAACATGATAAACATTAGGAATAAGTTTAGTGGTTAACTCCTTTGAACAAATCACTAGGTATGGTGAGATCAGACTGTGTAATATAATTCGACAATCAAGTAATATTTTGCATTTAGATTGAAGAGAATCCACTTGAATATAGCAACTAATCAAACTAAGATGACACATTAATACAAACCAAATAAGGCATTATTGCACACAGGTGGAACGGTGGATTATTAGCGATGTACATTTTTAAATCAATAGGTCGCAGATGCAGATGTATTAAGACATGATCAAATCATAACTATATGCATTCAGATCCAGTATTCATCCAGAATTACAAAACAGAAACTTTTCTTTACAATGTTTTCAGAAGTATGAATGATGATTCTGGTGGAGAAACATGACCTCAATTGACTAAATTTTCACTAATGGAACTACTACTTAACTTACTTTGACTTTTAGATAACTATACTAGGTAGTGCAGAGATATGCGATTAGAAAGAGGTAAAGGAAGTCGGCGAATTGGATCAGTAACTTCGGGAGAAGGAATGGTTCTGGGGGTCGAATGAGACAGGCCGAGATCAGATACATGTCGATCCAATTGGGGGCTGTTTTCTTCTCTGCTTTGTGTTCCGTTCTACAGTGCGCATTGTGGTGAGGTTACTGGACTCTGATCCGAATCGATCGTGGGTAGTTTCAGCTGTTAGTGTTATGCAACTAGCAACGCGCGAGGACATGCGCCACGTTACGTTAAGTGGCTGTATTTTCGTGGTCTGGCGCGCGACAGCTAACGTAGAACTGGCACGGACCAGGGGAATCCGACTGCCTAATAAAAACAAAGCATTGCGATGTCCACTGATTGGTTTTGACGCAATGTGATTTCTGCCCAGTGCTCTGAATGTCAAAGCGAAGAAATTCAATTAAGCGCGGGTAAACGACAGGAGTAACTATGACTCTTCGGTTATAGCTGGGATCTCCTTCTATACCATAAAATGCGTGTATAAACACGCCAAGGGGGAGTGGGTTACTGATCCTTGACGCGGGTAGCTATTTATTTAGTTGCACGTCCTTATCTGGCGCGACTGCTTTAAAATGGTCAGATCCAGCCTGGCAGCAATGTTAAAAGCTATTGATTAATGTCTCCGGTCTCTACCGGCTAGCTAAGCTGTCGAACTCTGGTTAATAGTTAACCCTTCTTACACTTATCAATCTTAAGCATTTGAAACATCGCAAGTCCACTAACCGAGCCGGTATTACACCGGGTGTTTAAAAATAAGTATGTTAAATAACCAACACAACATGCCCCGTACCAGTAAGTAAACAAATGCATATACAATGAATTGAATCATAGAGGCAGTTAACCTTATTACATTCTTAGATTAGGTATCAACTAAAGAAAATGTTTTTGTCAACAATTCCAATAGTCGGTTTGCCGTCAGAACTAAACCATAGTTGCACTCTAAACATGATCCTGAGCCAACTTCAGCCAATGAGAAAATAGTATATGTTAACGACAAGCTTGTATTATTATCAACAGGTGTAAACAATAAAAATTAAAGCAGATATATATTAAATTTACAGGATTATAAGGATATTTAGTGATCCAAATACTTTAAATTTGAAGAAGTGACTATATAAAAACCAAATCATATGTTTTAATAACATTCATCGACGCTTTCCTTAACATAGTCTTAGGTATCTTTTTTCAGTCTACTCCACATTTCCTCTTAACTATCTGGCCAACATAGTCCATCGATACACTAGTAGTTAACATCAAATCAAAGAACATGTTTTTTCAATATCAGTACAACTAGAGCGATGTCACTTTACTGACATTACACGATGGAGCTGATGTTATCCTGGTACTTCTGTCAGCCAATACATTACCAAATACTTAATTTGTTTAAAAGGTAGCTCTGGTTTACTAAAAAATGATCCGGTTCTAACAGATTTTTAAAATTAATACACAACATCGAAATATATACTTATCACACTTGTTTCCAAATTCAACTTTACACAGTTTACGTCCACAATTGTGAAATATTGTCATATCTAACACTCGATTATCTCGAAGACAGACTATCATTAAATCTAGACTCCGAAACAGGCTAAAAAACAACATCATTATTCCAATTATGTGCCACGATATTGAATGCTGCTTCACAAAAATAATTTGTCTGCCACAATGGTCTAGTCTTATCAGTGGAGAAAGATAGCAATTTCCCACAGAATGGTCTATAAAATCGCTCACTGTCATTCAACTTCCCAAAGAGAATCATTTCCTTAACTAAATGCTAACTACAGTGGTATAAATTTCTTATATGGTGTAGTCAAGCAACAAACAGAGAAACTTTAAATGTATCAAAAAGTAAAAAATATCACCAAATATATTCGTAAAAGTTAACACTTCTCTTTTAATGATAATAACAACTGATAATAGTCGGTCTATATTTGTACTTGATGAATAAGTTGGTTAATAGAATGACTAAGCAGTTTAGTGTATGAAACGACAAGTACTCAAATTCGAATCCAAATGTAAATATCCACATTGTGCTGTGGTAGACACATTCAGATGTAGTGAAAGACCTTACCATCGACTTCAAGAGCATGATGTAAGGGAATAAGAAATAAAGTAGAAAAAACATTTACTCAATATGTATTTTTGTATGCATCATTAGTTAACCGACCAATTCATTAACAAGAATAAGTTGGTGAAAACCCAATTCAATCCACTTCAATAATCAATATTATAGTTATTAATATTGATACTAAGTTGAGAAATATTCAACATTTTCATTGCAAACTAAGCGAATTGTTCACAACAACAACTTTTGCATTCATTTATCTGGTAGTTTGTCTAATTAGGATGCAATATTTAATTAACGTTTCATTCAAGACTATTAAATTACCTCTGATGGTGCATTTGTTAGGTATTTGTGGCTGTGGTACAATAGACATGTTAGTAAGCTTTAGTGAATATACATTGGTTGAAAGCTCTAAAATGAACCATTAGAAAGTGGTTCTAATTGGTTGCTAGGATAATTGGGAGATTTTAAATGACTGTTGAAGTTATCGCATGTATCATTGTTTAAAACAGATGAGAAAAGATTAAGAAAACAATTTAGAAAACCAAATAAAACGTGTATGGTAACTAAAGTGAAGCATAGGGCGACTCTGAAACTGAACGTGACTAATACCTAAACAACAATCAACAATTTCACCCGCCATTAGCAGATCAAAAGACAACAAATGTGAATGCATAATTTATCAGTAAAAAAGGAGCAATACTAAGAGTGGTGTAAAGAGTTTACATGAATAATGAATTTATTGTAGTGCCTCGTAGGTGTTTTCTGTCTATAAGTTGAAATAAAACAAGTAAATATGTCTATATGCCCAAATAATACCTGTCTTCTTGCACCCACTAAAGAGATACAAATAGTGTTTTAAGTGTCCAGAAATTCTTTCAAGTTGTGGTACAGGGTTAGTGATACGGCTTAGGCCAGGATTTCAGTTTAAAAGTATGATTTTGCATGTAAAATACTATCTGCTAAACAATAACTTAGTATTTGATATTTACCATTATAATGTATGCACTGTGATGTTCAAAAGTCAATTTTTCGTGAGAATTTCATACTTTTGTTCTACTTACGAAGATATAAAAAATAGTTTCAGAATGGCTGAAATCGGATTTTCTAAATAGTCGCTGATTGGCGATAATGATTATTTATCGTGAACACGTTCTTCCACGAATCACACAGTCACCATGATACCCAATGAAGTCTTTTTTCTGTTACTAATTTGTGTATAACCAGAATATTATGTAATTAGCTAAAAAATTCTATGCTTTGGACTAATGGTTTTGTCTTTTGATATAAATTCAACTAAGAGAGAGAGTGGTGAAATCAATTACCTTATCTAATGAGTAGCTATCATTCAGATATACAATACATATCAACCTGTCCATATTCAATGATGTTATCGTCGAGGTAGATAATGCATGTCCTGCAATTAAATCTTCCAGTTCAATGAACTCAGTATTACCAGGATTAAAATAAAGATTATCTATATATTGGGTAAATACTTCAACAATCACAACAATACTGGAAATATATCTAAATGAGTCGCAAAAATAAAATAACATCCCTAAAGTTGTGGACCCAACTTTGGGTGAGTTCGTGGGCTTGATATGTCAAATATGCACATACTAGGACAAAACACACACAGGAAATTTTTATTTTTAATAGTTGCCTAGCGAAAGTCCGTGATTCGACTAAAGGAAATGAGCTACACGAAGGATGAGTTAACGGTATATAAGCGAAAAGTAGACAAATTATGCATATATAGTTATTGTATTGATATTCATTATGTTAAATTAAGAAATAAAGACGAATTGGGTAAATACTTCAACAATCACAACAATACTGGAAATATATCTAAATGAGTCGCAAAAATAAAATAACATCCCTAAAGTTGTGGACCCAACTTTGGGTGAGTTCGTGGGCTTGATATGTCAAATATGCACATACTAGGACAAAACACACACAGGAAATTTTTATTTTTAATAGTTGCCTAGCGAAAGTCCGTGATTCGAACTAAAGGAAATGAGCTACACGAAGGATGAGTTAACGGTATATAAGCGAAAAGTAGACAAATTATGCATATATAGTTATTGTATTGATATTCATTATGTTAAATTAAGAAATAAAGACGAATAATAAATAATAATAATAATAGAAAAGTAAGTAATATCAAATAATGATTATTGTATTTATCAGAGACTGATCTACCCCTCTACAGAGACAGCTAATTTGGAACTCATAAGTACGGAACGAATTGACTGAAGTGAATATACCTTGTTGAAAAGTCCCATACTACAACGAAACAGCTGACCAGTGCTTACCGGTATTAAATTATATCCAACAGAGATTAATTTGTGACGAACTTAGACAACAAACTCAAATCTCTCTCCAGAAACCCACTTTAACTTAAAAAGCGAATGCTAATTAAATAAGGAATATATAAATTAGCGAAAGCGAAATTCAATATGACAGAAATGAATCTAAATACTTTGTAAATAACACTTACCCGTATTAATTGAATCCAATACAGAATTTTGTACTGGTCGTCCTAATGAACCCGACTCACCGCTGATTGAACCGTCGGGATTTTCAAAAAGACTAACAGAATCCCCGGTGCCACCGACACTGATTGTATGTGGAGATAAGGGGTTATCAGTAATAGTGGTAGTAGCCTATAATAAATGAATAGCATTAACACCAAAATGTAAACACCCAGTATGATATCCATTATATTACTAATTTTACTTTATACAATATAAAAAGAGAAGAAACAACATTTCAGTGTAATAATAATAATAGTAACAATTATAATAAGAATAATTTCGATTTTCACATAACATGATTGTTTGTAAACTGATCTTAAGCTGTTATTAGCAACGCTTTTAGTATTCAAATGTTGTATCTAGCATTTTCCATCATTATCATATCCACTCAGTGGCTGCATACCGCATATTCTAGTGAAATATTCACAGGCCAGAATTATTATCAAATATCTGCAAAGTACTTGGCCGATATGTAGGATCAGAATACCCAAATAATTAGAGTAAAAATTGTAATGAAGTTTACCATTTAATAAGTAATATGCATCCGCTAAGTGAACAAAAAGCTGATTAGAATGTTAAGTACAATATATACAACAAACATCAAAAGTGTTGCGGATAACTTTAGCCTTAGCAAAATTTAAAAAGACTATGACCTGGTATTGTGGACATTGTTGAATGATGTCACAAATTAGACAGTGTAAAATAACCACTGAGAACGGGAAAGTACTAGAAAGCTGTTTTATACTGGTATGGAATTTCCCGAAAGTGTACACCCCCCCATGTCCACACCGAGAACTGAGCTAAGAATCTTCAGGTCTTGTAGCAAACGCTTAATTCCTACGACATTGAACTGGAGCTTTAATCAATTCGCCGAATATTGGGCTATCTCCCCTTGCCATTATCATTTGTGAGTAACTGTCACGAGTTCGATATGGCCATAACTTCTCACCAGAATTCCTGAATTACCTCCTGAAGTCAGTCATTAGTAACCTCATATTGATTATGAATGGGTTTTGTGGAGATTATTCGATTTGATGTCATGAATTGAGCTAAGTTAGAAATATCAACCATTAGGTGCTGGTTCAGCAATCGCCAGAAAGCATGAAGATTATGGGTTAGATCCTCAGTGGGGATATAGGGAGTGTGTACTTGTGAGAGATCCCTCTTCAATATGAAACAGATGTCCAATGCTGTTTGGTTGTTAATGGTTGTATAACCCCTGTCGATTAGTGATATCAAAATTATTATCTGATTAATAAAACCTATTAACCAAAACCGTTTATATATTTCATTTATTCATATTTATTTAATGAAAAGGGTATTGATACTATCCATTTGCTTAAACTACAGCAGATAGAATGTAGAGTTAAAACACGAGATCCGTTAGATGACATTCAAGTACTCTAACTAGCTATCTAAAGCTACATGACACTAAAAATTGCTTCCTACGCCTATGCATTTGATTAACAAAAGAACTGATGAAACTGAGAAACTTTAAAAGTTTCTTCTTATACTGACTTATCAGTTTAAAGAGTCAGTAAATATTAATAGGCTTCACTTAGATTCTAAGATCATAGATTTTAAACTTAACGAAGGAGAACGAAACAATAGAAAACTATTTGTTTCTGAACTATGATATTATTTTCTACTGTCTGGGATTAGCCGCGACGTTTTCAATATACATTAAATGCATTGTGTCCAAAATTTCTAGTCACTTTACAATTAAACTAGCAGATGGTCGCTAAATATTTTAATGTAATTTTCAGTAACTGGAATCAGAAAAGAGGTTAGGCAGGCTTCGCCTGAACCGTGTATATAGCAAACTACCTGACTGAAGTACATGCAACAACCGCAATCTAAGGTTGGAGATATTGTATCATATGGCTTAGAACGACTTACAGTGAAGCATATATATTAACTTTTTATATACTTCAGGACTAAAAGTTCTATTATTCCTACATACCATTTGATTGCTTCCAGCCGAACTACAATCTGGCACTATGCTTATTGATTTGATCTCATTATAGCAGATCAAGTTGAACTAAGAAACATATATATCAGAGTATATATTGTTTATAAGTGGTTATCAATGTTCAATAGATGAGTTAAATAAAATCCCTTTCGGTGATCTCTTTCGTCCACTTAGTGTAGTTTTCATTAAGAATTGCAATTCAGCTACCGATTTTCATTATATTTATATGAAGCTACAATACACCAAGTTTGTTCATTGCATACAGTTGTGAATAACTTCAGCCATTTGAAATGAAATCTATAATGAAAATTACATTCGAATACACAATAATCATAGACTAATTAAATGGAGAAATGACTGAAAATGCTGGATACAACAAACACACATTGTGAACAATGGAAACGTTGAGGAAGGTTTCAGTCAAATTAAGCATTAATTTTAATGATAATTAAACAATTTCATTTTTCACTAAATACATCGCTTCATTGAATAAACAAATCAGTAATATACAACGTAGTATACATTAAATAGCATTTAACAAGATCAAAATTAAGCTGAAACATAAACAATGATAAATTGATTAGAGAAAAAAGTAACAGTAAGAAATATTGAATGTTCAAAGTAGTAACTTTTTGCTATTCTATTTGAATAGTAATGATTTCGAAAATAAGAGTTTTTAGTGTTTGAAAGTGCATTATGCATTAGTCGATATTTAAATTTATCAGTCACTATTGACATATGTGCATGTTAAGCCGATTATCTCGATAAAGTAGCAGATTACGATTATGGATTAGAGTTAAATCGCAGCTGGAAAACGGAACTCAAGATTTGTTCCACCTATTATGGGACTCGGCTATTTAGTGAGTAAGGAGCTTAATACCCAACTACTGAATCGCAGGTGCGAATTCGGCTCCATTAACGGTATAAGCAAGCTTGTAGTATAACTAGCTGACATGCATAAAGTATGGAAACGGGCAGTACAGAGATTTTCAAGTTAGATAATAGTGCATATATATATATATATATATATATATATATATATATATATAATAGATAAAACATAAAGCTTACGGGGTTCTGCGCTGCACTTAAAGTATCACAATGTTGAGATTCATGAATTGTGGATTGTGAATAATTGCTACAGGCACTACCGCTACCACCAACGACATTATTATTATTATTATTATTCATCCATCCATTTGTTGATGATACAGATACAGAAGATTGTAGACTTAATTCTGATGCATGACAGGATAAACCAGTATTGCTAGAATACTCTAATCCGCTACTACTGGTTGAATGTTTGGTGGATCGCATCGTACATCGTGAATCAGATCGACTACTAACACTACCATCACCAAATGACGTTGAGTTTTTACGATCACAAAGAAGATTAGAAGTAACATGCCCAACAGCATAATCGATTGCTTCTTCTATATCACTTGGTATTTGATTTGGATCATATGAACTATGTGTGATTGCTTGAATAGATTCTTCAAATAAACTGACATCACCAAATATAGCTAGCTTTGTGTCCTTGAAAAGAAAAATAACAATTTCGAGTCAAAGTTAACAAAAGGAGGAATAACAATACAGACATTGCGGTGCAACATATCGGTTAGAATATACATGATTTAAGTGATCCAATTCCTAGACTATTTTCCTAAGATAAGCTCTTAACATACTTATATATCAGGTATAGATATATGAACCCATCTTTGTGTGGAGGAAAGCAATACTGCTTGACAGCCCATATCAAAGTATGTAGAGTGGATGTGGACCTACAAGTAATCATATGAAAACTAAGTGGTTTAAAAAATAAACCAACGTACTACATCCTCCAGGCTTAGAACATTCTACACTGAGAATCAAGGGAGACATGGAAATCGATTAACCACTAAATAAATCACTCCCAGGCTGTCAGATATCTGACGTGATGTAATTATTTACACGATACCAAATTACGTCGAAAGTTAGCTGAGGTTATTTTCAACGTCTTCACCGTTTACTACGTGTGTTGCACACGATAACTTCTATCGTCTTTTCTATTCATTAAGTGAGTAATTTTCGTACATTGGAGTGTAATTTTCACAAAAGATTTCAAGCTTCCAGGGTTATCAGAAACTGTTTGTCATAAGTAAATATAATATGGTGGATAAAGAACACAAATATTGTAAAATTAAGAATTTGAAGTAAAATCTTTAGTGAAAAATAACATTTTAATATACATCTATGGAATGAATGTAAAAAAATAATCGAAATTGCTGGGTACGATTTACTTATAGAGCATTGAAATCGTTACAGATAACTTCAGTTAACGATAAATATTTTGTAACTTGATAGATCACGGGTTTATTTGGTGGATTACAGGTTTGAGGTTCATTACACTATTTGTGGACTGAACTACATACTTATACGTAGCCTAAAGCACGAACTTACATACAGTTCATACAGTTGTATTGCTACCTACTTAACAAGACTTTTAATACAAGTACGAATAATTGAAAAATCTTGATTATAAGGATTATAACTATTTTCTGATTGGTTAAAACATGTTTAGCCAATCAGATATCTAGTAATGAGTCAATCACTTGCAAATTATATCAGTAATTTTAGGTAAATGTGTCGGCTAAGCAGAATACAATCTCTGATGGATAACCTTTCAACAAAGGTAGCAATCGAGTATAAGAAGTTTTAAACTAACAATCAAGATAAAATGGAGTTTTTCTGCTCGTGACTGGTAGTATTTGTGCTGGTTCGGCTTTTGGCTATTCGACATAATGTATAGCCATTTCAATGTATTGATTTAAAGCCTTTGATTTCTGGTTCAAATGAATTCTAGTTAAACGTCTTAGAAACATACTAGATAACCGAAACTGATGGTTCTAGTCCTGGTTTTACAGCTAGATTTTCGAACATGATGTTAGTGTGTATCATCAGGTTTAGTGCTTCATTAGTGTCGCATTATCTAGAAGCGTACTACTATTATTTATAATCATGGACTATAGGATAGACGAACAAACAGACATTATTCATTTACAGAATCGTAAAGCAAAACATATTTCGTCTGCTGTACTTTAAGACTAATTACGATGAAGCTTCTTAGTGTCCGCAATAACTGCAATACCTAATACCATGATGCATAAATTATCAGTCATTTACTCGGTGAATCCTTGTTAATGAATAAACTAGTTATGAACAATTTATCGTCAACAGTAAGACCAAAGGTCTACTAAGAATGTCATTTCCACATTTTATCAAGTGCAGATAGCTTTGTGCACTTGGATTCCGGTACACTTTCAGAGTGAGGACTAGTGATACCAACACTTTGCACGTAGTTAACAGTAAGCGAATACACAAACAGTTATGTATCATATTTTTCTAAATCTTTGATTAAAATATGATAAGCCTCGATATTGATATTATTATTGTAATCATAATAAAGATGCACTCAAAGACAACTGATGATATATATATATATATATATGCATCATATATAGACTATCTACAAACGACATGGGTATCAAGTAGTGAGCCATATTCAATAGTAAGAATAAAATACTAGGACTATAGCTCAAATAATCACAAGTGAGAAAGAATAATACATGTAGTGATAGAACACTGAAGATGATCGTAACAGTAATAATAACAATAATAGAGACAGACATAACAAGTACAGTATGAAACGGAAAACAAACGATAGGTAAAATGGTGGACGTATATATATAGTGTAAGACTCGTCTAAAACACTTGGCAAATATAACCCCCAAAAAATTACTGACTACAAATGCTTATTTACAGTTTAAAACAGTTTGACCATCTAAAAGTTTTCCCACGTATTAAAGAAATATCAGCAAAGCAGATAGTTGGGATGGCTCTCAAACACCTTGACGAAGTCTTTAAAAGCTCCAAAAGAGCCGAATATATTCCATTCAGTCACTATTCGATGGAATTTTCCAGAATACTGAGGTGCAGTATTCCTATTTCACAGTAGATGAAACTCATGGTATGTAGGTTAGATGAATTGTAGTGATGATTTCAGTTTCACAAAAAATTATTTTAAAAAATTGTCATTTTGTACCTACTTGACACTTAGTAAGTAAATGTTTCTTACGGCCTTCCCCTGTCTTCTGATTTGTGATTTGGAGGTTTCATAGTACCCAAGTGCTAAAGTTGTAGGCTATATTCTCAATGATAAAGCTCAGGATATCGCAGGTCTCCATATACTGTAACTCATTTTTTAAAATGGCTGGTTAACGGTAAAACTAATGTGTACACAAAGAGTACATACGACAATGTAAACTAATCAAGATTAAATCCTATATATCAAAAATGGGATGCGTTAATCACTAACTAATAATAAAACAAACAACATGCCAGCTGAACAAATCGGTGATACTGTGATGGGTGTTTGAAGTGGAAGGTGCTTGGTCCAGATTTCAGTGTGAACTTATATAATGGGAGATGTCAGTATAGCCAATAGTATGACGAATCTCACACACCCTGGATTCTGTCGTTAATAGAAAACTATTTAGTGTGAAAAAATACTTGTCTCGAAAATGGGTATATTGAAGAAATCCTTTCAGGATATATAAATGTCGAAAAAGAGTTGTAAGAATTCAGTTTTGAATATCAACAGTCACAAAATTCTTACTAATGAATAATATGTACTGCACAAAGTAACGAACTATTCACCTAAATCGCTGAATTCAAGTAAAACGTAGGTGACTGAAAGCTTTCCTATGTCGTTCAAGCGTCATGGTAATGACTAAATTGTTAGTTATTTCATCAGAGATTCAGTAGTTTGAGACGTAATCCCACACTGTTTACAATAGAAGCCACTATAATGATCACTTGGGCCCCACATAAACGTCAAAGTGTATCATTTAACCGATTTTATGATTACTCCAACTGTATATAAAAACGCTTAACTGTTTGTACTTTAACATTGTATTTTTTTATTTGGTACTCAATTTTAGTAACTATCTTATTTGAAATTTTTCTAGGAATTTATATTTACAAACACATACTTCTGTATAAAATAGAATTATTAAAATTTCACTTCATCATTATATATGAAACGATGGTCTAGTGACTAATGAACCTGTAGATTACATGTTCAAGCCTCTATCGACTTAAGTTTAAGCAACTAGGTGGAAGTAATGTTAAAAATATCACAGCTACAGTGTTACTGGAAGCTAAGTAAATACACTCATATACATGATGCTTCAATGAATTGTTGCTTCTTGAATACTTCACCATTATAAAAATCGAATTGTTTACTGGAAAAAAAGTTAAACAATAAAGAAAAAAAATCAATAATCCCAATTTTTCGATTAACTCTCGTCTCGTTAATTGTGCAACATGAAGCTGAGATTTAGTATTTAACAAATACATCCTCCACTCCTACACACACACACACACACATACACATACACAATTTTTTTAATGATGAAGTACTACATAGAAAACAGTTAATGAAACACTTCATTGAAACTATTTTATTATCATCTTAACTGATTATCAGTTAATTCATGAAAATAGTAACTAGATTAATTTAAATATAATCATTAATGTGTTAGTTATGTATATCAATTATGTATATGTAATCAAATATATACATGCAATATATATATTGTATATGATATAAAATGTTGCATTTATGCTTTTACAGAATTTTCTATAAATATTTCAATTATTTATACTAGAAAAAACGTTTACATTTATTTATTTATTTAGATTGTATATTAAACAAATAACAATGATCAGTATTCAATAAATATGTCTAAAGAGAGTGAAATTCAATTTAATCATTTAGAAGAGTTAAAACAAAAAAAAAATACAATGAATGACTTCATTTTTAGACAAGAAGATGAGGTTAACAGTAATTTTTTAAAAGGGAAAAAGGATACATTAACCAGTTAACAAATAAATATTAGTGAATGTAAAAAAAGAGATGAAAAGAGCAATGAAGTTAAAATGAGTTGACGTTCACCTATGATGTCTTAAGTATTCAATATAGGAGGTAAATCCAGACACTAGTTCATTTTCCCGTTTATTTAGTGTATTTTTTCGTTCAATATTTTAGTTCGATTCTTAAATGTCAGTATAATTGCTTTTTTTTCATTCAGTATGTCGAGCAGTGTAATACGGTAATAGTTTGAGCAACCAAGTAGTTTGATATCAACCATTAACCACCATATTGTCAAGTTTATAGCTTAACTCTAGTTAAACATTTCCTTGAACTGTACATATATACATTAAAATCACATAAACGCACACTAACAGACAATGATATGTCTACGAACTATAATAAACAGAGGAGTGATCATCAAAAAAAATTCTACAAATTACAGTCAGTATTTTAGCCAATTAGAAAGTAGTTATTAGGAGTGGGTATCTGATTGCAAACGGGATGATCTCAAGTGATGTTAGAGGTTTGAAGGCGGTTATCACTTCCCGGTTGTAAACGTCATGAAGGGGTCTTTCTTCTTGATGTATCTGAAAAACAAATTGGGCTACGGTTGGGGCGTGACCTTACTGGCGTCACACCTATGTACAGCCGACAGTCAGAATTTACCCTCGGATCATAGTTTTGTCGCTTCTAGTTTCACCACTCTTTAACTGACCTGCGTAGCATGATAGAACCTTAAAGAACGAATGTTCTAGCCAGTACAGCCCAATCAGAATATCATGATAGGCACGCCTTATAACTATGTCAAGGTAGTAGAAACAATCGGGAAGTAGTTATTAAAAATAAAGTCTATATGATCATATAACATCAAGATGTTTTGGGTTACGTCAGTATTTAAGCTTTTACAGTAGAGTTATTTTAAAGGTAGTGACAAAAATGAAATTTTTCACAATAATATTAACCGTTCGTAGCATTTTTTACGCAAGGCATTCAAATAGAACATTCAAAACAAAAAACTTTACGAATGTCGTTTTCGACTATGATAGTCTCATTCTTACATTACTACTGTTAAACCATGTGTCTACATTGTCCGCGAAATGATAAAAACCAGGGAACAAAAATGTCAGGTACTTAATTTCTGTAATCATTTTGAAATTAACTAATCAAAACCAGTATTCTGATGAGGAATTTAAAGCACAACAACTTTTTCAACACATAGTAAGAATTATTCATTCTTGTTTGCAAGCCACTAACTTCAAGAAGTATATCACTGAGTTCAAGTAAGAAGTCGTAACTAGAAAGGTATGAAAATATCTGAAGCGAGACAATAATAATCAATGACGATGGATGATGTTCTGAAAAATATCGAATTGACTTTAGTCGGAAATGTAAACAACTGGGTATCAACTCAGTGGTCTAAAAGTTAGACAATCGACTCAATGCTTAAAAATAATAGGTCACAGATAGAATTGTAGTGTTAGCACGTTACAGTCCTAATTAAAGCATGCTCAAAACATGCTAATTGATTTCCAGCTAACCAAGGGCTAACGAATAATCGAGATGATAGAACATTATTATACGGATTATATAAAGTCTAATGTATTTATTTATTTTGCATTCTCGTATTTCAAATAT
The DNA here is from genome assembly GCA_034768735.1 of Schistosoma mekongi. Lineage (NCBI taxonomy): Eukaryota > Metazoa > Platyhelminthes > Trematoda > Strigeidida > Schistosomatidae > Schistosoma > Schistosoma mekongi. Next base: position 13,790,645 of record CM068311.1, read on the forward strand.
ATTTTGCTACTTGTTCAAATCTTGTTCTGATTTGGGATCAAGTTAGTGAAATTGGCGTATCGTAGAATACTAAACAGTAGTAGAACGCAATATTATCGGCCCAACATTACTGATTCAATAGGAGTGGTTTTGCGGTATAGAGCCCACTTCCATTAGGAATACCCAAATGAAAACAGGTGGATAAAATAGTAAAAACTGGAATGAATACATTCCTAAGAGCATCACAAAATTCTTATAAAAAGGAAACAACATCTCCAACAAAACAACCACTGTTACCTTCACTAAACATACTTAAATTAATTCCATATTTAATGAAGTCTGAACTTGTTTCCAACTACAGTAAAAAAATATCTTTTAATTAAAGTGTAACTATCACTTAGTTGAAATTTAAACCAAAAAGCTTTTTTCTTACAGACAGTAGATATTATGTACATATTTATGATAGCAATATAATTAAGAATTTGCTACAATTAAAACAACAGAACAACCAATTTTAGGCATGAATATGCATATTTTTAAAAACGACAAGTATGCTTCCATCCTACCTCCATCACTCAACTGTCTCGCACTACCTTAGACAAATACATACACATAAAGATAAAGAAAGATATGAGGAAGATGAGAATACAGACGAGAAAAGAATTTCTTTTCCAAATAGAAATCAAGATACTACTACTTTGTTTATTCAGATATGCACATGATTATATAGAGATACACCAGTAAGTACAGAAACGGTGATAAAACATTTACGTGTAAACGCTGTTCTTTTCACACAGTTTAGTAATAATCAGTTTAACAGTAAAATTTAAAGAGAATATTAACTTGTAATGTAAATCATACAACTCATAATGTGGTAACTAAGGGGTGGGTAGAATTTTGGCATTTGAACTAATTTTCCTTCAAAAACAGTAATAAAAACAGTCTGTTACTTTAACAAACACATTGAAATGTAAAAAATGGGATTCAGATTATTTTGCAAAGATAAATTTTCATGAATAAATCATAATTGACAGAGGTGGTTTGGAGATATATAACGTATGCCAAACCACCGTTTAAATCGACGAGAGCAGACTAAGATGGAAGTCATGCTTGGAGAGACCAAAATGTATCAACAGTGCGTCAATTCGTCAACTGTTGATATGAGCCATATTGGTAGATGTAAAATACCTGTCTGGGGTTCAAATGACTGTCATAGTCAATTGCTGGGGACGTTGAGTGATATAGCTCATAATTAGGCACAATTGTGTATTCACTGTCTTTTTTTATGAGTTAAGTCTTTCCTCTCGAATCATATTTCCTAAGTAAAATCCTTTTTGTGATCAGTGATAACACTATTACTTTGGTATACGTTTTGTTAAGCAGAAGTACTGTGGTAACTTAAACCAATGCATATATATAGCGGTTCAACAGTGTAGACGACTAAATGAATGCATCACTAAGGTGGTTACGCTTGAATCGGAGCACATCATTCAGCTTACTTTTCAAACAACCACTGTAATTGGACTAGTTAAGAAGATACTAATGTAAATCCTAGATAAATCCTAAGGTATATTTATCCCACCATACCTATATCAAAGGAATACAACTCAGATGAGCACAACGTTTCTAATAAGAGACACTAGAGATGAGAACAGAACTAAGTAGCTTAGTAGCTAAAACAAATGGCCTTCAACAATTTCATCATACGTTTGAATCGATTGCAACCACTTCCATTTACATCATATGAGCAGTAAGCATCACAATCCTCATACAAAATGCATGATTGAAAGCTTGATACAGGAATCTTTAATGAGCAACAAAGTTGATGAATACTTTATCAAGAAGGTTTGATTGTGCCAAAAAAACCAAGGAATTTTTTAAATTATATTTCTAAAATAAGTGGAAATTTTTCGATTTAAATAATAAACCAACATAAACTTACCAAAACCGGCTTTAAACATGTCAGTAATTCGGCAAATCTTCTACGCTCTTCCACAACCGCTCTCCTTAGACTAACACGCTCCAATTCTGCTAAAGTTTGCTGTTTCATAATTAAATCATGCTGAACGAAATTTAAGTGCATATTATCACCAGAATGAAGAACAGAGGTATGATTTGAATCCATTGATTGTAGTGTAGAAAATGCGAAAATTTCATTATGTGAATCTAAATCTACACCTCCACCAACACCGGATGCTGAGCTTCCCTAAATTAATAGAATATGCATGAAATGGAACAACTGAATCAATGTATTGGTAGACTGCTGTATAGTTAATCGTGCATTAAAAAAATATGAAATGTGAAAACATGCAAAATATGCATAAACTGTCTGACCAAAATCTAATACAACACGCAGTTATATCTAGTTTCTTTCAGAGAAATCAAAATGAAAATGAATAATGGACACGACAAAGTAGCGCCGTCCGCTCTACGGTCACTCTGCTGAGCACCCATAAACGTAGTATATTTCTATTTAAGGCCCAATGAATTTTATCGACCAGGTTGTAATGTGACTCCATATAAACGACACTGGTTCTGTGGATGTTCGTTTAGCGACTTGAGCTAATGCACATTTACCACCCCCTCCTCCCATGTTCTGCATTGATGCAGAGAGTGAATACAGCTAGAGAATTTGGAGGAACACCAAATACTAGTCAGAGCACAACCAAAAAACAAACTGATGCACATCCAATCTACCAACTGATGCTGGAAAGGTTAATTAATCTCAGTTAGAGGTTAACACAACAAAACAATCACTGAAGATACAAATTCATATAACAATAACATAACCAGTGAAAACATAAAAAGTTAGCAAAACACACTGATTTAGTAATTGTAGATAACAACGCGAAATTAACGTACTTTGTAATCAACGAAATTAAAATTTCACAAGTATAAATGGTGGTGTTGTTGTAGCCTCTGACTTACACAACTTACGAATACAGTTTCGCAGTTAAACGGCGTATTACCTTGCTGACTTCAATAACTTAACATTCAGCTATCACAGGTTAGAAGTATAGTCAAAGTGTATGTGCAGTGATAGTGACAAAGGAAATTAATAAATTGTATCCAACATCTAGTTCAACACGTATGATAAAACTAATTATTTTGTGATGGAGACAGATAAAGTTTTCAAAAGTTTACCTTCATACGATTCGGAGATTTGTATTATGACCAGATGAAATTATAAAAGGTAATGAATAAAGATTGCAGTAAAAAAAATTCAGTCTCAATAAACATAAAGCCTAGTACAAATGCGTGTTATCTAAAATTATCACACTAGATCAATACAATGAGATGAAATTTACCAGATGAGTAGCAAACGGATCGAGATAATCGTAGTAGTAATGATAGCAAAGAAGACTAAACAACGAATATGATTCCAGAAGATAGAATTAGAAAATAGATATCAAGGAATGCTGGAACTCAATATCTTGGGGAAGATGAACAATAAATTCATCCTCGACAACATCGTCGATTCGGAGCCATTTTACCTACAAACCATTAATAACGCTTACCGACATGACTTCAACCAGGTAGTCTAAATTGTTATTATTAAACCTACTACATCAAAGTAAACGAAAAGCATTTAACGTGAACTTAGTAGATTTTCAGTTAATCCATTAAGAGATATCAGTTATTAAGCCTTCATATTATAATAAATCTAACCGTCACACTAATGACAGACAAAGAACTAAACAATATTTACGAAACTTCAAGATAGTTATGTAACTAATCAACTTATCAAGGATGATCACAATGTTTTACAGGGAGAAGTAGTTTGGCAGAAAGATTATCATGTAAAAGCAATACATACAATGTAAATAGTTACATTTTTCATTACAAATAACTTATTCACATGTTCCATTATCTGACTAATTGAGTGAGGAAAAGAATTTTTGCAGTCATTTTATGAGTCCTTGAAGCTCTGTTGTATTCGTAAAGTTTATTGGTTTAAGTACTTATCAATGAAATACATTTGTCGTTTGAAGACTAACCAGTTCACTATATCAAAATACATGAGGAGAAATTTTAACCTACGATCCAATAGTTCAAAGTTCAGAACTTAAAACAAAGTTTGAACTCTCGTAAATTTACAACTGAAAACTTCAGTATATAAAAAAAAAATTTAGCTAATGAATCCACTTATTTAAAAATTCCTTATGAAAAAGAACTATCACTAAATTATAGACAAGGTTATTCACAACGTTTTCAGTTCACTAGATGCGTTATAGCATTTAGCATTATCAGCAATTTTTTCCCATTCACTGAGTTAACGAGTTCAAAATAATTAACTGTATTTCTCACCAAGGATTCCACTCTAAGTTCTAAAACTCACTACTTTTATGTTATCCAACCTGCAAATCAGTTGCGTTACACTTACGAGTTCATAGCAGATAGTTGATGATAACTCTAGGTTACTTAAAATGAAATGTTCCCCCACCCCCACCCCCACACACCCAATTCCCTACCAAATGAACAATAACATACATAGTCGATAATAGAAACGTTGTAGATTATCCCGCTACTGATCTATTTATTAATTGTGAATTGCATTGTTCATAGTTAGGAACACTTTTAAAATGATTTCATTCCACAACAAATGAAAATTATACATATATGCAATCAATCCACGTTTCATAAATTCAATCTACAACTATTGTATGCAACAAAAAATATATGTATATAAATAAGTAAACTGATTATTACCTACATTGACGAAACAAATGCTTGTAAGAAGTGAATATAAACAAAATTGACTGATGTAATGGGGTAAACAATAATGACAACAATAAAAATTCATCACCACATGATCAAAATCAAGAAAAAAAATATAAATGAGAAAACTAGATAAGTATCATTTTGAAGATTGGAAAAGAAAATAAGTTAATCAAACACTAAGTGGGCAAACTTTTTTAAGATAATCATATCTGATTTATTAACAAGCACGAATGAATTAGAAAACACAAAACGTTCGATGTGAAGCATAGGGGCTCTCGGGTTGATCTCTGTTTGAAATTGTAGATGGACGCTGCCATTGAAAAATCACATACTAGGACAAAACAGTTGTCTAGTACTTCCTAGTTTCCAATGGTTGTCAAGATACAGTAAGTCTATGATTTAAATTACAAAAATCCGTGAGAATTGGATAAATATACTCTATGACTCAAAACAATTTATGCACTACCTTCTGGGTTGATTACTGAGAGTGAAGTAGTTAAGTGCGCCGATCATTTTGCATATATCTCATCAAGCTTGTTAGGTTAGTGTCTGATGAAGTCTTAGAACAGATTTAGAAAGCTCGTTTAGCTACTGCCAACTTACATCGATTACGGTGAAGCTGAGATGTCACTTTCTCAATTAAACAGCGAGTGTGTTCAGTAATAGTCTGGCTAATATTTGGCCGTAAATATGAAACATGGGCAATGTAAGCAAAAGACATAAGTAAATTACAGGTTTTTAATAATAGATGTTTTCGAAGGAATACTAATGTGTTCTGGAGCGACCAGGTAGGAAATGACGAGGTTAAGAACACAGTAATAGGTAAAATTGATACATCAGTCGGTGAGGTTTTGAATCTCGATTAACTGAAGTGATTGGGGCATGTATAACAAATGATCAAGAATTGCCAACATTGATTCATGATGGTGGCTGATGTACAAGAGTACTATGGAAGAAAACTGGAAATAGCCAAACCAAAATGTGGTATCAATCCACAAAGTAGTTGAATGGTAGTCTGTCATTGCGGTTGATGTAAACTATGTGATTGAGATAAGTGTGATAGTAGCGATCAATGGTTTGAGGCGTTGGAGCGGATATGGATAAGAATCTGTCAAGGTGGTGCAAATATATTCACTCTTTGTCTTCCTTTAAATCTTAAGTTTCGGCATTCTTTCGTAAACAACTTTTCATTTCTTCTTGTTAAACTATATTCTGATGTTCATCATATTACGTTGATACCATCGTGACAATGTAATATGGCCACTTTGCTCAACTCACATATGTTTCAGGCTCTACATGGTTAGACAGACAGACAGTTACAACGCAGAACTTGGTACATGCGTATGTCAGTTCAAGTTGCCATGCCTCAATTAGCAGATAGAGATTAAATTATCGGATCAAATCCCAGAGTAGGGGAGGTAGTAACAGAGTTAGTATTAATAGAAGGGAATAGAGACCGAGGACATTTAAGAAAATATGATTCAGTAAAGAGAAAATTATGATAAGTTAAGAAACTTAGAATTTGGAGAAAGACAAGGAGTGGATGCACGTGCGCCATTGCCAACGATTTTGAGCCATATCACCCAAAGTCTCTAACCATTTATTACGAGCGTCACGCGGACCCCAACCAGGTAGTCTGCACCTATTAACATGGCTCAGGTCAATTGTCAATGACTTCATGGACTGGTGCCATGTTTTGGTTTGGCCGCCCCTAGCTTTCTTCCAGCCTACTCCTACACCAGACAGCATTGCTCGTCGAGGTAGGCGGTGGTCAGGCATACGTAATATATGTCCTAACCACCTTAGCTGATGGAGATTTACTACTTCATCAAGAGACTTACCGTATCTACCTAGTACTCTATTCCTAACCCATGTATTGCTTACTCGTTGGTCCCAGCAAACACGAGCAATGTTTCGAAGACATCTATGATCAAATACCAGGAGCCTACAAATATCCTATCCTTAATGGCCATGTTTCATATCCATAAAGTAAGACGGATCGAACTACTGCGCAGTAAACGCGTCCTTTGGTCAGTAGTCGGATGTCTCACCTCTACATGGTTAATGACCGACTGACTACCAATCATCAATATGACAAAGAAAATTTGTAATTTATCATGAAGTATCTATTATAGACAGATAACCAGTGAAAACCAGGAAGTACATGACAGCAGATTTTTCTGGAGAATGAAACTGTCCGTTAGTATTTTTTATCCGCATTCTCATCAAGGATCGAATAAAAGATGTAAAGTGTTTGAGATACGTGCTTACACCATCGACGTAATGTCTAACAGTCTCTAGCATTAGTCAATCCGCATTCTTATCTGTGTTTCATATAGAAGAAAAAATGGTTAGTGCATAACAGATAAATTCGACAGCAAATATCAAAAGTCACTTTAGGTTGACATTTTCATATATAACTCCAACATACTAATTCAGCATATTTATCTATTCATCCTAATTACACAATAAACGAAATATAGATAGAAATGTGAATATACTATTAGTACCGGCGTACAAAACATGTAACTAGGCGAGTAAATATATACATTTAAAATATGTAGACATTACTTTTAACCTAGTTGATTTATTGTATACACAAAAAAGAGATTTAGACTGATAAAATTTTCTCCTCACATTTTCCTAAAATGGTTGCCAAGACAAAAGGGATCTACGATTTCATCAATCAATCACAGAAACCTAAAGATAAGTACAGATAAATACACATCCAAATAAAATCATTACATAACATCATGGATGAATACGATGTATAGTTAGCAGTTATAATTACACGCATGGTCACAATTATCATTATTCCACAGAAAGTAGGCACTTGTTGCGAATTATATGCAAAAATTAGTTTGTTGAACTTTCACATACACGTATGTGCCAGACTAATACACATAGACAATAAGAAGTGCCTAGACAATTTAACACTAACAGAACTATATGAAAAGTCAGTTAATTTTCTGCCGTAACTACTTACTAACAAAGATAAAAATGAAACTAAATAATATGTGCACAAACAAGCATAAAGTTACTTACTAATAAATACTACTATAAGTTCACTCGGTCGGAATGGACACTTACTAAGCCTACTTGTACACCATACATGAAGGATTGGGGTAATTGCATTAACATGTAGAATTAATAAAGACACACACACACATATGCATGCAGGTGATCGAAAAATGTCCCTAAATGTGGAAAACTTACTTTCCACTAATACAACAACTAAAACAAATGGTCAGAAAGACGATATATTCTTATGACTGCAACACACTAGTAAGCTTAGCTTCACATTATGCTCAGTGATAATGTTTTCCTTTTTAGGAAACGACAAATACATAAATTTTCTTCAGCAGAAAACTAAAGATTTTAATCAAGTTGATCAATAAGTTGTTGGAAAAAACGAAAACATAGGTTATTTCTGAGATTGCGAATCAAAAAATGGTGCACTATAGGAAGCGCGAATCTCCATTGATTGAGGTGACTGGGGTTTATCGACTGAAAATGTACAGACGACGTAATGTTATTTGGTGAAGAGATTAATTATATTTAATCTGCTGAATACCTTGAGCAACAATCCAACCATATTTTGAATTCATTTGTCTCCCTGTAAGTGCAAGTGTTGCTTCGGGAGTAGTATGAATTATCGCCGAGGGTATTTACGATGAGCGAAGTAGTTGAAAGAGTTGATCACTTTATTTGTCTAGAAAGTTCGATCAAAAATGATGGGTCGGTGTCTGACGAAATCTCATCATAAATTCAGAGAGCTCACTTCGCCTTTACCAACTTACATCAGCTGTGAGGTAGGTGGGATATCCGTTTCTAAAAGAAAGTTTGAGTATACTGCACATCAGTCTGCTTTGCCTTAACCCATGGATGCGAAACATAGGCTATGAAGACAGAATATATGAGTGGGTTTCAGGGATTTGATTACAGAAGTCTTCGAAGTATTGCCTGCATATAATGGAATGACTAAGTGAGGAATATTGATGATGGGCAAAGAGAACTATGGAAAAAGCGGCAAATCAGTAAATAAAGTTGTAAGCCTTTATCTACAGGGGTGGTTAGAACAAGTGTTACGGATGTGCAATTAACCTCTACTGCGATATGCAATGCTGGCTGTAGTAGGCCAAAATGTGGTAGAAGTTCATAAAACTATTGACTTTTGGTTTGAGTCACAGTGGTACGTTCAGGTCACTTAACGTGATTATCGTGAAAAATGATTGGAGATTGACTCAGAATCTATCATAAAGACACAGATGAATTCATTTTTCGTCTTCCCTTAGATCCTAAGATTAGAAATTAACTTATACTTCTATTTCTACGAATTAATTAATTTTGGAATCGTTGGTCATTTACAACAACAACTAATACTACTTTGGTATTCATCTCTATAATTTTATTTCCCTGTGCTGGCTGATGTAATGTGACATTTATTGAGCTAGCTGATTTGACTGTGAGCTATCACTACACTAATAGATAACAGCACTAGCGATTACTCCATGTAGAAATAAACTTTCAGTCACTCTATAAGTGTTAGATCATCCCGTGTTAAATGTTTTGTTCGTGGTTAGTCGACCAATCACATAGTCAGAGGTCAACCGAAAAAGATAATGAATAGAAGCATAAAAATGAATGAAAACGCCGAGACTTATGATGACAATCGATCGCAAACACGGTCATCAGAGAAAATTAATTTAACATTTGTAAGCACTCAAAATCAATGGATGATGATGCAGTAGTTTGGGACGACTAAATCAGCTAGCTCAAGAAACATAATTAAGATCAAAACCTAAGAGGATCGTTTTTTTCAAAAAAAAATAAGGTGTATTTTTTCTAAAAGAGAGAAACAAGGAAATAGGAAAGTAACTAAGTATGCTGTCATGGTAATTTTTGCCGACTACTATACACTTATTTATTAATTCCACTTTTTCCCAACTTTATCAAACATCTGTTTATCTAATTATTAATATTATTATTTCATATTATTAAAACTAAAAAAACTGTTCTTTCTGCCTAATATGATAGAATTACGATAAAATTAGACGAAATGGGTAACTTCCAACCTAGCTTTGGTTTACCGTTAACGACTACAATGTATGCCATGAATTAATATGGACAATATGGATGATTTAATAGCAAAATCGACTGATTCACTTACGTAATAAGTATAGATTTATCTATTCAATATTAAGTGAATAACAGAGATGCTGCTTAATCGCTATAACTAAAGTACTTAGAGGCTGAAACTTGCAACTTATCAATTCAAAAACAAGTGATCTAACCACTAGACCACAGCTGTGTATCTAAGATTAAGTACGTTGATGAATAACTATGGAAGCATGGTGATGTTAAAAGTGTACATTAACAAGTCCTAAAGTAACATGAAGTGATAAAAAAGTAAGCAAGTAACTTAATATGATAATTGTTCAGATTAACACATGAATTAAATTTTACAAATTCAGTAATTACCAGTAGTTTATAAGTAATGCGATTATACACTTAATTCTTCTTGTGTATTTATTTAATGTTGATATTTGCTTACTATAAAATTCATTTTATAGTTAAAGTACAACGAAAAAAAAAACATATAGTGATATCCCGTCATAAAGTATATTTCTAGAAGTTGACAGTTAAGCTTGTCGTCTTTGATCTGCACAATAGACGGTGCTGAGTCACGCAACGGACACTGAAAGCACAGCGTCCAAATGTAATTGCCTATTTAAAATTAGTATAACAGGTTATAAAAGTCATGTTGTGCTTAGAACTACTCCATCAGAATAGAAAATACTTTAGAGTATGCAACAATCGATCTATTCAATTCTCTATAGTTTTTAACTAAAGAAATACTAACAATTAGATATGAGAACACTTAGTGACTAAAATGATGAGAGACCACAGTTAAATTGTCAGCACAAAAAGATAGTTTACCATTTTAAGGAATTTAAAATTATAATCAACTGTAAACATTACAGCATAACACGTAATTATGTCAACATACTCAAACGGAACAGTTTAAAAGTGAAAAATGCTATAAACATCTTCTCTATTTGCTATTCCCCGAGATTTGGAACTGATTAGTAGCACATTCACTTATTATTACAACTTAGTTTTATTGTCGCATTTACAGAACGAACTCTTATAGAATCCTATTTAATCCACTTAACGAGTACCTGAATTTAGGCTATAATGTTTGTATGAGAGCTAGTGATACGGCTTGGCTGGCAAAGGTGAAATACATGGGAAAACGTTATAATCTGCAACCCATTGTTTAAACGTCAAATGCCTCAATATGTGGATGTATAATGCCCCTGTATAGCTAATGATAGGAAGATTCTGTTCCACTTCATGAAATGTTCATGTAAAGTAGTGAATTCATAGTTGTATTTATTTTCTTCTGATGGTGGTTGGATGAGGGGTTATTGCAAGTGATGCTGAAAAAGGACGTTGAACGGTCACATAGATTTGGTGGATAGAGTCTCAGCTGGAGGAGTTTAAAAACAAAACCAGTGGTACACACAGGCTTAGAGGCATAATGACCTATATTGGTTACTGGCATCTTTTCACCTCCATGTGGATTAGACCTTTAGGTCGACGGTTCAAACATGGTGCTCTGAGAAAACTATCTGTATTTTTGTGGAGTAGTGTTTAAAAGCTTTCATTAGATATTCCCCATGTTATTTAAACAAACTAACATGAGCAATAGTGAGGAGTAATCCAATTAGTCTCATTAAAAACATACATTTATAAATAGGCAAGCTAGACATTCAAGAATAAGTAGATGAAATTCGAGGAAATATGGGCAAATTTTTGTTTACTAACCTTCCGACGAGAACGTTTGGAAAGTTTTTCTAGTTCACATGTTGCTCTCTGTAGTTCACTTTTTGCTCGACGCCATTCTTTTCCATTTTCTCGATCTAACTGAGCCACAGAACGTTTCCATTCTTCAAGACGATCAACAAGTGGGGCAGTCAAACACTCAGTTAGTTGACTGAATAAAAAATATGTGGAACATTTTTTTAAGAAATAAAGCAAACTAACTTGTTATAAGTAATAAATACGAAACTTAAAGGTTGTTCATAGAAGACTTAACAGTTTTCAAACGACAATTATAGTACATTACTCGCTGATTATTGTACTACAATAAATATTACTACCATTAGGTGTGTCCCAACACCTAACCATAAAGCTAAATGTCAGTTAAAAATTATAGGATCATTTTCATTTCTGTGCAACGTGTATAGTATTCGTGTTTCAAAATAGTTCAAAGACAAAAGAAAAAACCTTCCTATTGATCGTCCCTCGTTAAACAATATCAAATCAGGTGCATTTCCGAACTTTACTCAGCTATTAATTCATCAAACAACTAACCCTATTTTGATAATAGTGTGAATTTTACCCCCTCACCTTAGATGAAACTAGAGTATTGAGCTTAGAATATTCCTGTACATTGGTCAAACTCTAAAATATTAGTAGCAATCAAATTGACAAGAACTCGTCAAACTTCGGCTTAGAGGACCACTTCAAATAAGCACAGGCACCAAACTTCGGTCGGGTTCGAAGAAGGAAGGCTCAAAAATAAAACCAATAAGTCAGACAATAACAATTTCACAATATTTTAACATTTTTGTTCGACATTTTGGTGTCAAGTACTCGGGTTAACATATTTTAATACGGTATATCGTGAAGACATTTGCCTAAAGCCAAGCACAAAGTGACAAAAGATACACTTGAATGAATTCTCACTAACTAGTTGGGCTAATAAATTCGTCCATTCAAACATTAAATTTACAAAACAGGCTGATTAAAAACTCGGAGTGATAAAAATTACCTGTTAAATGTCCTCAACCTTGATTCTAGTCCTCGTTCACGTAAGCAGAACCGAGTCATTGAAGTGCCCAGATCCTTTAAACCACAATTACTGCCATATGCACAATCAGCAATCTTTTGGAATGCTTCCAGGAACCCACCAATGCACTGAATCACAGTTCTTAACAGAAATTAGTAATTTTATTCAAATGGCTTAAAAGTAGTTTAAATTACATTCTAAAAAGTGCATCAGGAAGGATAATTAAGCACACTATTATTTACTAGTTAAAGAAAATTTACTTCGTTCCTCGAAACCAAACTCAGAAGACAAATATCTGAAGACGTAACAAGGGAAATCACAATATCAAGGCTTCCGGAATGTATAATCTGAGGTTGACTACATCATAGTTTAGGTGAAAAATCTGGTAATTCGAGATGACCATCCAGTGTTTATACTCCTCCAAAGAGTTGTTTTCACGCGACCAAACTACAACAGCAGTCGAATTAGTTGTCAAATTTATAAGTCATGATCTGATTATATGTCGAAATCGATTACGAGTAACACTGAAACATACTGAGGACTATAAGATCTGAAAGTAGCTTATGTAAAAACAACTATCACATGTCAATATCATATTTTCAAGCATAGGGTTAGGTTCAGTATGGACTATAGTGGAAAATGGACGAACTTGTGGCTCAGATAGATTGAGTGGGATAAAACTCGGTGACTCTATCTAGTCGCCTTGCACAGGATGAACTCTCGAATCGTCTACATCGTTAAAAAGCCAGAGAACGAGGCCATGACACAAATGTCAACCCTTGAAGGAAAAGTGGAAGAAGATATAATGTCATCTGAAGTAGTAAAACGCAATGTTTAAGTGATCAAGTAAGTGTTCACTACTCTGGAATTTCGATATCTACTCATGCAACAACAAACATTAAAATTCTAGATAATCTTAAGCATGGAGTGTAACAAATATTGTAAAACACATAAGACATAGATTAAAACTGTCAATCAACAACTCACTTCAGAGAAGTACTCAACTTTGACGTCTTGTTTATCATATCTTCCCACAATCCTAAAGAATTCTGCTATATATGTAGAATTATGTGTTTGTCCTCACCTTCAGACCCGCGAGCTGAGAATTGAAATTAAGAGTGTATTGCGGGAGTTTACCCAGCTGGTCTTGTCTTATTCTTTCCTAAAGAAGTAATCATAATAATCATGAAAGTTCCATTGAATTAAGTAAATTCGATTAGAATTTTGGATAAAATAAACTAACCATGACCTCATCCAAAAGTCCGCATTAAACTTGTTTTAAAACGAGCGCCTTAATGAGTTAAGTTATATTAGCACATCGCGTCATCACTGATAGTAAAAATGTATATGACTTTGGAAACTGTAAACAAAATAATTTTTGATTTTGAAAGATATTATAAGACAGCATTTTTGCATTCAAGCACTGCAATGGTTGCTTTTCCTTTAGTATTTCTTCCACAGTTTATTGAAACTTGCCATCTGTACAAGGATAGTAGTCTTACGATTTCATCTAAATGTAATGCAAAGCAATTCACAGAGAATTCGTTACAGCTAGTACGAGAAGAACGACTAACTATGTTGCTTTTCGAAAATCACTTGACGGACCTGGGGTTTGACATATTATTCGTCTTAGAGCTGAAATCACATCGAAAAGAATCGGATCACGTTAAGGAGCAAACCTAGTTATTATAAATAAATTAGTCTGCAACGGTGGACCCAGAACCATGACTTATCATCTAGACTAATATATCCGAATTTTTCGACACATGAAGTGCGATTTCCCGCTAGGTATTTGTCATCATTATAGCATAGTTGGTTGCAGAGGGATAGATAATTACGTGAATATTAGTTCCAGTTTATTAAGGCGGAAGGCTGGATTGCCATTGTTGATCGTTACGAAAAGAATCTCTCAGTTAATCCAATATTTTAAGTATGTCGTCCAATGAAGCTGCTATACTTGTTAAAGTCGAGAGTTCTATCCGTTGACTATTCTATGTGATAGGTGATAATCAGACGGCGATTAATTTGTTGTGGATTTATGAACGTTTTTAAAAATTTCTTGTAAATTTTCTGTTCTGAAAGGCAAGTAAAATGGGGGCATGTCATGATCGAGTCTATCAATAAATATTTTGAAGACCGTTATCAAGTAGATTTTAGTTATTCGAAGGACGGCGAGAATATATTTAATTTAGCCAGTCTCTGGTAATACGGATTCCGTGAGATTTTAGGGATTAACATAGTTATGAATCTACGGACCTTTTCAAATAACTCACCATATTTTTTAGACAAAGACAGTATCCAAGTCTTGATCCTGTAAATGCAGTGTATAGGGTTAGAGTATCAATATACCCAGAGACTCTACTTGATAACCAAAGAATTCGGAAGCTCTTAGCTTTAGTAGTTCGACAATGGATAGTGGTTTTTGAAATCGTTTCTAACGGTGACTCCAAGATTAACATACACGTGGACGACTGGGTGCACAAAGTCACTCATCGTGTACATATTTGAACTTTGATGCCCAATATGCTTTACAATGCATCTGGAGGCACTCGTCGGCAGATGCAAAATTTTGGACCACATTTTTAATATCTGCAGATCCTTCTAGAGAACTGGGCTTTATTTTATGTTATGTTTAGCTCCCCATATCTTAATATCATTAGCATACAACATGAATGATGTTAACAGATTAGAAAGGTCTTTTACATGCAGAGGAATAAAACTGGGTCCGAAATCGTTAAACCACTAGACACTGTTTCCAAGCCGGGCATTTGGGAATGAACTCGTGCCCTTTGTTTTTGCCTTATTAAGGTGATTCACCCCCTAGTTTCACTGTTGCATAACTTTCGCAGAATCCTCAAGTGAGGGACCATGTCGAAAGCCTTACTAAAGTCGATGTGGACCACATCAATCGGGATCTTCTGATCCGTAAAAGTACACCAGCTTTCTTACGCTACTAATAACTTTTACTAACATGAATAACCTGTCCTGGAGCCATGGTGTCTTTTAAAGAGCAGTAAATTTTCTTCTAAGTACTTAAATACTGACATCCGAGTAATCTTTTTGGAAAGCTATAGAACTACACTACCTAGGTTCAGATTTGCTCAGCACATCTGTTCTGAAGACGGCAACCTTCCTTGCGTTGCGTACAGACTGAAGTATGCGAGTAGAGGGCTTTAGTTGAAAGTCTCTTGTTCTTTCTTGCAATAGAATGCATATTATCGGATTCCATAGATTCCCCCTACATCGGGTTTACTTATCAGTTCATGCACATTGAGTTCATTCAAGTTAATTGCTTCTATGCTTGAGAAATTACGTTGACTTGTATGAATAGTGCCTCCACCTTGTATGTGTCGCAAAAGTAGTCGGCAAACATTTTGGCTGTACCGCAATTATCCTCCACAAGTGTTGGTGAGCTATTCCCAGATTATGTTGTTATATAACTTCGTCTCCTCTTTCTTCGGTTGGTATAAGTGAACGAAAATTTGGGGCATTTGACTGAGTTTTCTACAAGTTATCTCTCGTAGATAGCCAGATCCCTTCTAAGTTCATAGCGAAGGAGTTCCTGGATTTCTAGAATTCGAAATTAGTAATAGCTAAGCCAAATAACCTAAGCCTCAATAAATCAATCATTGCCTCTTACCTTTTGTGGCGCATAGTGATGGCAAGTACTCGATGTAAGTAACATCTTGATCATGATGAATTTTAACAAGGTTAAACAAAGACAAGTCCGAAATGGGTCAAAACATTATGGTTTCCTTACAGGTTGTACTAGTGCTGATGCTATTAGTGTATTAACTAGCTGTCGCTCAAAAGTTTTCGGACAAGAAAACACTTAGTTTGCTCCAGTCACTGTTTGGTGCGTTAAAATGGCCTAATACTAATCATCTTCTGCTAGGGGGGGGAGGAACCATGTACTGAATTTGTTTAGTGAGAACTTCTTTGTATCACAAAATAAACAGCAAAAGACTAAGTCATACAGCAGATCCCCCTCTTACATTTCAAGCGATAATATGCTTTTTCACATACTCCACTTTCGCGAAATATTGCGTTCATAGCTGGTACTGGGGCAGGGTTTCTGTATTTCTGAACATATATTGACAACTACTTGGTATCACAAGCGTCACAACCAATTCTAAGTAGGAATTATGAACGCGCAACAACAAGTAGCAAATTTTAGCTAAACAATTATCCACTTTGGCAATGTACCAACATCCCCGACTAGTTTCATAATTCTTATGAGCTTTACCAAGAAAAGTTAGTGATTACTTAATTCTTCTAGTGTGGACTTCATGTAGCTGACCCCCAGACCAACGCTTTAATTAGAAGAGGAAAGAAAGCAAGGTACTTTTCATTTACATTTCGGGAATACTGCTAAAGGGTTATATCAGGACTCTACAAGTAAGCGAAAAGTTGAGTAGACAGAGGAATGATCGTTGGGTCGTCCTTGTTGTACTGGTAGTCGTTGGATCAGGGTCATATCGTTAACCTCTTGGTATCGTTGACGATATCAGTGTTGGCGAAGGACTTGTGAAAATTATGAAACTGAAAACAAGAAATGAATCTCTAGAAGGGTGATTTGAAAACTGTGATTATTAGAAGTATGCGACAAAAGGAATATAGAAGACGATTTACACGACTTAACGGACATTATTATGGCAGTAGTTGTAGTGTGAGGATATTGTTTAAAGATTTTGGTGCTCCAGTTTGGGTACTGTTGTAGTACAGAATAAGTAACGTCTAGATGTACCAATGCAAGCCCTGTGAAATGACTGTCTGTTAAATAACGTACTCAAGTTATTTAAATGTTAATTTGGGATTTAGCACTCTAAGTGAACATGTTCATTTACATATATGTATAGTTCGCCGCTGACTACCTAAAATTCATAAGCATGATCCAACTCAACCTGTTTAAATAAACTTATACTGTTGGACCCTAACCACATTTAGATTGGTCGGCTTTGATGTTTGCAATACCATATATATTTATTTTATCGCACCCATCTTATTACAACTTGTTAATCTTCCTTCATGCTGATGTATCTCTGAAACCCTTGGGTATTTATCAACGTTTTTTTACAATTATTAGGTTGAAGCCTAAACGTATCTTAAAATCCAAATAATCTATGTCAGTATTTATCTTCACACTTTTTCAGTTCTATAACTTAGTATTGTTTACAGCAAACCTTGATGCTAGATGCAATTCTGTGATGTTTAGTTCTCCCCACACTTAAATATTATGTTCTCTGTTATGCATTAATTTCAAATATTTGATAAAAAAAAAGCTATGGTCTTCAGTAATTCATACAAACTCAAATAATATCATAATAGCGAGCTCAATCCTAAACCTCCTGTCGCAGTTTGGATAAAGGATGTATTCAGCTCTAGCTCCAACTTGTTTTCACACACAAGCGGTTCTAATTCATTTTTCTGGTTATTTATCCTGTAGCTCTTTTAAAATAAATCATATACCTAGCCACTGAAGTGCACCCGGTTTATGATCAAGTTTCGTCTGCGTATAACCACAGCAACTTCTAACAATTAAACACACTCATACAAATGAAAGTAAATCAAAAGACAATGAAGGATGAAGGAGAATATATATTTGATCGTAAGTGTAGGAGAGCGAACGGGATAACAACATCTAGTCTGACAAACTAGTAAAGCGACTTGTTACCCACGTTGTGTCGTGCCGTGATCTGGTGGTGATGCGTGATCGAACACCTTCAACTAATCGTATCCGCTAAAACAAACATAATCAGTATCAATGTCGAGAGCATATACGGCTGTTTATTTTAGGGATTATTTACCGATAAACATGCAAACATTCCATGGATTTACAGAATTTAAGTTACTCTATTTTATTGTATTTGTCTAAACTATGGATTATTAAACAGTAGTTCTTGTGTAAAGTAGATAAGTTAATGAATATGTAAGCATTCATCATTTCATTTGAGGTGGCTTTTTTTGCGTTTTGTATTTAATTATAACGCTTGTATTCCACATAAAATAATCTTGGTTAAACATAATTAGAAACCATGTGGAAATTGCTCCGTCCTAGTATGCGATACTGTAACTCGTGTTTTTGACTTCTCTAGGTTTTACTATCAAATTTTAACCAACTACACAACTGGGTAGGCATCCATTGGTAGAATTCCCATTATTATTAATTTGTAATATAGTGCGGCGAGTACAAACAACAAAATCAAATGTCAGCTCTCATAAAACTACGTCAAATAATTTATGATAAGAAGTTCGTTAGTAAATATCTTCAAAATATCCCTGTGGTTCTTGGGAGAAGTTGTGACTTTAGTCATTCAAACATTGTCAGAAGTAAGGAGGTTATCAGTAATTACAATATATGTTATTTCATTATGTCAAAAATGATGAAAGTAATATTTTTACTTTTATTCACGTAGATCCTCATCGATCGAATCTCTAGTCACTAAATAAATGGGTTTCGATTCCGATTGTATTGTGTCATTGGTCTCAGTGTATAATCTATCTGGTAAACGCTGCTTCATTTTCAACAAGGCGTCATTTATTTTCGTAATTAACCAGTAATATCCACTTAAACACCCGATAATTGGGCTCAAGCTGACTGTATTGTTTGTGTCGAATATCTAATCACAGAACTGTATTGATTTTATAAGCATGACTACTAATCACGATCATTCACTTAGAAACACTTACCGTCACTGTTCGGTGTGTTTTCTGTTACATTTTAGACTGACTATATTGATTATGTCGTTCACTTAATTGTTTTAATATACACTTTACAAATAGGTGTAAATTTTTGCCAAGTTCTTTCTGTTTTTCCTGTAGTTTAGCTTAAACTTCGAGTCGACAGTTTAACGGGTAAAGTAAAATATATCGTACAGCAAGCATAACTGTACTAGACATTTTTTAGGTAATATATTACATCTGCAGTATTTTACCTGAAATTTTGTATTATAAGTAGCGATACCAAGGTCTTTTATAAATCGTGGTAAACATTTTAACAACTCCGCCTGTAACTCTCCTAGGGTTACTGCCGGTCCCAAGCCCGGGTATAGAAGGAGGGTTGGGCATGGGGCTAGCATCCCCATCCTGTAAAACCCAAGCTTGCTAAAAAACGCTAACCAGATTAAACAAGCTAAACCATTTAAACTCTGCCCTAAGAGTGGAAGGATTCATGACGCCTCATGATGAAAGCCGAAATTCTTCGGAAGTCATGAGGCCGATGCCTCCCCTTCTAACAACCAGAGCAAATATTTTTATAGGTACATGGAATGTTCGAACAATGTGGGAGAGCGGGAAGACAAATCGAATAGCTGCAGAAATGAAGAGATACAACTTGACAATGCTCGGAATCAGCGAAACCCATTCGACTCAA
Organism: Schistosoma mekongi; assembly: GCA_034768735.1. Classification (NCBI taxonomy): domain Eukaryota; kingdom Metazoa; phylum Platyhelminthes; class Trematoda; order Strigeidida; family Schistosomatidae; genus Schistosoma; species Schistosoma mekongi. The sequence goes on from CM068311.1 coordinate 13,810,576, forward strand.
GCTGGACAGAAAACATTGGCTTCGGGAGAGAGACGCTACTATACTCTGGCCACGAAGAGGAAAATGCGCCTCACACCCAAGGGGTTGCTCTGATGCTGTCCCAAAAGAAAGCACGTAATGCACTTGTGGGATGGGAACCACATAGACCCAAGATCATCAAAGCATCTTTCAAAATAATGAAGAAAAGTATTGCATTTAATATTATCCAATGTTATGCACCCACGAACAAAAGCAACGACAAGGACAAAGATCAGTTTTACGATAGACTGCAATCAATTATAGCAGTGTCGAGGAAAGGATCTGACAATCCTGATGGGGAACCTAAACGCCAAGGTCGAAATGGACAACACCGGATATGAAGAAATCATGGTACTACAAGGATTGGGAGAAAGAAATGAGAATGGTGAACAATTTACAAACCTACGTGCCTTCAACAAATTGGTTATAGGTGGTACAATATTTCCCCACAAACGCACACGCAAGGCTACATGGGTCTCACCAGATCATACTACAGAGAATCAAATCGATCATATATGCATCAATAAAAAATTCAGAAGATAAAAGGAAGATGTAAAAACCAGAGGAGGATCTGACATAGCTTCAGACCACCACCTGATGGTTGCTAAAATGAAACTGAAGCTAAAGAAGTAGTGGACAACTGGAGTGGCAGCAGTACGACGGTTCAATACAGCCTTTCTCCGAGACACTGACAAACTCAATCAATCCAAAATAGCTCTCAATAACAGATTCCCAGTCTTACAAGTTCTACTGAAAGAAGAAGAAACCACTATGGAGGATAACTGGAAAAGAATCAAAGAAGCACTAACTTCAACGTGCCAGGAGGTTCTAAGTCGCAAGAAGCACCATTATAAGGAATGGATCTCCACTGAGACCCTGAGCAAAGTTCAACAAGGGAGGAACAAGAATACAGAAATCAACAACAGCCGAACAATAGCAAAGAAAATGAAGGCACAAACTGACTACACAGAAGCAGATAAGCAGGTAAAGAAGAGCATTAGAGCCGACAAACAGAAATACATCGAAGGCCTTGCAACGACAGCGGAGAAAGCTGCAAGAGAAAGAAATATGAAACAGCTATACGACACAACGAAGAAACTGGCAGATAAATATGGTAAACCTGAGCGACCGGTCAAGAACAAAGAAGGCAAGACAGTCACCGAGATTCAAGAACAAAAGAATGGGTGTGTAGGACACTTTGAGGAACTCTTGAATAGGCCAGCTCCACTGAACCCACCGGACATCATAACAGCGCCTACAGATCTCCCGATAGATGTCACTCCACTAACGATGGAAGAAATCAAGATGGCCATCAGATAAATCAGAAGTGGGAAAGCAGCAGGACCTGGAAAGATACTAGCTGAAGCACTCAAGTCAGATATCGACCTAACAGCAAGGATACTCCACGTTTTATTCAAAAGGATCTGGGAGGAAGAACAAGTGCCGGCAGACTGGAAAGAAGGACATCTCATCAAGATACCAAAGAAAGGAGATTTGAGCAAATGTGACAACTACAGAGGGATCACGCTACTGTCTGTACCAGGGAAAGTCTTTAACAGAGTATTGTTGGACAGAATGAAAGATTCAGTGGAGGCTCAGCTTCTAGATCAACAAGCTGGTTTTCGTAAGGATCGGTCGTGCACGGACCAAATCGCAACATTACGGATCATCGTTGAACAATTAATTGAATGGAACACGCCACTGTACATCAACTTCATTGATTATGAGAAGGCGCTTGATAGTGTAGATAGGAGAACACTATGGAAACTTCTTCGACACTACGGTGTACCACAGAAACTCGCCAACATCATCAGGAACTCTTATGACGGAACACAGTGCAAAATTGTGCATAGTGGACAACTGACAAATGCTTTCCCAGTAAGGACCGAAGTCAGACAAGGTTGCCTACTCTCGTCTTTTCTCTTCCTCCTAGTGGTTGACTGGATCATGAACACCTCCACATCTGAGGGAATGTACGGGATTCAATGGACAAGTAGGATGCAACTCGATGATTTGGACTTTGCGGATGATCTAGCTCTTCTAGCACATACACACCAACAAATGCAAGTGAAGACAATCAGTGTTGCAGCAACTTCAGCATCAGTAGGCCTGAACATACATAAGGGAAAGAGCAAGATTCCCAAATACAGTTGAAAAACATATGGGACTAAAAACAAATATCAACTAACCTCATAGTTAGACTCTTCAATTCGAACATCAAACAGTTCTGCTGTATGGAGCTGAAACTTGGCGAATTACTGCAAAACATCATCAAAAGGGTACAAGTATTTATAAACAACTGCCTACGCAAGATACTGAATGTTCGTTGGTCGGACACCATCAGCAACAGCTTACTATGGGAGAGGACAAACCAACTTTCAGCCGATGAGGAAATTAGGAAAAGACGTTGCAGATGGATAGGACATACATCGCGGAAACCATCAGATCGCATCACGAGACAAGCATTAACATGGAATCTTGTTGGAAAAAACAGAAAAGAGGAAGGCCAAAGAAAACGCTGCGTCGAGAATTGGAAGCAGACATTAAAAGGATGAGCAGCAACTGGAAACAATTGGAAAGGATTGCTCTGGACAGAGTTAAATGGAGAATCCTGGTAAGCGGCCTATGCTCCTCAGTGAAGAGTAACGGCCGTACGTAAGTAAACATTTTAACAGCTAACAATGTGATACTTAAATGTAGACAAGGGAATAGTAACAGGCTTCAAAAGTTCCAGGCTAGTTTTACTTACCGACTGAATAGATTCAATGTTGTCCATATCTCTGAATAAATATATATATAGCTGTTATGTATCCTCCTACATTATATAATACATGTAAATAAATTATCTAACAAACGCCCTTTGACTTTGGAGAACTAGGAACCGATATGTGATCTATGACACTAAGGATACGTGTTCACTCTAACCAACGAGAGACCAATGCATGGCCTGCAGGTTTATCGTAACCTTTTTTCCCTGTATAGTCTACAAAGTGTCCAACTAATCCTAGGTGGTCAAACAATGCAGATGGATGAGACATCACTTTTATTCTGATAGACACTAAACTCACCTTATCCAATCTATACCCAAACGTATGAGTAACTACGTTCCATCGAAAACCTAGATTTTGTCCCACTGATAGCCAATTTAATGATAGATCCCTCACAGTAAACTCTTGATTCTGTGGCTTTATCGCCAATAGCGTTTTTTGCGTAAGTCAATGGTAGATTTGTTAACTTGTGTCTGGAATTTGAAATTCCATTACTAATCTTTGCCATAGAGAATCTTACCGAGGTTTCTGGATAAGATGATACACTGCGATAGTTATAAAAAAATCGTGAATTCAACGTCGGTGACTATGCTTATGCACGTGATTACAGACCTAGTAGACCAGGATGGATCAATGGGACAATTGTTGCTAGGATAGACAAAGTAGTATATGAAGTAAGGGTGGGTGACATGGTGATAATACGACACAACAATCAATTGAGACAGAAGAAATAATGATGGTCCACCCTGGTAAAGTAGAATTCTCATGTAAATTGTGTATGGCACATTTAATATACCACTACCTACGTCACCACCTATGCGTCAAAATATGGAGATAAATGAAGGTCAGAATGAAATGAAGTGTAGACCGCGTAGGCTGTGTAGACAGAGAGAACTATTGCAAATTGATCCAAAAGCCAAGTCGTATACTAAAGAAGGGAGGTGACATGTCTGGAAGAAGACATGTGATTGGGTAATATTGTGTGACAGACATACGACAAAGACTAGGTCTTATATGTTATATATCTTGTATATTATTGGTTATAATGCATGCGTGTAACTAGTTGGCTTCTTGATAATCAGTCGGATCTTTGTGCCTATGCAATAGAATAAGGCAAGGTTGGGTGCTAGCTGTAATACAATAGCGCGGCTGATTACAGGATCGTTAATATCGGCCATGCCTGTTTCAGATACAATAGTTCAAGCCAGCATATCTTGCTGTCTTTCAGCGAATAGTAGTAACACAGATTTTTTAAGTCTTTTGGATGACTGTCACTAGGACTTAATAATCATATTTATGGTAAAACAGCTATAGGACAGTTTCATGAATAAGTACAGCATGTGCGTTAATGCAGAAACAGCACCCTAATAGGATTGTTATATTGTTCACAATATTGATAAGGCTTACAACTGAAAAGTCTTCGAAACAACTTTTCATCAACGTCAGTGGGATAAAAATTGCGGTAAAGAGATTAAAAATATAGTAGTGGTTTTTCGTGAACTCCGACAAATACGGATAACGGGTCAACGAAATTATTGACGTGGCCTAGCAGAAACCAGTATAGTGACCCCAAATAGTAAACTTGTCTGATCAGGGTACTTAAATCTTTATTTATTCTGCTAGTTCAAAGCCTAACAGAAGGATACAAGGTAACTAGGCTTGCAATCGGAGTCAGTCTATATGTCATGCATTCATTTACATACATACACATTTTAACCATATAGCTAACCAATTAGAGAAATAACATGACAATAATTATATCACACTTATCCCCATTACTGATTGCAGACCTGATCAGTAGAATTAGATTTATGCCACTATTCAAGTGTCAAGATTGTAAACAGTTATATTGTCTTAGTGTTGCATCTGAAGTAGGGATGGCCAAAACTATCGATCCTAAATCTGTCATGTTCAGGTGGAGAATCGGAGAAATCAATCTATCGAGTCCATTCTTCTTGTTATTGAGTCCTTTACGCCTAAACCGCATCCGGTTAAACATTTATTAACTACGATATATGTATCACTCAAGCCGTAAGCTCTTCACAGATTCAGTAATGGTCATCATGCGTTTTTCTGAAAAAAGATCATTGTAACTTTATTTTGAGGTCCCATTATCCTTAACCCTGTATGGAAATCCACTAATTAACCTTTAATGCATTTCGCATATCTTGTTACTAATTGGTCCAGTGTATGATACACAAAAACCACTGTTTTAACCTATTAAATGACGTTATCTTAACATTTAGTCTGCAGTGTTTTTTCTCTCAACCCATACCTCTGGGGAAGACTTTGATCACTCAGGAATCCGTTTTGATTTCATCGTATCAGAGTCATAGCACAAGTCCGATTAATTCGTTTGTCACCTGGCAACTGCAAAGGTCATTTCAATATAAGTAAAATGTAGCATAATATTCTGGATTTAAAGCAATACGAGCAATATACACTCTAATATGCAATAACTGTCAGCTATTTGAACGAGAAAAATGATTAAACATATTGAATACACTATATCTAATCAACGGATAATCTGATTAATCTAATCTATTATTTCAATTACAACAGACACAAGATAAACTAATCACAAACAACGTAACAGATACAGGCAAAGAACACAAATAATAATTTGTAAAATTAATTAATTTTCATTAACAGCCAGAAAAAAACAAATCAAAGTAAAAACGGGTTAAATTGACATACGAGATTTTGTAGTTCATATTCAAAATGATATAGACAGCACAAAAAATAAAATAGATTCCACATTATGATGTAGTGAGAATAACAACATTAAAGGGGAATGACACAAAGATTGTTATTTATAAAAATTGATTACGTAATATCTTCAATGAACTGCATTCTTAGAATCGTTTCGACATATGCCGTTAATAGTATACTGACTTGAAAATGTGTGATAAGTTGTCAATATTACTTTATACTATTTATTAGTAAGCAGTTGTAATAATGCATGACAAAAGTTCACAACACTCAATATATATTTTCATAAAACAAAACAACTACTTCTTACAAATAAAAGTAGTATAAAATAACATTGGTTATCCCATTTTACAGAGGTGTATACTAGTTAACGCAGAAATACGAATGTATAGAATCAATGATAAAAAAAATAATTACATAACGACATTTTAATGATGATGAAAAATTTCATAATATGAGAAATATTGTAATGCTCTTTCATATGTTGAGCATATTTTCTTGTTGCTATGATGTGTTAAATAAATCAATAAGTGAAATATACTAAATTTATTATAAATCAATAATATGGAAAATAAGTAAACAATCACTGTACTACCTGTCAACAACATTGAATGAAGTGAATAGTAAAGCAAAATTTATGTATACATGAAAATATACCATTTATTCATCTATCAGTGTATCAACATTATCTTAAACATGACTATGTCTTCATATAAGTGTACAAATTCTCTATATATGGTCAGGTTAATTCATTCGTGATCCACTTGGTTGAAAAGCATTATTGTTATTATTATTATTATTATTATTATTATTATTATTATTATTATTATTACTACGTGAATGATTGAAATTAGAACGATTTGATGATGACATGGCTAAATTTAATTTTGGACCTTTAAAATAAGAAAAATGAAGATTAGGAAGAAAACAACGATAAAAAAAATTAGCAAAATAAAGTAAAGGAGAGAAAGGCAGCACTTATAGAGTATACCACAGATTGACGCTGGAAGGGTACCATTGAAAACTAGGAAGCACCAGACAGCTATTTCGTACTGGCATAGGGGCTTATAAGCAGTGCACACTCTAAATTCCGCCCCAAATGCTTCATGTGAACGCCCAACCCAATGCACCACTGGGCTGACTGGGGTTGTGGTATTAAATTCCCACTTCTGTCAGTTAGTACTACATAGCACGATGATTATCCTTTGTCACGAGTGATAACTGTCTCACTCTAGACAGGTTTGAATTCCACCAGCCCCGACTTCTCACTAGAGCTTCAGGAACATCCTAAAGTTAGTCACTGGTAGGCTGATTGTTGTAATCGAATGGAGATGGTTTGTGGACATTAGTATTTTTAATCTTCATAATAAATCTATCTCAAAATTATAAGATCAAGTCATCTCTACAATTTGCAAGAACTATCATTTCTATTTGACCGACTTATAGCAGAGTTATCCAAATAATAAACAAGCTAGTGACTGTCGACTATTATGCAGAATTCAAATCACAATACAGGAAAATATAATTGCTAAGATTAGCGACTCCCGAGCTCGCCTACAAGTCGCACGTAGCGGGGCGCCGTGCGAAAAATACAACAGTAAGCAGAAAACTAGGTGTTTCGGAGTGATAGGAAGCGAGGCATGTTCAGAATACGTGGGAGACAAGAAGTGAAGCAAGATAAGCCAGTCTAAGACCAAATTGGATTTAAAAAAGCAAACATGACTTAAGGCCATGTATATATAATTTGTAAAGAGTATCAGACTTGAATGAAACAACAGTAATTAAAACAACTGATATCAAACTAATAAACTAGAAAAATAAAGTACTAATTTGAAAACATTCAGAAAACATTATATCTCATTAATAGGTAAATAAATGACCGAGATGTCTTACTGGAAATGGTATATCATCTACCCTTTCACGAAATAAACTCCAAACATAAGATCAATTTATCGACTTCGAATATTTAGAGGATAGAGTTCTATATAATGAAGACTCCAACATTACGAGGTGTCCATGGGGTATGTATACGAGAAGTTGCTTCACCACTCTTTGTAGTGATAAGATTAATCATAAAAGGTGAAATAATTGGGTGAATTATTTACTTTATTTATTTAGGAAGTCTCATCAGCTATGGTGGATTTATATCAGATGAAATCTCGGCATAGCTCCAAAAGATTCACTTGTGTTTGTTAACCTAAGTCACCCGGGGCGTAGACCGAACATACGTCTATCAAAAGCAAGTACAATACGTAGCAGTTCACTCTGCATCACTTCTGGGACTGTAAAACAAGATCTACGAAAGTAAATGAAATATACAGGGTTCAAGTTCTTCATGATAACTGTCTTTAAAACACTGATCCCAGTGAGCAGGTGGTTAGCACATGTTTTGCGTATTCCAGAAAATGACCAACTTAACAATCGATGTTGCTTGATGTAGAAATAACATGTAAGAAATCTGGAGGCGGCCAAAGAAAAAATGTGATATAAGCTCATGAAGACGTTGATTGTTAATATAAGCTACGTTCGTCAGTGAAGACTACCTGATTAGGGTCCATACAATAACCATGAAAAGTAGTTGGAGACGGATAGTGATATGGTTTAGCATGTGCAAGTATATTCATGCTTTGCCTTTCTCTAGATTCTGATTGTTCTTTCATATATACTGTCTTCTAATTCTTTATTGCTGAACTATATCTTAATAAGAATTTTGTTAATTTGATGTCATCGTATAGATACGATATAACAATCTGAGCAAACACATATTTGATCCAAGTTCTATGTCGATAGCTTGCATGTATATGATTGTAATTAAATAAATCCACAGAATAACGTTTATCAACGATCGACAAAATAAGATAAAAAAGGACTTACCGAAATAGCTAAGATACACAGGCAATATGATAAGACCCGTGAATGCTCCAAACAATATCATGGATAAATACATACGAAAATAGAAAATTTGAAATAAACGCGATTTCGACGCAGCCAAAACGACAATACCGCCCAGTTTAGTTAATGTGATACCACGAAAAATCTAACAAAGAAAAACAGTAAACAATTAAGGAAAGATAATCAACAAGTAGATTAGTCAAACTATGAGGAAATGTTGTGCCGTTGTTTGTTTACATTCATATGAAAATGAGAAGTGATTCGAGTGATGGTTAGACTTCACTAATAAAATCAGTTTAAAAAACATTTTACATTTAGTTCAATTCAGTATTAATTACATTATTCTGTTGTCTTATTTTAACTCGAACTACGCATTCACCGAACCCTATAATAAGTGCTCACTAGAGATTAACTTCAAGATGCAGTTCCAGATGGATAATCAAGAAGGCATAAAGTTCATCAACGTTAGGTATGTGGTAGTTATCAACCAATGGCGACAGGTAAGACTGCGGAACATCTATCTCCAATTAAATGAAGGTAGAAATGCAATAGACTCCTGGATGCTGAGTTAATGGTGTAAACGTTAGCAGCTCATTGTGAAGTTTAAAGATCTTACGTTCAGTTTTCGATGAGGGCGGGGTGAATAGGCACCATCAAATACTAGGATAAAACAACCGTCAAGTGCTCTTTGGTTTTCAGTGGCTGTTCAGCTAAGATAAATCTTTGCTGTCAAATTACAAATTCAACAGTCTTCATGACACCTAATACCATGGAAGTGAAATTGACCGTAAATAAATGAAATAAAAGTTAACACAGACAAACAACACATCTAACAGCAACAGCAACTATATAAAACTCTTCCCAATGAATATTCATAAAGTTAAATAGAAACGCAAGCATTTAACTTACTGAACTCCCCATTTCACTAAGCGCTTCTTTAGCTCGTTCTACACGAGTTGGTAGAACGCTAATTGCAAACGCACGAACTATATGTGCACAGAATTCGACAGATATACCTAAAGCCTACAACATTGAGAAAAAAGTGAATAATAATGATACAAGTATATATATATATATGTTATGACGTGAAGAAAGGAAGGAGGAGGAGGTGATTTTCGTTGGTTGATACGAACACCAATGAGATGCGTGCCTAGTTAAGAACGTACGATTGACCTAAGCCCATTCACCCCCTAGGCCGTTAATAGGAAAACCAGAACTGAAAACAGGAAGACTGAGAGAGCGAGAACCAAGAACCGGAGAGCCGAGAGCTGAGAACGTATTATATTTTAATTATGCCCTTATATATACATAAAATCAGACCACACAGTGAACCAATCATAAATCTAACATTTGTACAGAACAAAAGAAATAGTGGTAGTGAATGGGGAGAACTTGTACACAAATAAGTAGACGTAGTTCGTAATAATAAACAATATACCAAGAGCAAATATACAAAACGAGAAAACCGGGCAAGGGGAACGTAACAGTCATAGAAATAAAATGATTACATCACTCATGAATAAAATAACGAGAATAGTCCCCCAAAATACAGTTCTGAAAGTTCGTTACTTTTCTTTAATCGCCCGGCATAACAATATATATATATATATATATATATATATATATATATATATATATATATATATATATAACTCCGCCTGTAGCCCCTAGGGTTGCTGCCGGTCCCAAGCCCGGATAAAGGAGGAGGGTTGGGCATGGGGCTAGCAACCCCATCCCGTAAAACAGCAAATGTGCTAAAAAAACGCTAACCAGTAAAAACCTTTATAACCATTTTTACTCTGCCCTGGGAGTTGGAAGGTATGTTATGACGCCTCATGGTGAAAGCCGAGTTTCTTCGGAAGCCACGAGGCCGATGTCTCTTCTGACAACCAGAGCAACCATTAATATAGGTACGTGGAATGTCCGCACGCTGTGGGAAACAGGGAGGACCATGCAAATAGCTGAAGAAATGAAAAGATACAACCTGAAGATACTTGGAATAAGCGAAACGCATTGGGTGCAAGCTGGACAGCAACGGTTATCCTCGGGAAATGTGCTTTTATACTCCGGCCACGAAGAAGAAAACGCCCCACACACACAAGGAGTAGCATTGGTGTTATCCCAAGATGCATGGAAGTCTCTTATAAGATGGGAACCTCATGGACCTAGGATCATCACAGCATCCTTCAAGACGAAGAAGGAAGGGATTGCAATGAATGTCATCCAGTGCTACGCACCCACCAACGACAGCCACGAAGACGACAAAGACCAGTTCTATGCGAGGCTGCAGTCAATCATCGAGAAATGTTCAGCCAAGGACCTGACTATTCTAATGGGTGACTTCAACGCCAAGGTCGGAGTGGATAACACCGGGTATGAAGACATCATGGGACAACATGGAGTGGGAGAAAGGAATGATAACGGTGAGAGGTTTGTGAACTTATGTGCCTTCAACAAAATGATTATAGGTGGCACCATTTTCTCTCACAAACGTATACACAAAATTACATGGGTTTCACCGGACCACATCACGGAGAACCAAATCGACCACATCTGCATCAATAAGAAGTTTAGAAGGACCATGGAAGACGTAAGAGCAAGGAGAGGAGCCGACATAGCTTCAGATCACCATTTGGTGGTAACTAAAATGAAACTGAAGCTGAGGAAGCACTGGACAACTGGAGCAGCAGTATTACACAAGTTTAATACAGCCCTTCTCCGTGATACTAACAAACGCAACGAATTCAAATTAATTCTCAGCAACAAGTTTCAGGCATTTCATAATCTACTAGAAAAAGGTGTAACTAATATGGAAGACAACTGGAAAGAGATTAAGGGAACAATAACCTCAACATGTCAGGAGGTTTTGGGTCTCAAGAAACAACACCAAAAAGAGTGGATTTCTGTTAGAACTCTGGACAAGATCCAAGAAAGGAGGAACAGAAAGACAGCGATCAATAACAGTCGGACAAGAGCAGAGAAAGCCAAGGCACAGGCCGAATACACCGAAGTCAACAAGCAAGTGAAGAGGAGCATCAGGTTGGATAAACGGAAGTTTGTTGAGGACCTAGCAATGACAGCGGAAAAAGCTGCAAGAGAAGGAAATATGAGGCTCTTATATGATACAACGAAGAAGTTAGCTGGGAAATTCAACAAGCCAGAACGGCCAATCAAGAACAAGGCTGGCAAACCAATCACTGAAGTGCATGAACAACGGAACAGGTGGGTAGAGCACTTCCAAGAACTCTTGAATAGACCAGCACCACTGAACCCACCAGTCATCGAAGCAGCAGCCACGGATCTCCCTATAAGCACAGACCCACCAACAGTCGAAGAAATCAAAATGGCCATCAGACAGCTCAAGAGTGGCAAGTCAGCAGGACCAGACAACATACCAGCAGAGGCACTGAAGACAGATATAGAAACAACTTCAAAGATACTCCACATTCTCTTCAGGAAGATTTGGGAGGAAGAACAAGTTCCAGCAGACTGGAAAGAAGGGTACCTCATCAAGATACCAAAGAAAGGCGATCTCAGCAATTGTGAGAACTACAGAGGCATTACTCTACTTTCAGTACCAGGAAAGGTCTTCAACAGAGTGTTATTGAACAGATTAAAGGGCCCAGTCGACGGCCAACTCCGAGATCAACAGGCTGGATTCCGTAAAGATCGATCATGTACCGATCAAATCGCCACTCTACGGTTCATTGTTGAACAATCAATTGAATGGAATTCACCACTTTACATCAACTTCATCGACTATGAAAAGGCATTCGACAGCGTGGATAGGAGAATATTATGGAGCCTTCTACGACATTACGGCGTACCCGAGAAGATAGTCAACATCATACGAAATTCTTACGACGGACTACATTGTAAAATCGTGCATGGAGGTCAGCTCACAGATTCATTCGAAGTGAAGACCGGTGTCAGACAAGGCTGCTTACTCTCGCCCTTCCTCTTCCTACTGGTCATCGACTGGATCATGAAGACTGCAACATCTGAAGGCACTCTCGGAATACAATGGACAACATCGACGAAACTAGATGACTTGGACTTTGCAGATGACCTAGCTCTTCTTTCTCACACACATCATCAAATGCAGAAGAAGACCAACAATATAGCAGCAGCCTCAGCGGCAGTAGGCCTCAACATACACAAAGGGAAAAGCAAGATCCTCCGATACAAAACAACAAACTCTAACCCAATTACACTTGACGGAGAAATTCTGGAAGACGTTGAAACCTTTACATATTTGGGCAGCATCATCGACAAACACGGAGGGTCTGATTCGGAAGTGAAGGCGCGGATTGGTAAGGCACGGGCAGCATTTTTACAGCTGAAAAACATCTGGAACTCAAACCAACTTTCAGTCAATATAAAAGTCAAAATTTTCAACACAAATGTGAAGACAGTCCTGTTGTATGGAGCTGAAACTTGGAGAACTACAAAAAGTATCCTACAGAAGTTACAAGTATTTATAAACAACTGTCTGCGTAGGATTCTTCGCATCTGTTGGCCAGATACCATCAACAACAACCTGTTGTGGCAGAGAACTAATCAACTTCCAGTTGAGGAAGAAATTAGGAAAAGACGCTGGAGATGGATTGGACACACACTGAGGAAACCATCAAACTGTGTCACAAGACAAGCACTGACTTGGAATCCTAAAGGCCACAGAAACAGAGGAAGACCCAAGAACACATTGCGTCGGGAATTGGAAACAGACATGAAGAGAATGAACAGCACTTGGGAAGAGCTAGAACGGAAAGCCCAGGACAGAGTTGGCTGGAGAATGCTGGTGGGCGGTCTATGCTCCACTTGGAGTAACAGGCATTGATTGATTGATTGATATATATATATATATATATATATATATATATATATATATATGAAGGTACAGGACCATCAAATTCATCTTTGTATTAAGAACCATTAGAGCTGGCTCAATAGTCGAAGAGCTCGACTATCGGACGTTAAGTTGCGGGTCCCAATTGCGTCATAATACAACAACAAAACTTGAAATTCTTGGATTATATTCCATGTTAAGACCATATATACAGGAGCTCCAAACTGGGATGTACTAAAAATGGAATACCAGATGTTTCGGAAGTGTTAACAGATCTCCTAATGTGATCACAGTTCATGATCGAGGCTATAACAATCAGTATGAATAACATATGCATCCAATTTGGAGATTCACTAAATAAAGATCTTTTCTGTTGTTTTTAATATAAATGTGATGATTGTTTAATTCACAGATCTGTATACTCATCTTTGGGTCATACTTTATAAGATCTCATAATACTACTCGGGTGATGAAACTAGTATAATTGAACTGGATCCTGCAATCTCGTGACTGAAAACTTTACTTGATTACTAGTGTCATTCTAATCGACAAGCGCGTTTGGAGTAAGGAAATTTCAATTCCAGAGTCACTGTGACAAAAGTTGGAACTCAGCTGTTTGGGCAACAGTTGATATATTTTACACGAATAATCGACGACATAATCGACCGATACCACATTTTGGCCGGCTCTGATTGTCATACAACTTCCACTTCAGACAACATAGCATGTTAAGGTGGGTGGTTTGGGTATATTTAGCATAAAACGAAGCGATCAGCAATAATTAATAATCTCAATAATACCCAACCATAGTCTATGCATAAAGTCACCATCTTAAGAAATATACGAACTGTGTTTTAAAAGTTCAATTATCAGTTAATACCACCATGAGGTTGTATTATTGTTTCATACAAACTAGTTCCCTCTATGAATTTGAATAAAGAGAGAACAAAAATTGATACGGAATAATATGAATTCACTAATTAATTCGTTGCATCTCATCAGTTTCATTGCAATCGTAATTTCTCTCATTGAATTGTAACACCATAATAGGTAATCATAAGCATTGGCAATTGAATTGAAGTGATATGGAGTATATGTTTACCCAGTTCTTTAAAATTTATGTGACCAATCATCAAACCTACTATGGATACTATACACTTGTTGTATATTGAAAAATAATACACTGTGCCCTTGATATTTGCCAATCAGAATACGGACACGTCAACGCCACGACTACCAGCCCCCAAAGCCGGAATATAGAAAAACAACAGCTACAAGCCAACCAGACACAATCTAATTCAGTCCAATTCCAGCCATATTGTATTTTAATCATGCCTTTACATATACACAAATTCAGACCACACAGCGAACCAATTAGGGATTTTACATTAATACAAAACAGAAGAGATTGTGGTAGTGAATAGGGGTAACTTGTACATAACTAATTAACTGCAGTCCATAATATAAAACAATATAATAACAATAAATATACTAAACGGGAGAATAGGGTAAGAGGAACATAACAATAATAGAAATGTGATATTTACATTACACACGACCAGAATAAATGAATTAGTTCTCTAAAATACAGTTCTGGAAGTTCTTTACTCTTCTTTAGTGGTCCGACATAACAACACTTTGTCATATCGATTCTCGAACTCTAATTAATCAAGCCTTTACCACCGTTTTACCTATTAAATGACCTTTCACACACATTTACGCTTATATATGTATACATATTGAACAGATATCTCATGTCACTTCAATTCCATTACCAATATTTATTTTCCTTCTTGTTTTACTATTATTATTACTATTGTCTTTTAGTATATCTGTCTTTGCTTTAATATTTACAATTGGACTGTATTATTATCACGGTATTATTACACATTACGAAAGTTAACATAACAAGTAACTTATAATAAGGGAAGGGTTAAGAAGGCTGGGAAACGAACTTAATGTTATCTAGATTTTTTATATTTATTAAAACTAATTATAAAGACAGTTTTATTTCAAACTGAATTACTGAATATACTGAAACCTTATCAACAGATGGGAAGACTCAATAACTTGTGTTATTTGGTTCAATTTAATTAGATGCGATTCACTCGTTAATCAACTAGAGATTCGTGTATTCTGCTTTAAGTAACACTTTATATGTGTAAGGTCTAGTTGCACAAGCTGAAATAGGCGGGATAAGACTAGAACTCGTAATCTAGTGGCTGAGAGCCGAACGCTTCACCGAACAACTATGCGACATAACTAGACAATATATGAAGAAATTACATGACAATTATAGCTCGGTTTTAAGAAAAAATCAACTTGTAGTATAACGAACGAATTATGGTCCACTGCATAAAAACGAAAAAAGACAATGGACGGTCATCGCGGTATATCACAAATTGATGGGAGTGGGAATTCTACCACTCAGTGGTGTTCGCCAACATGAAACATCTGGGGCGGAATCTAGGGTGAGCACTGCTGAGGAGTCGTATGCTAGGACGAAATGCCTGTCCAATGCTCCCAA
Organism: Schistosoma mekongi; assembly: GCA_034768735.1. NCBI lineage: Eukaryota > Metazoa > Platyhelminthes > Trematoda > Strigeidida > Schistosomatidae > Schistosoma > Schistosoma mekongi. The sequence continues at coordinate 13,826,342 of CM068311.1, forward strand.
GTTTCCAATAGTACCCTGGCAACATCAATCTGTGGAGTATTCAATCAACTAAAAATGCCAATCTACACAAACCATCTCAATTCAAATACAACTCTAAATGTTTCCGGTTGATTCAATTTAGTTTTCCAGACAATGAACCTCTATCGATGAGTGAGTGACCTTGAATAACAGCAACAGGAGTAGTGGTAGTCGTATCACGGGTTGAAAAGTCATCACTATGGATTGTTTACAATTAGTAAGCGATTCAGTAATATTTAACACAGTTTATATATGCTTATGTAATTATAATGAACATTGAATCGACTGATAACGTTCAATGTATGTTTCTATGTATGTTTACACGTGTGTGCGTTTGTGTGTGAATTAAATTTTTGTCATTCATCGTATACTACAGACATAATAGTTATACTTTTGACTAATAAACAGTCACAATGGCAATAAACATAAATATTGATATGATCGAGAGCATTTTAATACTAGAACGGATATGAAATGTGATAAGACACAAATTGGTTACAAGTATGAATGTTATCTATCAAGAAACGTGTATCTCTTCGGATCTCTACGGATCAACAGAAGAAAAAAAGCCTGACATGTAACTGTGGGGGGAATATATTTTAAAATATATTGTATCTTTCGGTTTAGCCCAAGTTCTAATTGATGATTTCCGCTAGCCAATAGACGCATCACCTTAGTAGGTTGAGTGAATAATTTAATACTTGCAGCACAACATGTCATTCTCAGCCTATTCTTAGTCTACTCTAATCATCAGCCGTGAGCCGATTAGGAAAAACACAGATTTACAACCCGACCAGAGGAAGTCAAAGTTTACATTTTAGGCATTCATTTATATGAATCCAAGACAACACCTCACAGACAGCAAATTGGAAAAACAACGTCAATATAAAACAAAGGGGATAAGTGAAAGTAAAATGAGAACACACGTACGTACGTGTATTCAGATAAAGGATAAGTAGGCCAAACGGGAGGTTACGGTTAGAGGAATATACAAATAAAATGTATATATGCAAAGAAAATATGGAAAATAATATTACATAATTTATTTATGCAAGTTCAGTCATTCTTGCTTACTTGCCTAATATATCAAAATCCCACTTAATAAAACACATATCTTCTCTGCAGTAATTGTTTATTAAATTTAGGCTAGTCCCTACAAACGTAGTCAGTGACTGTGAATAATCATTAAGATGTGTTCCATTATGTTTTCAGTAGTAGAGTTCCATGAAGTCATATTTTTTTACTCGGTCTTATATTTACACTTTCAGAACTATAACAAGGTTTAATCGAGTAATTCCTTACACGAAGAGCAGTGGTTCCATAAATATAATCATGTGAGGTGAGTAAGATCATAACAGGTTTTGTATATGACCTGATTGTGACATATACACGTGTGTTTTGGATTCACATAAGCCAAAGTGACATTAGAGAATGTAAAACATTAAGTTTACTCTACTAATATTGAAAATATCTCCAGCCCTGATTGATTGGTGTCTGATTAAATCTCATTACAGATTTGCTAGGGCCTTGTCAACTTTCGCAACATGTCGTATACGCGATGTCTATCTCCCAATCAACGTGACAAGTATATTCAACGGATAAAAGTATGTTCTTGCATTGATATGAAACCTGGTCTTTGATAAAAGACGTGAGTAAGCTGTAGGGTTTTGATCATAGATATCATCGAAGGATTGCTAAAGTATCATGGGACAACTAAATGAGCAATGTTGGGGTAAGAAATTGGAATACTATAAAAAGATGGCGAATTACTTGGTGAAATTGTAAACCTTCACGGACTGAGATAGATAGGATATATATTGCGCTAACATAACTACAATTAATTTTGATATGTAGTGCTAATCGGCATAGAAGTAGACTGAAGGAAAGTTACGGGCGGTCAGACCAAGATATAGTGACATACCATAAAGTCACAAACTGTTGGTCTAAAGCAAACTACCTGATTGGGGTCAGCATGATAATTGTGGTCAGTGGTTGCAGATGATGAGTGTTGGATTCGTCACAGTGGTGTGAATGCATTTATTCTTAATCTTCTTCTAGATTTTGAGTTCGAATATTTCTCTCTCTATATACATATACATTTTCACCTAATCTTCTGTAGTTATGTCCTCAATATTAACGTTACTACATTATTCATACTCGATTGGTATGCATCTTGTTAACTTCTACACATTGCGGTAATGTGATGAGATAAGTTGGGGTGACATACATTTTGTTCCAGGTCCGTTCAATATAATTGACTGACAGAACAGGAATTGTTAGAATATGATAGAATGCTATACTGAGTGACTGTCATACTGAATCAAAATAATCTTATTTGCAATCGCTTCCTATCAGATATTATAGTTATGACTAAATTCTTCTCAGTTAGAAGTGATAGATTGAACCCTATGCGTATGCGAAATCATGATGAAGGAAAAAGTTAAACGATAGTGCACACTTCTTTATACAAGTATGAGCAGCGATCAATATGTATTGTTAAGAAACCACCATAACGCCGAACAATAACAATCATTATTTGATTATTAGTAACTAATTTCAGGTGATTATAGAGCTCCAGTAAGAAGACAGGCCCAGTAGAGGTTCGATTATATCGACTTTAAGGTAGTTACTCGTTAATGGTGCTGGATGGTAGTCTAGGAAAAACATAGAACTGCAAGCCATTGTAAACCACTACAGCGGTTTAATAATTGAGTGCTTGATTTGAAACATGAAGTTCCTATATATGATGGAATCTTAGATGTGTACATACTAGGTATGTTAGGACGAATTCGTGATGTAAAATGTCGAATCCAATCATCTCCATATGATTCAATAACAACAAAAATCCATATCTAACTACGTAGATCAATTACACTGAATAAGAGTCACTGGAATATGAAACCTAGGCGTTGAAATTTTGAATAAATAAATGAATAAATTGAAAACGGAGAAATTGGGAGAACGATTCACCGAAGGATTATTACACATGTTTATTAGGCATTCATTAACTAGACTTATGGTACGTTTATGCCGCAATAATAGAAAGCTTTCATTTAATTACTTACTAGTTGAAATATAATCTACCAATAGCAAATTACAGCTAACTAACCACGTAGCTATTACTCGGTTTCGTACCACAAACGACCTAATCATGTAGAGATGATTTCTATGTGGTCGTGTAATTGACGCAGATATAGAGTTATGTGCGTTGCTGAGCAAATATAACGGGAGTTAAATCAACTAGCTTTCTTTTTATTTCGATTGTGAGGCTGAGGATAGTGGAGATTTTCATGTGCCAATCAAAATCAAGAAGCATAAATAATAGAAGCGATATTGGCTGGGGTAGGAATAGGATGGACGAAAGATAGGGGCGGCCAAACTAAATAGAGTATCAGTCCATGAAGTCTTTAACTATTGATCTAAACTATTTAGGTAGATGCAGACTACATAGTTGGGGTCCACACGACAATCCCAATGAGTGGCAGGAGACACTGGGTAATATGGCTAAGAGTCGGTCACAGTGGTGCAAATGTATTATGTTTTTCTAGATCTTAACTTCCATTATTATTATACACAAACATTTGCATCATCCCTACCTGCTGAATTATATTGTCGTGTTAATTTTGTAAATGTGATATCGTCGTGTTATTGTGGTATAGTAACACGCACTTATACGCATATATGTCAGGTCATTCATTATTCACGACTGACTAAGTAGCAATATTATATAAGTTGGATTGTGACTGGCAAGTGGATTCAGTCTATAACAAATCAACGGGAATATACAAGTTTATCCTAATAAGTAGGATTATATTGTAGGCATTTATGTGAATGACGTAAAAAGTGAACTCATTCATTAGTTACAGATTATATACAAGAGTTGAAATCATAACCGTTCAAATCAATTACTTACCACAACTAAATTAACTAATGATAATGCATTTAAAGTAATTGACCATAGAACCATAACAGCAGATACACTTAATACAATATATACAACACCAAAGATAACCATCAATGTAGCGATGATATCGAAACCAAAAAATATCAGCGTAACAATAAATATGGCAAGTAAACAAATACCAAGTTGAAATGCTGCTTCATTAGCCAATGTTAAATATTGTTCATAGAACACGTAAAATGGACTAAAATAATAAAATAAAATATATCTGAATATAATAATAATATCTAATAATGAAGATATTAGCTGATGTAAAATTTAAGCAATCTGAGGATACTGATAAGTAAGAAAAGTAGTCTGGCGGATTAATTGCATTCAATTCTTAATCATCTCTCTTGGTTAATCGTTTGGAAGACATTTGTTGATCTACGATAAAAGGTCTACTGAATTGATAAGATGCCTGTAAACATATCCTAAGAAGCTTTGAACACGATGTGTAATAAAGTGAACTTAAATATACAGTTACATAGTTCCTACAGTGTTTTTGAGCATTACTGGACAATGGAGGTAAAAGAGCTAGAAAAGGTATCATAAATACATAACACTAATTAAGTTTATAAAGACTCATAAACGAAGTAGAATTTAAATGTTATGTATAAGACAGGAAAGTTATCTACGCTCAGATCAGATGTTTGAAAGGATAAATAGAATATCTTAAATAGTAATTTTATGAAACTCCAGCACCCGACTCTTAACTAGGTTGCTAAGTCACAAGCCGATCTGAAGAGAAGAGCAGTGAGATCTGATGGATTTACTTTGGAGATATTTAAAAATGGTGATCCAGTTTCAACAGTTAACTGATGATGTAACGGATAATATCTGGAGACTGAAGGAAATCTCATATTGTAATAACTACACAGAGGAACCAGTAAAACCAATATAGTGTCTAAAATATTAACTCCGATAGAAATTTAACGCTTAGTCAGAAATCATGAACGTAAGAGAACTAGGTCAAGATTAAGCAACTACTAACATGGCTCAGATAGATAGTCAACGACTTCGTGGACTTATACCACGTTTTGATTTGGCCGACTATAAGTTTTTTAAATCCAACTCCTAGGCCATTCATCATAGCCTATCGAAGTAGACAGTGGCTGGGAAGATTTACTATGTGTCGAAGCCAGCTCAAGCCAGTGCAGATCTATAATCTTGTCTATTGACATCTTATTATTAACATCTTCCTACAAAAAGCTTATTCGATGGTTCGAGCATTAACATTTCGTAAACATTTATTATGAAATACTAGCAAGCTACTAATGTTATCTTCCAAAGTCTACTTTCACATCTATGTGCTGAACAATATACTCGTTTTTTAGTTGACAGACGGAAACTTCGTCTACACCATAGGTATGTAGAGTTGGTAAGAGCTAAATATGATTTCGTGAGACAGTAAATCACCAGGGTTGATAAGGTTTCCGAAAAAAATTGAAGTTAAAGATGCTATCAACTACCACACTACCTACTATTGGAATTTAAGAATGAGTTAAGTAATAAAAAAAATTTGTTAGTTTGATAACTTTAATTATCCGAGTGTAATTTGATCATTAAAACATATTTGCATTCATAAAATTTATGCTAACCTGTAAGGGAAGACAGAATTATTTCGAATTGGTCCGTTCGAATAATCATCCGTTGTTCCATACCAGGACTGAGTTACTTTTGTGGAATAATATCTTGCAGCTTTTAATGCATTCACATAGTCATCAGGTTTTTTTAAGACATTATGATAAGCCATGAAATAATTGGCTCCAACTAATGTACCATTACTAATGTTATCATGTAAGAGACGAACACCTACAGAATATGCAGCTTTCCCGCTGAAAGAATATTTAGAAAAAGGAAGACAAGCTTTATGCTAAGGGATCTATTTAAACGTCTATTCAAATAAAATGAATAAAGGATATCGCTTAGGTAAAAAGAGAAATTAAATGAACTATCTAACATATTAAGTTCCGGAGATACAATTGAAGAAGAGAGTTATGTACCTAATATTAAGAATTAGTCGACTGAAAAAGTTAGCCATAACGATAGTTGATAACTGTACTACTGAAAATAAACTTGAAACGACGAAGTTAGTGAATATATAACGCAAGAGGTAAGGTCGTTCTTGTATAGCTAATTACAGTTAGGCAGGTTCATCATCAAATTTGCAAACATTATTCATATGTGTATAAGAAGGCCTATGTTTAATAAAAGACGGAGACTCCGACTGAGATCCCCCTTAGGGGTTCCTGTTTGGTCCCAAACCCGGACAAATATAAAGGGTTAGGAATAGGGTTAGCAGCCCCATCCCGTAAAAAACAACCTTGATAAGAAAAACGCTAACCAGAAAAAAACATTTGAGACTATCTGCATCTACATCTTACTAATCCACGGTGACAAACAATCCTAAAATAACGTGAAACTTTACCTTTCAGAGATACTCTTTCATCTTGTTCGAAACTAGTCAAGAGAATATACTCATAACCTAATGTTGTTAATCACACTTGGACTAAAACCCAGTTACTAGTGCCACAAAAATCACTAGCGTGAGGATAAGCACCGAAGAACTGCTTTGTGTAGCTGACGAGTTACGAATAGGCTAAAACGTACTTCATGAATTCCACAGTGAGTCACAATCCAGACTTACTAAAAAAAGTTACTGGTAACCAAAGGGCAATACCATGGCAACGTACACGCGTATGTCAACAGAAACTGGTCAACTGCAGTTCGTAACACTTACAATGGGTAAATAAAAACACTTACAAATAATGTAAAACCTCAGGGAAAAAGTACTTAACAAATTTTACAACCAAAAGACGCATACGAATGGCATTAACTAAACTGAGTTCAATGAACTTGATAGTTCTAACTAGTAAAAGTTTGTGCCAACGACATCAAACACGGCTTCATGACTAAACTATCCACCTCAGAAAACGTAATTTAAACAGAAACAATCTTCCTGAGACACAAAATTTTTCAAATACATATTAGCTATGCTCCTTTAGGTTGGAAATATCACAATAATATTTTTTACATCCATTCAAATAGACACAAATGTATACAGATATATTTCACAATGAATCAGCTTTGATCTGGTTGACATAACACTAATATGGTCAGATATTTTTTAGTGAACTAAATATTTTCTATTTTAATTTATTTCAACCCATTACTAAAACTTAGTAATAATTCCTAATGAATATACAAGATGAGATCATGTAAATCACACTGCAAAAGTAAGTAGTCATCGATATTATACCCTTCAAACTATGGGAATACGTTTATTCTATCTTTGTTTCCATTATTCGGAATATACTTAAAAGTCAGACTAATGTTGCCAGGTGACTGAATTCCAGGATAAATATTTATAAATGACCACTGGCGGATGGCAAAGCTCTTAGTTCACGCGGTTATTAAAGCGTCTGTATTTCGGCTGCAGTGACAAGAATTTAAAGTGTCATTACGTAGAAGCACTGACATTGATGACTTGAACACGTTTCACGAGTGTTATCCCCCCACCCAGAGGCTTCTATATTTTGAATCATTCTCTGACACTAGGGATTGGTGGAAAAAGTGAATTGATGGTCAGCTTATAACATGACAACGTGGTGGCAAATATAGTTGTATATAACTAGCATCTGTCGCCTCATCATGACTCATGGGATAGATTACTATAGATACTGTCACTTAGATACTAATTAAAAGCTAGTAGTAATCCTACTGTGCGGTATGACTTTAGATTATTAATAAAATGAGATGAATTTCCAAATGAAACAAGTTCTTCTTAGTCACATTTCACACTAAATTGTATCTCGTATTAAAGGCTATTCTCTTTCAATAACGTATTCCATTTTGATTCTGTTCTCCTAATCTTTAGATTGTATTCCCATTTCTTCATGTATATGCAGTGTATATTTCTTTTGGTACTCAATTATGGCGAAACTGATGTATATAAATGAATAAATATACTAAATAGATCGTATACAACCAATATCCATTGATTAGTAGCTGAATACAGATAGACTATCAATATCAAAATTATTCATTTCACTAAGTGTGCAAGTACAATCCAATTAGACTTTAATTAAATTATGATCATAACAAATCTAACTAACAATGTAAACATATCACAAAGAAAAAACAACATGCCTACCCTTTAGGACAATTGGATCCAGGATTTTCATGTAGAAATTGTGGTAAATAATAATAGAAATCTATTGAATTCGGTCGTCCATTATTTAAATAAACGGGACATTGTTTACAATTTGCATCAATTAAGTCAGGTGGGCAAAACTTGTGTGTATTCTGATGAATTCGACAACATAATGTCGAACCACTTGGATCAATCCAATCGAAATAATCATCCAACCATGAACTAGCTGGTGAAGCGATCCATGAACTATAAAGTAAGAATTATATTTATAATACTTACACAAATTATAGAACTACATGATAAATGAATATCTATTTTATTTGGAACGACTATGTGGGTATTGCTGCTAACTCAACTGATAGTTAAGAATATCTGTCATAATGAACTAGTTGAACTATACTAGTTGGAACACTTGTTATTTAGGTAAACCTAAGGTACGACGGTTGCTGTTACCTTGACGTAGTGGTAAGGCTTGTCTGTGGTGATCATACAACTGGGTTATATTGACTGGAATAATCGTTCTTTAAGGCCTTACTATGCTAGGTTGGATGGTCGAAAAAAGATAAGACTACATGCAGCAAATTTAACTTTTGAGGGCAAAGTTGTACTGTAGGTGCTATAAAGAGCGAGTCAAGAAAAGTAATTGGACCTTTAGGTTTAATTTTCGGGTTATCAGTTTCTTTATACTGATTTTATACTTAATAGACATTTTATTTCGATTATTTTCATGTTTCCATCATCCTAACCTCATCTGACCCATTAACTGTTATAATATTATTTTCCCGTCATAAACTAATTATAAGCTAATTATATGCCTGATGCCACAGTTTCCGATCATTCATGCCTTTGTTTTGTGTTGATGTTATAACTGTAATTGGCCTGGTGTGCAGCTTGGACTTATACATATGTACGTGTACTCATATGAACGATTGTATTCAAGTGTTTTTCGCTCACCGGCAAAGGAGATAAGAGTATGAAGACAGACAGACAATATGCTAAAAATAAGTGATTGCTATGAAGCGTAATGTATTACTCGGTCGCTTACTAAGGTCATACATTCACTGGCCAAACGAGTCGGCAATCAGAAATCAGATGACTTAAGAACACATCAGTACAAAAGGTGTGATGAATGTAAGTAATTCATTGACGACAACCAGCTCTACAGTAATTCTGTCTTTCTGTAACGTAATGAGCGGTTACAAAAGGTTGGACCTGAAAAATGACATCTCGTGTTACATCATGAATTTTTATTCCCATAGGTAAGTGATAACCGCCTATTAATCTCCATATATTATTGAAAAATTCCATGCTAAAACGAAATCTCTTTTCAATGCTTCCTAGTTTTAATTGCACTCATATGAATGATGACAGTATGGTAATCGAGTTTGATAAGGAGTTTCTCATCATGAATGCTATGAAGATGAAATGTTTTCAAATAGATCCTTAAAAAATATAAGTAGAAATGTGAAGATACAGACAGGGGAAATCTACGCAGTATACGATCGAAGCAAAGTTGGACTGAGATTGGTAGTAATAATACGTACTGTTACAATCAATGTTCAGAAATAACAATCTGATGGGGCTACGTTTTGTTATAGAGGTTTATGTTGTTAAATTGCATTTACTAAACACATGGTTTATTCCTCATATTGTAAGCTTTCCATCGATTTACCAACCGTTATCATATCATTTTTCATTCCCGAGTTATTGTCACGTTGCCCTAATGAAATTGTTTCGTTTCTGATATTGTATTTCTGTCGGTAAAGTGGTTAACCACATTAAATATATAAGTAGTTGTTACGAATAATAAGGTATTTTTCTTTTTTCTGCTCATTCGCCTAGGATGCTTTGGTTAAGTACATTTCGTGTTATCCATCATGTAATCTGAGAGCAACTTGCACGTGTTAATCAAAGACTTAGAACAACCATCAAACAAACATTTCCTGCTGCCAAACTACTGACGCCCTACAAAAAACGATGCTTAATAAGTCAAACGAAAGTTGATAAATATCCGTCTCCTGTCACCTCCAATTGTATTTACCAGTTCTCATGTACTTGCAAAGCAGATACATTGGAAGGATAGAAGGACGGGCCAATTTACGATTTATTTAACATATCCCTAAGAACCTGTGCTTAAAAGAAGCAACCACTTTAAGAAGTACAATTATGTGTTATTTGGTAGACACAGAGCATGAGATCGATGTAACAAATGCTTTTGAAATCATCAATAAACAACATAAAACGATTCTATTAAAACTTGCTAAGGCCATAGTAATTAGAAGATTGAAACCTGACCTTTGTGTTCAAAAGGAATCAGTAGTTAATCTTCAATTGCCCTGGTAGCAGTAGATCAATGTTATCAGATAAACAATCCACTTAACAAAATCAATGTGTGCTAATAATAATTTGAGTTAACTAAAATCAATGGCATGTATGTAGCTGATGAGAATGTAACGAAATACATTGAATTCCAAGAATTCTGCAAATGTTGACGTTCTTGCACTATTCAATTCTTATTAGTGTTTTATCAAACTAAGACAGCATCATCTCTAGTTGTATGGTCATCTCGAACAGTAAAGTCATTTTATATGCCATTACAAATAACTTCATACTTGATGAACAAGAAATGTTTTTGAGCTTCATTACTTTTAATATGAATAAACATATTGACTTGAATATATTCTATATCTATATTTTTACAATTAGGGGGTTTGTGGAGACAGTAAATTGTCACGAATTGATCCGAATCAGACAACCACTGATCACCTGGAAGCACTGGACAGCTGTTTCGTCCTAGCATGTGACTCCTCAGCAGTATGCATCCACGACCCCATCAGGGATTGAATCCAGGACCCTCTGGCTCCGCGGCGAAAGCTTTATGATTGGACCACTGAATCGGCTCCTAACGGTTGATATTTTCAATTCAGTCATTTCGTGATTAACTATCTCCACAAACCTCCTAATTGTAACTAATATCAGCTCATTAGTGGCTAGCTCCTTGAAGCAATTCCAGGAGTTCTAGTGTGAAGACGTGACCAGTGTTGGCTGTGAGGCAGTAACCCACCGATGGCATGAAGGAGGTCGAGCAACGTATAACGAATTGACTGAATTGGAAATATAAACTGATAGGAGCCGACTTAGCGGCCCAGTGGTAAGGCGTTCGTCGCGGAGCCAGAAGGTCCTGGGTTCGATCCCCAGTGGGGTCGTGGGTGCACACTGCTGAAGGGTTCTACATTAGGACGAAACAGCTGTCCAGTGCTTCCAGGCGATCAATAGTTGTCTGATTCAGATCAATTCGTGATATCAAAATTTATTTCTTTATTATGAAATATTTTCTCAACAAATGTTTACAAAATACGATTTGTTATTAAAAGGACATTTCGATAGAAAAAAAATGAAGTGGTAACTGAATCAGTCACATGATTGACTAACAAGGTTAAATATGATGTTTTATTTTTGTTGACATATAGACAGTGAACTGTATTGTCGAATGTTTAATGTATGTACTACAATCATTTGCAATTATAATTAGAACAACATGTATACATCAATATCTACAATAAGTAGGTATATATATTACATAAATAAAAAAAATAATATGCGGTTCATATTATAACATCGTCAAGTTACTCGACTGTAACATAAACTTTAACAAGGTAATCAGGTTAGCTTATAGTGATAATTTAGTCGATCAACGTTGGATCCATTAGAGCTTATCATATAGGGCATGTAGTTTGGAGAACGACATAATTAAAATTAGCAATTTGAGGACGATTTCGTGATACCAAATGTACTGAAGTATGACGGCAGTAAACTATTTCATACAGACCACCAGCATTTACAGTAAGCTTGCATTCCAGGTTTGAGATCAGTTTATACCACTTATACCTATGGATTGCCGTTCCTGATGGTTATGCCTTCAAGGCAGAGCGCTAAAACAGCAAAAGCCATTAGCAAAAAGCTTACGCATAACAGGTGACTATCTTCTAAGCTCTGAGATCATTTCTTTGGTCGTTGTGATCACTACAAACCTAATTTACTCTCAAGGATCACCAAGAAAAAGTGAACTTCCTAAAAGTAGGTATCTGAGAAGAAAAAACTGATCACATATTAGTCGACAGTACTTAAATAACATCTTGCTTGAAATAAATTTCCTACCTCCATAATACCATCCAAGTATATCTATGCACATAGTTTAAGATAACTTGTTTGTATGTGGATATTTTGTGACCAATTGATCAATTCACATCAAATAAATTTATGACGCTTACGTACTGGATTTAGGATCACTGTTACGGTCACTGAAAACTAAACATGACATTCTATTTGAAAGTTGATAATGAAACCTACAAACTTCCGCACCGCACAGTATTTATCAGCAGTGAGATTGAGTAGAAAAAGACGAGATCATCAATTTATGAGATCCCGTAGTCGTATGAAAGATAACTGTATTGCGTCAAAATCTATCTGCTGGCAAGACTCATTGAATGGTGACGTAAAAGTGTTATCAAAGAAGATAAAAGACTCATTCCACAAGAATAAAGAAAGATGAATGATAAGGCATCACAATAATTCATTGTTGAAATATATTATACTACTATACTGTATAATTTTTCGCCCTTACTAGTAGTGTCTACGAGACATTAAACTAAATTAGAATATTCCCAACTCACCGATCAGCATAGGCAGCAGCTGAACTAATCTTCTGTATTAATGACGTATTTGAACAACCTGTTCCACCACATACTTGGTTTTGACCATCTAACGTTGTGAAATTATGTCCCTCTGTGACAACAAAATAAACTGGTGGCCCAACACGTAAATCATTGTCTAATGCATTGAAATAATCCAACATGTATGAATCTGTTGGCATAGACAATTTTTGATCTAATGATAAATGTAATCCATTTGGTAGGATAGCTGCGGCAAAGCATAACCATGCTAAACTGACAATAATAATGAATGGTCTAGCCCAACCAGATAAAATAACTGGACTGAGAAAATTAGCTACAGCATAGTGTAACCAAGAATGTGTTTCTGTAGACAGAAAAAAAGGAAACAAATAGTCATTGTAGTAAAAATGAAACTTACGGAAGAGATTTAGCGAATCTTAAAATTTTCTCGCCGAGTTAGTGGTTAATTATAATGATTATTCGTCACCGACAGGTTCGCAAATCTTTTCGCTGAATTGTTTTCCTGCCAAAATTATCACAGTAGCGAACGATAAACAAATAAGGGAATCAGAGATTTAAACATCTAAACAGCCTGAAATGAAACCCTAAGTGAAAATTACACTAATTCTCAGGACTTACAACTATATAAAGGAAAAAATGACAGAAAAGGCTGGATCCAGTATACTTAATAACCAGCTTGAAGATTGGTGAAGTTTGTGAAGTAACAAGCAGACGATTCGTTCTGATTTACGTATTGTAAACAAAACTCATTTTAAACACCTTCCAATAAAGTTTAGGAATTCTTATTTCTATGAGGAGGTTAGTAATAGTCAGTAAGAAACTGTGCTTCATCTAGGTTTCATGTTAATCAGAGCCCATCAACAATGAATGCATACAATCTTGAGAAAGTAGATGCTCGCTGGGGAACTAGAATCTAAAGAACTTAGCTTTATACAGTGTGAGACTCTACCATTGAGCCATTTGAACTACAACTGAGCCTCCTGAAGGACCAAGAAATTTGCAGCAATCAGTGTGATGTATGTCTGACTGCCATAAGCTTGATCTTATTCCATCAACACAATCAACATTTTGAACATGACAAACTTAACAAGATAAAATAGTTATGTCATAGAAAATGTAAACATGACATCAATGAAAATGCTCTACTTGGAAAGAAGACGGATGCATCAGTGACTGATGATGAAAGGAAATAAATTGGAATTTATTATCAAAGAATCAGTGGACTTTACCTGACGTGTTTTTATTGACCTCTGGACGTTGTTGTTGTTCAGCTAGATCTATTTCATGTATATCATCATCCATTGCTGTAGAACTGAGTGATAATGAATCACTATCGGATGAAGAAACTTTATTAGCATTATTTCCAACTGAATTAGCCTTAATTATATCATTGATTTCTGTTAATGGACGGTTAGTAATAGTCTCCTGGACTTCATTTAAATTATCCAACTCATTGTCAAGTTTTAAACAGAAAAGAACGTCAAAACGACGAGCCTATGTATATAAATAAATAAAAATGGAACTTAATGGAATAAGATGTAGTAGTGAGATTTAGAGTGAGAATTTTCATTTTGCACATCATCTTTCCTCTCACCCGAAATTAAAGGCTGCGATTTCGGCTCATGAAAACTAGTGATTTACGCTGAATTCCAATGCCCGATGTTGAGGATGAAAGGAAATTAGGAGAGGACAACTCCACATTTTATATGCTACCACCGACGTTAATATTACTCCTACCACTTTAGTATTAATATTGTTGCGCTAATGTGGCGTAGGAACTTGGATCTAAACATATATGTGCTAGGTTCTGCGTGTCTCACAATTGATTGCTTTTGAATGTGCCTTTAAGTACACGACGAATCAACATGTAATTAAGTTGAAATACGACAGATACACTATAGTTGGTCACTAGGTATTCTCGACACTTGTTCAAGCACACTCTTAGTCGATTACTTTTATAAAAATTATTTAGTCTAGTAAAGTTAGTTGAAATAATGAGTTTAATCTTGGCAATAAGAAGGACTTCAATATAATGATTATATAACAATCATGCCTCGTAATTTTTATAAAATGTAAGTCTATTTGTGTTATTCAGCTGAATGAAGTCAGATATAAAAGTGTTATTGACTTAGAGTTCATGGTATTTGAGTCGCGGATAACCTCCAGTAGGACTGGCATATGTTTACTGATTGACGAGAGTCGACTAGCACTAAACGTGGCATTCAACATTATTCAATGACTAGTTAATAAGAGCAATTTCGACATTTTGTGGTTAGACTAGTAAACAAAATAAATTCACAATTCGATAGTTTGAACTGTTACTATGCAAGTTAAAAAAAAACCCTCTCTTCGTTAACACTAATTTGGAGTCGTATAGTATTTAAAGTTCAAAAAAAAACAAACTGCAACGAGATTCAAAATTGAGTAACACACACTTGGTTAAGAAATTATATGGAATGTGCTGCTGAGAGCTGATAGAGTATGTTTATGACTCAAGACGACGATTTGTGTGGAGTAATATTTCTTTAGCTGGTTGATTCAAGCGTGAATTAATAATCATCTTCCCAGAAGATAGAATTGTGAACAACAAGCCGCATGTGTGGTAGACAGAACAGGGTGATAGAAAATTGTGGTGAAATCTAAATAGCTCATTACTATCAAAAGTAATAATAATAATAATAATAATAATAATAATAATAATAATAATAATAATAATAATAATAATAATAATAATAATAATAATAATAATAATAATAATAATAATAATAATAATAATAATAATAATAATAATAATAATAATAATAATAATAATAATAATAATAATAATAATAATAATAATAATAATAATAATAATAATAATAATAATAATAATAATAATAATAATAATAATAATAATAATAATAATAATAATAATAATAATAATAATAATAATAATAATAATAATAATAATAATAATAATAATAATAATAATAATAATAATAATAATAATAATAATAATAATAATAATAATAATAATAATAATAATAATAATAATAATAATAATAATAATAATAATAATAATAATAATAATAATAATAATAATAATAATAATAATAATAATAATAATAATAATAATAATAATAATAATAATAATAATAATAATAATAATAATAATAATAATAATAATAATAATAATAATAATAATAATAATAATAATAATAATAATAATAATAATAATAATAATAATAATAATAATAATAATAATAATAATAATAATAATAATAATAATAATAATAATAATAATAATAATAATAATAATAATAATAATAATAATAATAATAATAATAATAATAATAATAATAATAATAATAATAATAATAATAATAATAATAATAATAATAATAATAATAATAATAATAATAATAATAATAATAATAATAATAATAATAATAATAATAATAATAATAATAATAATAATAATAATAATAATAATAATAATAATAATAATAATAATAATAATAATAATAATAATAATAATAATAATAATAATAATAATAATAATAATAATAATAATAATAATAATAATAATAATAATAATAATAATAATAATAATAATAATAATAATAATAATAATAATAATAATAATAATAATAATAATAATAATAATAATAATAATAATAATAATAATAATAATAATAATAATAATAATAATAATAATAATAATAATAATAATAATAATAATAATAATAATAATAATAATAATAATAATAATAATAATAATAATAATAATAATAATAATAATAATAATAATAATAATAATAATAATAATAATAATAATAATAATAATAATAATAATAATAATAATAATAATAATAATAATAATAATAATAATAATAATAATAATAATAATAATAATAATAATAATAATAATAATAATAATAATAATAATAATAATAATAATAATAATAATAATAATAATAATAATAATAATAATAATAATAATAATAATAATAATAATAATAATAATAATAATAATAATAATAATAATAATAATAATAATAATAATAATAATAATAATAATAATAATAATAATAATAATAATAATAATAATAATAATAATAATAATAATAATAATAATAATAATAATAATAATAATAATAATAATAATAATAATAATAATAATAATAATAATAATAATAATAATAATAATAATAATATAATAATAATAATACTCGTAATTACCAATTGACATTGTTATTATTATGCAAAACATAGTAACCAATTGTCTTAAGTGTGCTCCTTAGCATAGAAGGAAAGATTTCAATGTGACAAACAAACACACATAAACTCACTACATATCTACGTCCATCCAGTGTAAGAAGAGCAATAAATGCAAATATTTGCAAGAGAAAATTGAATACAACAGCCATTGCTGCATATAATGCGAACACACGAACAGCTGGCATTGTAGTTAATGCTCCTTTATAGAAGAAAAAAAATAAGTGGAGGCGAATGCTGCTGGTTATCGACTAAGCAAGTAACAAACAGTAATAAGATAAAATATTTAATAAGGTTTGAACAATTCCGAGTTTTTCCAATTGTTTAAATCAGGGGAAGATTCTTCTTGACGAGGTACCAAATGATGAAACTGTGTTAACGGTGATATTGACTACCTAGGAGTGTCACTTAAGTTTAAGGGGAATATGTTTGTGAAGTCTTTGTTGTGTTAACTACGTACACTTAGAAGTTTTGACCTCTGGTGATGGAAATCGATGGGGCAGGGTAAATTGTGCATCTTTGAGGCGAACATTTTGCAACCTTTCCCCTTTTTCTGTTGCAAGAAATCAGCGTCATTATAGATGCTGATTTTTTGAAGATATCTCCCTGCTACCGTCACATGTACTGTACAGTCTGTAGTACGATTTAGCATTCATACGGCTACCGAAAATCTCTCTAGTATGATAGGACCTTGAAGAATGAATGAACCAGTTAAAATGTAGCTTAATTAGGTCATCACCATGATATGCAAACATTATAATCGTGTCAAGGCAGCAGCTATGATTATGACGTCCAAATATACTAGATATTGAGGATATATATATAGCTCGGTATAACAACTAATGACTATATTAATAAGTAGGAATTATATTAACTAGCATTCTTCCACTAAATAGTCATATGTAACTAACCTCACCAGAAACAAGGGGTTATCCAAAGAACCTTAGTATCATAATATTTTCCTAGACAAATAGTTAAAAATAAAGAATTTCAATAGAACGACACAGAATAATTCACAGTAGCACAGGTAAATTTACTTTTATCTTCCTCTAAACCTTAAGTTCCAGTATTCCATCACGCATACCTTCCTAATCAGTTTTATTGAACTGTTTAGTTTATTTCACTTTTATCTCTACATTATTTGACTTATTTACACTTTGTTGTATCCATGTGGAATAGTAATTCCATCTAACTCAAATGTATCAGGTTTTCGATTGTTTATAATTAACGTACCCATCAAACAGTCTATACTTAGTGTTATAAAACATCTACAAATCCATTTTCTGATGTCCAACACTGATTAATATCACTAATAGGAAAATATATTTTTCAATAAATTTCATGTGATTCAAATGTGTACAATATTTATGTAACTAAGAATTTTAATATAAAATAGTTGACAAATTTATGACAATCATATGAGGGTACATGCATTTTTTAGTGAAAAAAAGGTTTCATGTAAGCAATAGCTGGTTGATTTTTACGCTTTACCTTTAATATATAAGCGATGAGTATACGCTTCCTTCTCTATACAATAATAATGAGTTGAAAAGAAAGCTTGAAGATGTTAGTGTAAGATGAATAATGAATCTACATGACATTACTATAACCTTAATTAAATGATAAAATAAAGTCATGAACAAGATTATATCAATTAACTCCACTTCTCATTGTAACTTTAATAATGCAGATTGATCGTTGATAAACAGGCACTGAAAAGCAAGAAGTATTGGACTACTGACTCGCCTTAATGTGTAATACCTCAATAAAGTACTTCCACGATCTTACCACGGACCTACTTTAGAACTTTAACGTCGATGAGATGATATTCAGTAATTCACAATTTTAGTGAAGAATCCAATATTAAAACGAAAAAAAACTACACAACTCTTCTTCATTTTAATGGTCGTCTAATTGAAATCAGTCCAAGATGTGAAGTTTCAAATTCTATAAATAAATTAGCTACATAACGTACAGTTGATTGTACATAGCCCAACCTGCTAAAATGTAATATGAAATTTCTGAGAATAACTTGAACATCGGATAGTACAGAGGATTGTACGGAAACAATGACTACAAAAAGTTTATCTATTTTGCTGAAATGAAAAATGTTAAGCTGAAATACTACGCTATAAGTTTGAACCCAGTTAAACCTATTTCTGTTTCAGTAACCAGGAAGTACTACAAATCCTTTATTCCTAGAAAGTGACATAAGGTCAAGTATATGAAACCGTACCTCGAAAAATGAGTTAAAAACACAATAAGTAACGAAGTAAAAAAAAACAGGGTAATCAACCTTAAAAATTCTTATTGATCCTATAAATAAAAAAACGATCTATTTTATCTGTATTTGAAATCCTTAAACAAACTAACTTCCCATCAGAATAAGTACAGTGGCTGAGAATAATATATCCAATTATTATCAATAAGCATATCAAATAAATATAGAAATCATTGATTGATAACCGAGTGCCAATTAACATCATGTTCGTCTAACCCCCTAGTGATGAACCAAATTTATCTTTTAATTGGTATGAATCACCTAGTGGTAGCGTCTCAGACTGTGCAACAATGTAACACGGGTTCGGATCCTATATAAAGCATCTATTCCCAAAAATTTATAGTACATGCCAACAAATGCCAACCAACTTGAAATACAGGCCGAGATAAATTCTCTGAAGAAAAATTCCAGCCACTTAACATTAAACATAGAAAAGCTAATAAACTTCCAATGTGGAGGAAAAAGAATGTATCAAGTGTCTAAATAAAAGGCGATGATCAGTCAAGAGACTACGTAACAGGTTCCACCTCTACTTCACCTACCTTGGTTTGCGTAGCTGCATTCCATCATTAGCTTGAAGTCAACTACATAAATATGCACTGAATTAATTAGTTTGCAGTTTTGGATACTTTTGATGGTGTTGAGTTGCCTTAACTACATCGGTAAATGTGTTGATGTTGGTTTCGAGAACGCCAATGAAAGATTACTAAATAGAGTATTCTTCTGAGAGAACGCAACATTATTCAAAGTGGTGGTTATCATAACGGAACATTGGAAAATGTTAGGAATCTAGAATTATAAACCTTGATAGTCAACTAGATATAGTGATATAATATTTTACGATCAAGTATCTCATGGTTGTCCAGTTTAGGACGGCTTGCAAAGAAACAACTGAATTCAATTTAATAGCTGATAGATCAACTAGATAGAATAAAACCATGCAAATACATTATTATTCACCAGTCGAATACAGATTTACTAACAACGTTATGCAGAAAAAAAAGAAGCCTTGGGTCGTGCTAGTTAGTAACGGTCTGCAGATTAATATTCCCTATCACACTGGAATCAGCACTGCCTACTGTTACAGTTAGATATAATACTACTGAGTGGTTTGGGATATAGGTCCCTTATATCCAACATCAAAACATAGTACATGAGATGGAGATTCATTTATTTTAATTGGTGAAATGCAGCATGATCGATGGAGCTCAGTCAGCCTAAAGATTTGATTATCAAAACATTAATTGCCTCTTAGTGATAGGTTCATGTAGAAAAAACGATTTCTTGGAAGGAACTCACAGCCACTTCATTTAGATAAATATGCACTGAATTAATTAGTTTGCAGTTTTGGATACTTTTGATGGTGTTGAGTTGCCTTAACTACATCGGTAAATGTGTTGATGTTGGTTTCGAGAACGCCAATGAAAGATTACTAAATAGAGTATTCTTCTGAGAGAACGCAACATTATTCAAAGTGGTGGTTATCATAACGGAACATTGGAAAATGTTAGGAATCTAGAATTATAAACCTTGATAGTCAACTAGATATAGTGATATAATATTTTACGATCAAGTATCTCATGGTTGTCCAGTTTAGGACGGCTTGCAAAGAAACAACTGAATTCAATTTAATAGCTGATAGATCAACTAGATAGAATAAAACCATGCAAATACATTATTATTCACCAGTCGAATACAGATTTACTAACAACGTTATGCAGAAAAAAAAGAAGCCTTGGGTCGTGCTAGTTAGTAACGGTCTGCAGATTAATATTCCCTATCACACTGGAATCAGCACTGCCTACTGTTACAGTTAGATATAATACTACTGAGTGGTTTGGGATATAGGTCCCTTATATCCAACATCAAAACATAGTACATGAGATGGAGATTCATTTATTTTAATTGGTGAAATGCAGCATGATCGATGGAGCTCAGTCAGCCTAAAGATTTGATTATCAAAACATTAATTGCCTCTTAGTGATAGGTTCATGTAGAAAAAACGATTTCTTGGAAGGAACTCACAGCCACTTCATTTTAGTATGAGTTCACTGAAGTGTTCATTAACGATGCCAAAAAAGGGAAAGATCTATAGTTATTAGACCTCACACAATGTCTTCAGACCAGTAAATTCTACAAAAGTCATTTATTAATCCTTTAATCTAAACAACTCATCATGCTAAAAATGATTATACCATATTATTCAGGAGATTAGCACGACAAAGTAACTTACCACAAAAGAATGCTACACTCTCTGACAAACCAGTTAACAAGATCGATGGTCCAACACTACCCACTGTTTCAACTATTCTGTCTTCTACCAACTTTGTAATCGCTTCGCTGAAATTATTCGACTGATCTTGTTCCTCTGGGTGCTGATGCTGCTCATTTCGAGTTAAATTGAGCATGGAACCATTTAAATTATTCAATGATTCATTGTTCAACTGTCTTTGCTGCACCTTTTTTTCTTCGTTATATTGACGAATATATTGTTGTAATAGTTTAACATCATTAATCGAAACACGGCTACCATGTTCAAACTCATGTACTAATATAAAAATATTGTCTACACCAATAGCTAATACTAAAAATGGAATCACTTCAATAATGATTAAAGTAATTGGTAGGTCGAAGTAACTCCAAAAACCGACTGATGCGACAACAGATGCAAGAACGATAAGAACACCAGAAAAACCAAGTGTTATACGCATATCAACCTACCAAAAAGTGATAATCAGAAAGAATATATACATAAAATTAATTTAGGACTGATTCATAAAGCATTTAACTAATAGTACTTTTGATATCCACATTTCCAATGTTCATAGTGGTCAATCTGATAAAAGTAATATAGAACTTGGAGCATGTATGCATCAGTCAATGCTGCCACAAAACATCAACTGAATGTTACTCACATTACAATTAAGGATATTAGATTTGAGTTCTAGTGTGTGAATGTCGACACGAGTTGATGAATCTCGGATTCAATAGTATAGACGGTTTAATAGATAGCGATATCCCCCCCACAAGGAGCCCATATGCTAATATACACTGACCAAGTAGAGTCCTCCAAATCCATAATCACAAAAAGGTATAAACCCATTATATATAATTGCAGAAAGAAACTTACAAATATAGTTTTAAAACTTCGATATGTTCCCAGAAACAAGCTGACATAAATGAACATGACAATATAACTGATAGCTATAGTACTTATATCAGAAGTGGACTGACGTTCAATTTCATCTTCAACTGAACGCTAAATACAAACAAAATGAAGGAAGGAGAGAAAGAATTATGCACTACGTCTTAATATTACATTTAGGAGATTTAACAGATACATCTGTAATAAAGTACTCTATGAAATGCAAAAATTTCATTATTTAAGTATAATACATTTACAGATAAAAAGCAAACAGTATTGTAAGTCAAGTACTGTCTCAATCATGTTATTTTCTTATTTGTTCCATCCATTCTCCGTTTTATTTTAAAGTCTAAAAACTTAAATTGATCATCATGTTCATGTTTCATTATAAACTGATTGTTTTCTGTGAGGACTACTAAATTAACGAAGCATGCAAGAAGCATGATTCATATCATTACATATAATAAAAGTATCATCGACATACCTAAAACAGTATGTTATGGTCTGGATTTCAGATTCCAGTTTTATTTTTTTCAGGTCAGCCATATATCTTAATTAGGATGGTTATTTTATTATCACAAATTGACGGAAGTGGGAATTCTACCATTGGATGCCGACCCAGTGGTGCAGATGGCTAGGCGTTCGCGTCAACCTGAAGCCCTTGGTGAGGAATCTGGGGTGCGCACTGCTGAGGAGTTCCACACTAGAACGAAACAGCTATCCAGTGCTCCCTGGTTTTTAATGGTACCCTGCCAACATCAATCTGTGATATAGTCAATCAAATAAAACAGCCATATATCTATTTGAAAGGTTAGGTTTAAGCAGTGATTCTATGGTTATTCCGTCAGTTTATCTGTATAGCTGGTTATTTAACTTGAATTGAACTCAGCATATCACAAGCCGGCTCGACGGTTACTCAAATTGTTAAAACCAGTCTATAAAAAAATAATGACCCACATTATGTACGAGCATGTCATTAGAAGAAATAATTGATGTGATTTGTGAACACTCTGATTTACTCCCCTGGAGCCCCCACAGGGTTTCTGCCGGTCCCAAGCCCGGATAAAGGAGGAGGGTTAGGCATGGGGTTAGCATCCCCATCCCGTAAAACAACTACCATGCTAAAAAACAGCTTACGAATAAAAATCTTTATAACCATTCTAACTCTGCCCTGGAAGTTGGAAGGACTAATATGACGCTTCATGGTGAAAGCCGAGCTCCTTCGGAAGCCATGAGGCCGATGCCTCCCCTTCTGACAACCGGAGCAACACTTAATATACTTGACCGACCTCAAACAGCTGTCCCCTGGGCACTGCGGTCACACTCTCAGGTCATCACGACCTACCCTAATCCTCTTTCTCTTTCAGGTTCCTCAAGAATGACCCTTCCACGGTGTGGGCAACCGGGAAGTGATAACCGCCCTCATACCGCTAATAGCACTCGAGTTCACCTTGTTCATGATCGAACACGTTCTCCCTCTCTGGTCTCTACTTGTAACACTTCTCCTACAGTTTCTATGCGCGCCACTTTTACTGGTTACCCGAGTTCCCAAATTATCATACCAGGTCTCCTGAAGCCACGCTCTAAACTTCATGTTGGAGCTTTTAATGTGCGTACGCTGTGTCAAATCGGTCAACAGGCTGCCTTAGCTAAAACATTAGAATCTCTTGCAATTGATGTATGCTGTGTCTCCGAAACACGCATACAGGATCCCAGCATGGTCATCCGTTTGACTTCACCTAGTCAATGCAATGGAACTGCACACTTCACTCTTCGTTTATCTGGAGACCCTACAGCTAGCTCACGTGGCCTCGCTGGTGTAGGTACAGCACTAAGCGTACGTGCAGAACAGGCTCTTCTCGAGTGGATTCCTGTAGACAGTCGTCTATGTGCTGTCCGTCTAAATGGCTCAGTACGAACTCGGAAAGATAGGGACACACGCCGATGCCTTTTTGTAGTCTCTGCTTATGCCCCCACTGATTGCAGCACAGATGAAGTGAAAGACGACTTCTATATGAAGTTCTCTAGCCTCCTTCAGAAAGCTAAGCACTCAGACATAGTAATTATTGCAGGAGATTTTAATGCCCAAGTAGGTAGACTAAATCAGGCTGAAAAGCACCTAGGTGGGTTACTCGGCATCCCAGCCCAGAGAACAGACAACGGAGATCGTCTGTTGCAGTTATGTTCAGACTACCGTTTATTCTTAGCTAGCACAAACTTTAAGCATAAGGCGAGACACTGTTTAACCTGGCGACCTCCAACATCTACGCAACGATGGACACAAATCGATCACATCGGCATCAGCTACCGTTGGAGAGGTTGTATAGAGGACTGCCGCTCTTTCTGGGGCACTTGCCTAGACTCTGACCATGCCCTAGTAAGGGCACGTATCTCTATGCGTTTTACTGGTCGCAGAAATGTTACATCGGGCAAACCCTTTAGATATCACTTTGAAAGTGAGAAGGCGAAGATTGCATTTAGGAATGGTTTGGCTAAGCATTTAGTCGCCCATGACCAACAGGTTTCCCCCGAAGTAGCTTGGAATGATTTTAAAGCAGGTGTATACGCAGCAGCGCTATTAGCATCTAACCCCAATCCAATGAAAGACCATTGGATCTCTAGTACTTCTAAGGAACTGATGGAGGCTCGAAAACTCATTCCAGCAGGCTCGGAGTATGATGAAGAGCGACGACAACTGAAACGTAGACTGACAAAGAGTCTGCGTATGGATCGTGAACAGTGGTGGGCAACAAAAGCAAAAGCGATAGAAGCATCAGCAGCGGCAGGCAATAGTAGACAGCTGTTCCGACTTATTAAGGACACCGGTATCAAAAAATCGGCAGTTAGTGAAATCATCTCCGAAAAAGATGGGTCGTTGATCTACTCTCAATCTAGAAGATTAGAACGCTGGGCAGAACACTTTCAGGAACAGTTTAACTGGCCCCCAGCCACGCTTAGCTTACCCACAATCTCCAAGCTACCCGAATGGAAAACTGACATAGGTCCCCCAACTCTCAGTGAAGTTGAAAACGTCATAAGTAAATTGAAACGTGGGAAAGCAGCAGGGCCTGATATGTTGTCTACCGATATCTTCAAGGATGGTGGTATAGTTTTAACGTGCAGGTTGACTGATATATTAGCCAAAGTCTGGGAACTAAACTCCATCCCTTCTGACTGGTCTCGATCGCTGATTGTTCCAGTCTACAAAAAGGGACAGAAATCCTCTTGTGATAACCACAGAGGAATCAGTTTGACTAATATAGTATCTAAGATATTAGCCACTATAATCATCCGACGTTTAACCAACACTAGGGAACAACAGACTCGAGAAAACCAGGCTGGTTTCAGACCTGGCTGGGGTTGCATTGATCACATATTCACCCTGCGCCAGGTCCTCGAACACAGACATATGTACCAACGCCCAACTATAGTTGTATTTCTTGACTTAAAAGCAGCGTTCGACTCTGTTGACCGTGAAGTCTTATGGCAATGTTTGTCATTAAAAGGCGTACCTCAAAAGTACATTAACCTTATAAAGGCTCTCTACTCGGTCACCACTGGTCGAGTCAGAGCTTATGGCGAATTGTCACGAGAAACCTCATCCTCAAGTGGAGTCCGTCAGGGTTGCCCCTTATCCCCATTTTTATTTAACTTCATCATAGACGTACTGTTAGAAATCTCTCTCACTTCCTGTAAGTCCTCTGGGATTAGTCTCCTTCCAGGAGGCTCTCTTGTCGACTTAGAATATGCAGATGATATAGTCATATTTGGTGAAGATGCACACAGCATTCAAGGTCTCTTGAACACGTTGAGTAACAATGCAGGCATATTTGGGATGCGCTTCTCTCCTCCCAAATGCAAAATGTTACTCCAGGACTGGTCTGCTTCTTCCCCCAAATTATTTATAGGGAGTGAAGTAATTGAATGCGTTGATCGCTTCACTTATCTCGGAAGTCTCATTACCCCTGGTGGGTCGGTGTCTGATGAAATCTCAGCGCGGATCCAGAAAGCCCGATTGGCATTTGCCAATCTACGGCACTTGTGGCGCAGACGAGATATCTGTGTCTCAACGAAAGGCCGGGTGTACTGCGCAGCAATCCGCGCCATCTTAACATATGGCTGCGAGACGTGGGCCATGAAAACTCAAGATATGCGTCGTCTCCAGATATTTGACCATAGGAATCTTCGTAACATCGCTCGTATACCATGGAATGACCGGACTAGTAATAGTGAGGTTAGACGAAAGGTTCTTGGGAAACACGGTAAATCAGTTGAAGAGGTCATTAACCTTCATCGACTGAGATGGCTAGGACATGTATTGCGCATGCCCGACCACCGTCTACCCCGTCGCGCCATGTTAGCTAGGGCCGAAATAGGATGGAAGAAGGTTAGGGGCGGCCAAACTAAAACATGGCATCAGTCCATGAAGTCCTTGACTACTGGTCTAAGCCATGTAGGTAGATGTAGACTACCTGGTTGGGGTCCGCGTGATGATCGCAACAAATGGCTGGAGACACTAGGTGATATGGCTCAGAACCGGTCACAGTGGCGCAAGTGTATTCACTCTTTAACCTCATCTAGATCTTAAATTCTATTGTTTATTTTCTGGACATCTTTACTTACTCTTCTCTCTTGTATTCTGTCTATACGTTACCTCAATACTCTCGTAGTGCTATTGTGGTATGGCAATTTGAACCTACAGGCGTTTGTGCCCGGTTCTACGTTGCTGATGATGATTTAAGAAATCTACTATTATTCCAACTATTATTCCCCACAAAAAGGGTTCAATTCCAATTCAATAACCAGCTGTAAAAAGAAGCTGACAAAGTAACCATGGGATCACTACTTAGATCAAACTTTCAGGAGATTCAAATGACCATAAACACTGTGTTTCAGCAACTTAGTAGTATCCATTACACGCCTTTTAACATAAGGAATGTAGATGAAGACCGAATGCATGAAGCTGAAAAGTTGGCTATTTCGAAGTTCAACTTTTAATTGCTAAAAGTACAAGTAATGCTATGGTCGGGAAATCCAATGGTGTAGAGCTCCCAATCGTGTCATATGTATGCACACACACATACCCATTAAAATCAAGTAAATTACATAAATCAAGTTAATACTAAAGTGTATCCAGTAGACAATGAGAATATTACAACGCACATGTTTACAAATGTACCGAGTTAGAACTCTGTGTAAACAAGTGACAATAAATTCTTGGTAATGTTTTTCATATTGTAATGAATATTAATTCAAGTAATAATACCATCTATGGGACCACCGAAGAAGCAAAGTACAATATAAGTGGTATTATTCAATTGAATATTGTATACATACTAGTATTTTTTTCAGAATCCAATGACACTAAACTTTATCATTCTCATTTTACACCATGTGCCTATCTCTAATCAAGCATACGGGTAAACATTACGTAGCTCATCACTAAATAACAATTTCAGTAACCTTAATTTCTAGAAATGTTTAAAGTTCAGGTGTGATAAATCATACGATATAATATATGGTTGTAGATAAGATATCATATGTTTCTTGATTATGTACAATCATAGACATGTCACAAATTTGGAAATTATCTGAGAAAAATTAAAATTCTTACCGACTGATTTGGTATATTTAGTTAGTACTTCATGTTTAACACAAGTATTGCTCACTCATTGGTTATATGACATTTGATTAATGATTGGATGATATTAATGGCCACTAACTGTTGGTATGACTAGTATTGGTAAGTGAAGACTATCTCGTTAGGGATAGAGTAATTATTGTAACCAATGTTTAGAAAAGCTAAGTGACAAGGCTCATAATCGGTAGTTTTAGTACAGGTACTTCATTTCTTATGTCCCTTTAAATTCTGATCTTTGAAATTTCACATACTTTTTTTCACACGAATTCCTGTTTATATCCTCCATCTTCAACACTTTCTTACTATTACTGTTATTAAAATTTTCGTAATTTTGGTATTTCTCATAATGTGCTATCGTGGCGTGTACATATGTGCCAGGTTGTACACTGCACATAACTAATTGATGATAAAAGCGTTTAGCCTACGTATGCTTACATTCATTAAGTGATAGGAATAAACCACTGAAGATATCCATCACTTGGTTGGCATGCGGACATCTCACTGCACCATAGGTGCCACAAATTGACAAAAGACTAGCTACCGTTGTCAGCACCATCACCGAATTCACACTCTACGGTCAACCTAGGCTTTCGCGTAGACCATTTATGAAGCAGTATTCAGCATTTGGAGTTAGAGAAATATGTCTACAATGTGTTTGCATTGTGCACTCCATGTGTTATCTATTAAGATACTAGATTCAGACGATCACTAACTTGTTTACTCGATGTGAACAAGTAGCAGTAACTGATAAATCACAGACCTGAACATCAACAACAGGAAATTACAAACCTATGTTATTCATAGGTTTTACTATTTATTTAGTGATTCCCCTCGTATGTTTATTTTTTCCGTCACATTGTCACTACCAAATAACATAACCAGAAATGATATCACTCTTCATTAGTTATTCCAGTCAGATAATTAATTTAGCATACAATGACTATCATATGACTTACTTCAGCTTGAAAACTAACACTTAAATCTGTATTATTGCGTTTCCATTCATTGACCAGTTTAAGATACTGTGATTCCCAGAGTTTAGCCTTTTGAATATGAATTGATTTTGGATCAAGAGTATTTCTTACAAGAAATGTAAGCACTACACCTCTTGATCCGTTGTAAAAGGATGCTTTTGAAAGCAAAAAAGATAGACGAGAATTTAGTAAGAATGCAAGTGATATTATGTGTTACTATATGTATGGTTACAGTGAAAAAAATGCACGGCGTAAAATTTTAACAGATTTCTTATTGAGTGAACATTTAACTTGTAAGCAGTTAGAAAAAGATGTTGAATAGTAACTCAGTGTCGTTTATAATCATCCGTAAATGTTTACGATCAATCTAACGTTTATATGACACCTAATTTCGTTACAATGAGAAGAATTGGGAATAACAATCTAAGGAAGTTATGCATTGTATTATCACGTATATACAGTGCAAAAGTATATTTATGAAACATTTAGTTCATAAAATTTTTGTACTATTTAGATCGTACGCTTTGCGTTGATTTCTCTCTAGTCTATTATGTAGTGTGGCAATATAGTAGATCCGGTTCATAAAATGACTTAGAATGTATGTTTTGTCTTTTTATACTCTGTCTCTCAAAGATTTTCTGGATCATTTATTCAGCAATTACGTAAACTGATGTCTCGTAAATGTTTATCATATTAGCTTCTTATAGTTTCAGCTGGCACGGTTACGTCAAGTAGCAAGATCATTTCAGCTTTTATTGCTGAATGTATTCAATTTATGAATTATGTAGTAATCGCTCTTTATTGTCAGGCGGTCAATTTCTTGCTTATAAAATCTGGTCGTCTGGAGAAACTATGTATGTGAGAAAGAAGCAGTAAGTGTTATTGCTAATCCCGAATCGATTGGTTTCGAAGATTAACAATAACCGATGAAATTATGACAACGATCAATACTTTTGATAGATGATTTTAATGACCCGGCAATTACGATTGATTTGTTTATGCATGCACCCAATTCAGACTAATACAATTAGTTGAATGAACGTTAACGATACTTCTCGGTTCCAGACGGAGTGGAGTTGCAATTTGTGACTTGGTAGTTATCAAGTTATTCCCACTCACTGCCACTCTTTCCTTAGTTCTGCATCAATGTAGATTCTTGGTTGGTTCACTATGTGGTCTGATTTTGTGTATATACAAAAGCATGATTAAAATACAACACGTTCTCCGTTTTCCGGTTCTCGATTCTGGTTCTTCTATTATCGACCTGGGGTGAGTAGGCATAGGGCAGTCGCGCATTATCAACTAGGCACACCTCATTGGCGTTCGCTACAGCCAACCAAATCTTTCTTTCTTCACGTCAAAACAGTGGGGCAAGACAAATTCTGTAATCTTAGTCTGTTTACACTGTGAAATAACTTTAAAATATCTGGATATGCAAGATAGCAGTTCACTTAACCCGACTAACTCTCATATATACTAAGTGTTACTTTTCTGTATAAGAATGATAATTCGTATAATTGTGACATGATACAATTTAACATTTTTCAAACATGTGAAACGTTCAAACTAGGGATGTATATGTATCTAAGTGATTCTAACGCCAACCTAAGCCTCCAAACCTCTGACCACGACTTTAAACATCAACAAAAAAACAATTCTAACACTTCTGTCCTCTACATATAAAAACTCATGAAGACGAATGTGGATGGGTTAGTAGGTCATTCTTTTTGCCACTTTCAAATATAAAAACCAATAATAACCCTCGATAATTTAATTAAACATGTGAAATCCGGATATCCTTTGTAGCATTATTGTTTATTTATCCGGTGAAATACTTACTCAAAATTACGATCTTCTGATTAATTAGTGTTAAGAAAGTGAGTAAGGCTGGAATTTCACAGATCTAAGTTGATTGACTATAGTGATTGCACACAGTAGTTATATTAGTAATGGTCTTTTTATGGTGTTCTCGTCGACATCTATACATAATAGTTATGTGTACATTTCAGTAAAACTTATTAGAAAGAGAGGAGGGATTGGATAATCGAAGAGGTTACCCTAATTCATTCAAAAATGAGACAAAATTGGAAATGATTTCAACTCGAATCCCAAGAAGCATCATTTGAACTATTCTATCTAATAATACAGAATTCAAACGTATTAGAGTGCCTTTATTAAATGGATCGCTGTAAAGGTGAACGAATAGTTAGTATTTTAATGTAAAAGTAACAAGATGATAAATAAAAGGTGGTGCTAGTAAATCACACACATGGCATTGAAAACTTTGGTCACTACTCAGTGGTCAATCAGAATCATAAATAAGATTTGTTGTGGCCAGATTAACTCACTATCAATGTATCCATTTTTGATACCAGACGAATCACACAGAAGATATAAGTTATTTTAAGATTAGGGATACACTTCCTTGAACAGTAACACTATAAAAATATGACTATGACATTCCGTCGATTATTTATAACCACCTCACATCGAAATAAATGAATTAATAAACTAACTAACCATTGAAACTGGCTAATGCAACTTGCGGTAATACTGGCATTCCGGATGATGAAAGACAACCAGCAGTTGGATCTAATGGTGAGCCGCTAGTAGACAATGGAGCTTCAGTACAGAATAATAAATGATCAAGGTAATCATTGATAGGTAAGTTAAAATCATCTGTACGCTAAAATGTAAACACATACACATATATATTTATTCTGTGATAAATCAATGTTTTCATATGACTACATATTTGCTTCAATTAAATACATATACACCAAAGAACTTTTATACTGAATAAATAGAAATACATTATGTACAAAAGAACAAAATGTCATTTGTATACTAAAAATGATAGCCTAATCACATATGAATAAATCAACTATCTACATAAATGGAAGGCGTATAGAACACGAAAGGTTGCTGCTATAATTCCAGGTATATATTTCTAATGTTATATTTAACCATTGTAGTGGACGTTACATTTCGTTAAACTGATTCCTCGGTAATTGTCAGGAGAGAACTTCTGTCCTTTCTTATATATAGAGACGACTAGTGTACGATACCAGTCAGATGGAATTGCGTTCAGTTTTTAGATTCTAGCCAAAGTCTCAGTTAATCTCGCTGCTAAAACTGGACCACCGTCCTTAAATATCTCAGGGGTTAGTCCGTCAGGTCCTGCTGCTCCCTCTCCCTTTAGATTCCCTACAGCTTTCTCAACCTTACTAAGACTTGGGAAACTGTCATCAATTTGCAATTCAGATTGTTTGGGGATGGTAGATAGCTGAGGTGAGGCTGAGGGCCAGTTGAACTGTTCCTTAAAGTGTTCTAATTATTAGTCTAATTTTATGAACTGATAGTGAATAGTGGTTCCATCTTTTTCAGAGATAGTTTAACTTACAGTCGGATTTCTGATACCCGTTGCTTGATAAGCTATTAACAAACTTGATTCCGCTCCTCATTGTGTTTAGAGTGAAATCGGATACGTTGCCAGGCACCTATCAGTTCAGTAGATGTAGCTGAAATCCAATAATTCTCCTTAACCTTTTGGTTTAGTTTGCTAGTAGATATCACTGCTACATCAACAGCTTTTTGGATATCATCCCAAGCTTAATCGTGATGAGTATCGCTTACATGGTTAGCTAATTAGTTTTCTAGTTGTTCCTAAAATATATTCTTGACATTTTCACCATTAAGTTGAACTCAGAGAGGGATCCTTGTCGTAGATCTTTTTACATCCAGTAAGGCGCAGACTGATACGCGCTCGTACTAAAGCACGATCTGAGTCTAAACATATACTCCAGAATGAGTGAGTCTTCTATCAAGCCTCTCTAACGATGACTGATGGCTTTCCAAATCCAAATAAGTGAAAATCGGATGGTGTAAATCCACCTATCAAGTATACTCGGTTTTATATCATATGGTGTGTGGTAGTTATTGCTGTACTACCACGGTGAAAAACCTAAGTAGATAGTACGGAACTCGGAACTAAGACTTCACAATTATTAAAAGTCAACTGCACCATACTACATATACTGAGCCTAACAAGTCAAATTAAATACTTTAGTTGCATTAGAGTACAAAGTAAGGTATTCGTATTATTACTTACAACCGTATTAAATAAAGTAAGATTATTTTGAAAATATTCAATTGGACTTGTGATAGCACATCCATGATTATCTGGTTCCAGAGGTTGAAAACAAATATCCGATAGATTAATTGATCTCTGTTCTGGTTCAAAATAAACTGAAATAGCTTGAATTTGACTTTGTAAATCTATTACCTATCATCCAATATCAAGAGAAAGGAATAGTTTAAAAATGAGAAAACATTTAACGAAGGCGACTAATCATAGATTTTATAATAAATATCTTGTTCTTATGCTGATTGAACGTACTGGACATATACTTAGCTATGAGCCACACTTCATTTGGAAGAGCTAATGATACAACCCAGCTTATCAAATCAAATTAGGGGGACGGGACTCGAACCCGTAGATTAATCTTTAAAGATACTAATGAGGTGTTGGATATATTTAGAGATACTAAATAAAAATGAGTTGGTGCATTAAATCATTTTATCAATTCAAACACGCCTAGTAACAAGATTTTTGTGACGTCAAGAAACTATTATGATAGGGAACGCACGTCCATCTAATTGACGTGACCTTGTGCGC
Source organism: Schistosoma mekongi (assembly GCA_034768735.1). NCBI lineage: Eukaryota > Metazoa > Platyhelminthes > Trematoda > Strigeidida > Schistosomatidae > Schistosoma > Schistosoma mekongi. The sequence goes on from CM068311.1 coordinate 13,860,126, forward strand.
ACGGGATTATAAAAAGCGCCAATCAGAATGCCTAGTTAATCCCTGTACAGCTCTGTTCAATCCCACTTAATCCTAGACCGGGAATAGAAGAACACAAGCCGATGAATTAACCAGACAAATCAAATTATCTTTCAAGTATCCCTTCATATACACATGAACTGAAACACGCAGTCAGCCAATTGGCAATTAACAGCACTACAAAGTAACGAAACAGTAGTAGTCAATTGAGGTAACATCTATAAAATAAAGTAACTATAGTTCAAAAATGGAAAACTACATACTAATAATAGACATAAGATGTTTACTTTACACACAACCAAAGCAACTGAAATAGTCTTCCAAAAAAAGTACTGAAAGGTAGTTGTTCTTCTTGAATCGCTCTACATAACAAAGATGGGTTAATTACAATTAGGGGAGTTTGTAGAGATAGTTAACTGTTTAATTCAATTTTGATATCACGAATTGATCTGAATCAGACAACCATTGATCACCTGGAAGCATTGGACAGCTGTTTCGTCCTAGTATGGGACTCCTCAGCAGTGCGCATCCACGACCCCGTCGGGGATCGAACCCAGGACCTTCTGGCTTCGCGGCGAACGCTTTACCATTGGACCACTGAGTCGGCTCCTAACGGTTGATATTTCCAATTCAGCTAATTCGTGATACATTGAGCGACCTCCTCTATGCGATTGGTGAGTTACTGCCTCACACCCGACACGGTTGAACTCTACTGGGTTAAGTTAATTATTCGAAACAACATATTAATTGAGAACTTAGCAGGAATAAACATAACATAGTCTAATCCTTAGTGCTGATATTGTTACTAGGTTAGATAACTTGACTTTGTAGTGTCATTTGTTATGCGTGATATAAATGGAGACAATCAACTGAAATCATTGCGCTTAGTTTCTATACCAAACATAACAATGTTAATCCTTCCCTATAGGATTCCTATATGTGTACCATGGTCAGGTTTGATCAATGATAATGATACAAAGTTGTAAAATTAATACTTACTTTTAACAGAAAATCTTTGTTTAGTCCTGCACCGAACAAAGCATCACCTGAAGCGTCTCCTAGGGCTTTATGTGTAAAATTTGAACTATTTTTTGGTCGGATGATAATTTGTTCAATTCGATAAAATGGTCTGTTAGATTGACAAAAGGAATAAGTCAGGAGAAATTTCATAAACACTGGAAATTGGTAAACAATTGTATCATGATAAAGGATTGAATACGTTCTCTAAAACTAACATACATTACTATACTAGGTTATGTATTCTATAGTTCACATGCCTGTTTACATGAATAGCTAATACAACTACGATACTGTTATTCAGAGTAGCTCGAATATGCAGTTGATTACGAGTCTGTTATTATCAATTCTTTAATAATAAGGCTATTCATAAAAATATTACCTACTACATCCTAAACATCCACTACAATTTTGTACATTTGACCTCAAAACGCACCTAAACTATGAGCAGTAGTAATTTCAATTACTTGGTTTTTCAAACCGAAGTGAGGTAGGGTTAGAACCTGAGTCTTGGCGGTTAAATGTCGAAGCACACTGAGCCACTGCTTTATTATAAGCATCATCATCAGCAGCAGCAACGTAGAACCGGGCACAAACGCCTGTACGTTCAAGTTGCCATACCACACTAGCACTACGAGAATATTGAGGTAACGTATAGACAGAATACAAAAGGGAAGAGTAAAGTAAAGGTGACTAGAAAATAACAATAAAATTTAAGATTTAGATGAGGTTAAAGAGTGAATACACTTGCGCCACTGTGACCGATTCTGAGCCATATCGCCTAGTGTTTCCAGCCATTTGTTGCGATCATCACGCGGACCCCAACCAGGTAGTCTACATCTACCTACATGGCTTAGACCAGTAGTCAAGGACTTCATGGACTGATGCCATGTTTTGGGTTAGCATCTTATATACTAGCACTATAAAAGCGTTGATATCATAGTAGATTTAGGCAAGTGTAAGTTTGTGTGAATTACGTCTAGCTACATTCGAAGAGAAAGAGTTAGCGATACAATTTACTTATTCAACGTATTTACTGAAGTTTTCCCTAGGTTCTTCTATCATTAAAAAACTGTCTATATAGCTATATAGCATCTTTGTACTACAACTCATTGGAGGGATGAAAATAGTCCTTTAAGTATCTTTAAATTGCTGACAGTCGAGGTTTAGCGTTGGGGTTAACGTCAAATATTCGGCTAAGTTTAGGGTCTTGATTTAGAAATAAGGTTGATTTGCGTGTTTCATACCAGTTAATTACCAAGAACTTAGTATTTATTATGCTTGGTACAAGAATTTCTATTCTGTGATGTCAAAAGGTAAGTATTCTCAATGATTTGATACATTCTGAAGGCATTACATATGTATTATGACCACTAATTTCTGTCTGGAATTTGGTTTACGAGATTATTGCTGGTTGGCGATGATGACTAATCATCAAAGACAGTTAGAAAATGGCTCAAGCTCGTCTGTGTACAATACTGTAGCTCCAGAAGTTTTGTAAACTATTTTTTATGAACACATAGTGCATCTCTTTTCGATAGAGTTAATAAAGTGAATTCTTTTACTCCAATAAACCTCGCCAGTTTGAACACTTCATAAGATACCTCCAAGTATAACTCGATAATTTCAATAAACTATACTTTTATATAATTACCCGAATTGTTGATCAAAGTAGTTTTTCTCCAATCTAGAACGTGATTCTTTACCAGACCATAATTCAACTGGATCAGTAGTAACTTGAAGGAATACAAAGCCGCCTGACAGAATTAGTATAACAACAAGTGAAATAACTAATACAATCAGTGGATGATGAGCGATTATCCCTCCTAACGATCTAAACATCTATAAAAATAAAATATTACAGAACGTTTTATAAATGTTGGTGGAATTGACTATTGAATTTCGTTTAAACAAAAACTTTTGTTATAGATACCATGAGTAAGGATTTTGAATTCAAAATTTTGCATATAAGGAGATTATTTTATTAGATAGGAATTCCTATCCTTTTTATTCGTTATCTAGTATCCTGATACAACTATTCACCTGCGGTGAATGACGTCAATGAACTGGTTTCGTAAGCAGTTATCAGTAGGTCACATCATATGTTCGTCTACCGTTAGGTGAATTGCATCAATTAATCAAACAATCTGCCTTCGTTTATAAATGTCTTTCATTGCGGATCATGAAAAGCATAATGTACAATAGTCAGATAAGAAAGTCAAAGCATTAACTCTCAGTATCAAACTGTAAGATCGTGGATAAAGAAAATAAAGTACCAACGAAGCAAAATAACACCCCAACAACAACTCAAACAAAACAACATAGTGAACAAAGCAAAAAGAGGATTCTGTAACCAATCGACATGTGCTGAATAGTATAAGAAAAAGAGAGGACGCAAATTAGTAAGGGAGGAATAAGTGACAGGTGATATTATTACTAAGTTTGCATTTTCCCTTTTTTGATGGTAAGGAGTGAAAATGACTTTTCACTAATGGAATGTGTGCATTCTGAATGAATTGCCTTGTCATTGAGTTCATAGTAAAGTTGAACTGTATATAGTAGTGAAATACGTCCTATTCCGGAATAATTAGGTGGATGTAACTGTATATCAGTGCTAATGTTCTCACTAACGCTTGAGCCGAGTACTTACCACTTCGAACGCCAACAGACTACCCAGTGAACTGCTAAGTCTAGATAGTAACTAACCTATTTAATAAATAAGAAGTCATTTGTTGAGGTTCGCGTTCCCATGACGAATGCAAAGTAGAACGAAACATTCACTCTAAATGTAATAGTTATCCACGATCGTATGGTACTAAAAAATTGGTGCGATTAAAAGGCAACATCGAGTCAATCTGCTTAGGATGCACTACATGACAACACAGACATATCAATTGCAGACTTTAACGCCACAACAATAGAAGAATATAAACATTTAGAAATGAATTCCAACCCATTTCACAAGTTAGTTATTTCGACTCAATAACCCTATGAATAGATCATTAGGAGTTTGAAGCAATAGGTGGCGGGTTCAAAAGTTAAATAAAACATTAACACGGAAATGCAAGCGAATCGGGTTGATGAATCAAAAATATAGCAAAATGCACTTCTTAGATTCCGATTTCGAATCATTCTGTCTGGCATTTTACATTAATGATTTTCAACAATGAACATAACTGATTTAGGCTTTTCAATAATTATAAGGATCACAAATATCAATATCGCTTATTTCTGCCTCATTTATGGAATTTCAACCATGGGTGTAAGAAAATTAGTACACTGGTTACGACAGGTATGTTTTGAAACCGCTATATATGATAGGTTTGGTGAAAAATGAATTATACTGAGAGGTAACCTAAAGAAACCGAAATAGTGAGGTTATCTGTAACGTTTCAAATATTCATTAAGTAACTGATTTATTCATGTACCAAGTACAGGTTTAAGGTTCCAAGTTTTAAGTCGTGACTTAGCTTAATGAGGGTTAGTGATGGTTAAAATAAAGTAGATAGAGAGGTAGTTAAAACTAGTGCTTTATCAGTAATCTACTCCCGCACCAAGTGTGTAGTTTCTAGCACATTCAATCATTTTTCGGTTCATTTAGTGGATGAAGCCGTGGAAACCCTAATCTTTACTTTTAAACCTGGGACAACAGGCGACACTATACTGAACATGTTCATAAGAGAAAGTTTCGGATATTTGCAGATGCTTGAAATGAAATCTTTAACATGCAGTAATCACTTACTGGACCAAAGAGACAGTGATCAAAAATATTGGCTATAATATAAATAATTAATATTAAAGACGTTCAGAATAACTTCAAAAGTTATAATTCACATAATTTTTTAAGAGTAAGTTATTAGATTCTAATACATAATCAGAACAGGAATGCAATCACCAAGAAGAATGTAACGTCATGAGTTAGAGTACATATCAAGGATGACAACCAAATCTAAAACAAAATAACTATGCAATGCTTTTTTTTCTTTTTAGTGGTTCATATACTATTAGTCCCGAAGAAAATTATTTTGGTAACCAACATACCTTTGTAAGTATTCTATTGAAATAAGCTGTTAAATAGGCTAATAAACAAATCCGGTTTGCTTGTTGACTTTCTGTTTGTTGATGTTGATGATGTATAAGACGTTCTTTATCTGATGCAGATGTACAACAACTGCAAACTGATGCATTATCATAATTATAAACCAGTTTTATAATACAGTATGTAGCGAAAGTAATTGTCAACACTGAGAAAATAATGTAACCACTAAATAGCCATACATCGATACCTGGAAAATTATTGAAGATATAAGTTATTTGAAAAATAAACATCTATGTTGTGGCTATATTGGACAGTGATTAGAAAAAAGGTGTAAAGCATTTATAAATGAATAGATTTTCGTTAAAATTTTCAAAATATTCCATGGTGAACTTCGCGTTTGAGATATGAGTGTACTATTGAGTTAAAAGCGACTAGTTATGATAACATTCCTAGAACTCTCATCATCCAGTTTCATAGTTTGAGATGTTACGGCTGTGCCATTAATAAAGCAGAAAATTGTGTTGTATTTATCTAGTCCTTAATGTTGATCGGGTTCAATCAACCAAGTGAAACTGGGTGGGAAGAGTATGAATCATATGAAGTGTATAAAAATTCTCCAAATATTGAAAGTGCACCTGGTTGGCTAATTTCGAGTAGCCTAGAACCTAAGTCAAACTAGGTTTCCTGGAGATTTCTTTCAGATAACTAACAATACGGGTGTAGGTTATGCTGAATTACTTGGACTAATGTCTGATATAGCAACTCGACTGATAGAATTCGATCAACATACTACGAACACGATAAACATAAAAATAGTCGCTACTTCTTGACTAATCATTATAAATTTTGTATTACTCCTATACTCCGATAGAAAACCAGTAGAAATCATTATTACTTCTGATTTCGGTCCATGCGATTAAGAAATCAGGATAAAAGTATTAGGCGATTAATTTTGTATAAATTCTATTGTTGTTTAGTTCCGTGAACTAGATGGTTTCGTAGCCAAGGCTTCATTATCTTTCTGAACAAAATCATCGGCATATAAATTCAAATAAAAAAACATTGTAATCATTCTGTGAACGTTAAACCAGTTTGTCCTGGTAACTTTGTTTGTGATCGAATATTTTTGTGGCTTCCACTGTCTAAACTTGTCCTTGTTGACTCTATTGTTAGGTTGAATTTTGATTGACCTGCTCATTATGGGGAAATATACCAAATCGATGTCGACATGCCTACCAATCGCCTACTGACATGAACACTATTCCACTGTAGGTAATGCCTGGAGTGTAGTGATCAAAAGCCTGCTTGTCTTATAATTAGACAAACTATCTCTTATAGCTACAGACTGATACACAGAGGACTGCTTCGCGTGACAGTAGTTCAATATTTGATAAACGGAAATCTCAACTATAGTAAAGGTAACGTAAGGTGGGAAAGGTATGCAAGGTTTCGAAATCCGTATCAAGATTTCATCAAACACCAACTTACCAGGGTTAATAAAACTTCTAACAAAAACAAAATGCTCAGTGCAGTCAACTATATAACTCACTACAATCAATCTAAGTGATGAGGAAAACCACTCCTGAAGCAACATTTTTCATTAGGAAGGTAGGAAGTGCATTTTAAGCATTCTTGGAGCGTTACTCAAAGTGTTTAAGAGACTGCATTAAGTTAGCATAATCTAATTGATAAAGGGAATTCATAAAATGATTGTTACGTAATAAATTAACTCACCAAAAATTTCTTTTGGTTTACTAGGTTGTGGCGGCAAATCCTGTGGTGCTGATGAGCATGAGCTAGAACAGTCCACACACGAACAAGCTGAACCACCAGGGTCACTAGCACGTTTTGGTACAGGTTTATTACACTGATAAGCCGGTGAATCGAATGGACGAATATTTGGATCATTTCTGTAAGCTAATGAATTGACAACATTGAAATGAATATCAAATGGACTACGACCACCACCCGTAGATTTTCCGAGATTTTCTAGCAATAACTGTCGTGTACAATCAGCAGTACCGCACATCAAACTTATTGCACGACCACTACCAAATGTAACTTCCTGTATTAAAATTTAGAAAGATTTGAAGTTGAGCTACTTAAATTCTCAATGATAATTAGGTTTAGCTTAGTGAATACTGCCGCTCTTGATAAGTAGAGAGTAGGAACTTCAGTATAAACAACTACGCTGAAAAGCAGGTACATTCAACTAATGAATCCTAAATGCCACGAAGTGCTTATTCTAGACTTCATTACCAGTCAAACTCCATATATTCGAGGATTTCTCGCAAAATCGGCTACGTGGACAATCCACTCAAGATAGATATAACCTATAGAAGACGGAGAAAAATTCATTCCTAAATATCAAAAAAGAGGTAATAAGAACCCTAACTGATGAAATGAAATTCATAACTTTGAATGCATTAATAGCCATTTAGACGCGGTAGTCAAATGTATAACGCACTTGTGTAAAAAGTGATAGATAGAGAGTTCGAGTCTCTACATAAATAGAAACAATGATATTCAATTGCATCCAAATGACTGGGACAAATCATGTATCATGGATTACACTGTTAATAATAATTTGAATAAACAAGAACATATCAACCGTTTTCTACATTTTGTATGAAACAAAAAGTAATAGAATGAGCAACGTGTTGAATGACTTAGAAGTAATACATTTGGCTGGTCTAATTAGTAACCGAAAGTAGCTAGAGACACTGGTAGAAGACTACAAAGAACTTTAGTGCTGTTAAATCGTACTTTAAAACTACTCAATAGTAATTATCTTCTACAATTCATAGTGACGGATGTGTTTAGGCAGGTTCTCCATTGTCAATACATTAAGGTCTTCAATCAGCGGGTGGCACTGAACAGATTCTAAAATGCTTGATTGTAGAGCAGTGGTTAAAGTACTCTGGCTCTTAAAAAGTGGCCTGTAAGCTCAAACTGTTCCAACTACTTCACTTTGGGTAAAAACCACATGTAGCTGAAAGCCAAGTACATGAACCTATACTCGGTAGGTGAGTTATCAAAATTTGTTGAAGATAAAAACCATAACTTAATTTTCCAAAATTCCTAAACACAACTGCAAGAGAATTATTAGTAAGTATGAAATTGTAAACCCCGTAATTTATTTAATGAGTCTATTCTTCGATGAATTGTTAACAAATGTCTACGACAGATACCGTGTAGTCATAAATAAAATTACCTTGCAACTATTGAAAAATGTATCCGCCATATGATCTGTCAATGTATAAGTGATTGACTCAACTAATTTCCCGTTAATTACAGGTGTAATAAATTGTGCTTGATTCGGGTCACATGTCATAGCACAGAAAAGCAGGCGAAAATTAGCAAAACATGCCGGACATCTAATAATTTTTAAATAAGAACAAAAAGTCAAAAAGATTCGGTAGTAAGTTGAGCAGTAATAAGGTTGAATTAACTATAATAAAAGTCATTACCATGACAATTGAATCCTAACGTAGTAGTCGGATCGTACGTAATATGGCCCATCATGAAATAAAACCTTGTCGATTTCGGAAATGTTCACAGAATCAGAGCGTCATAGATAACTGATAAGCTACCTGACTATTTCAGGAAATGAAGTAGCTGGTTAACACAGTAAAAATTTAGATAGATTTATTCAATCAGACAATTCTAAATAATATGCAGGAAAAGGTGGTGATATAACTCACGAAGTGCAGGTTGGAGTACACGCCCTCCAAATTACAACTAGAACTATATCTCAATGTATTTTGTCAAACAGTGAGGTACTTAAGTGCAAAGCCAACGAATAAAGTAAAAAGATGGGGAGGACTCAGAAATAAGATTACAGTAACGTAAAGCCATACAATGGTATCTTGAATTCAGAATAACTAACGAGTGATTCCTCGGTTCTATTGTCACTGATAAAAACCTTACAATCCACGCTATCAGCACCCTTTTAGCTAAATAATTATCTGACCATCTAACAATGTTTTCAAACAATTCTTCATCAAGAACCACCCAAATAAGATCAGCAACTGTGATTTAAGTCAGTTTGCCTTCGATAAATTTTGATAATGCAATAAGAAAACGAAGTTTATTCGAGCTATATGATATATTCGCGGAAATCATTTCGAACAATCTGATCACATATACACTTGTTAAGGCATTTATATGTGAAAAATAAAAGGTCACCAGACAAACAAGAGTATAAGCTAAGTAAACAAGGATAATAAAGAGAACAATGTGAGTCACACTCTACCATGGTAGGCTGAGTGAAAGTACAAATTGTTTTTAAAAACACAAGGAAGGTTTGAACTTCCGTATAGCTAAGGCTTCAACAAACCTTAGTACACGTCTCAAAGCACTTTTATACAACACCACAAACACCACACAAACACGTAAATCGATAGACTGTGATTTAACGAAGTGTAACAAATTACCAAAAATGCTATAAATATGTTTTAGAGGTGCACTAGGCATAAAACTAAAAACACCTAAACAAATAAAAGTGGTTGGATATCTTAGTTACTATGTACTCGATAATCTACAATGAAGTGAATGTGATGTCCATTTATTTATTGTTTGACCCTTATATTACCGTCGACTGTATTTACTGTATACGTCAAATCAAAATGACCTATGGACACTGACATAGAGATTACTCTCTATAAACAAACAAACGAGTACCTTTTTAACAACATAGCAGCAAGCGAAGCAGAAAGTGAAAAGAATTCTAGTTGACTTTCATCACAACAAACTTTTGAATTGCCCACAGCATAGTTAGGACAAAGTCTGGACAATAGTTTGAAACCATCGTTGCTTAGCGCCTTCGCAGTACCGTTGTATGAACAGTATCTCGGGTGTACGGGATCAGACGACTCACAAATGCCATACCAAATGCAGTCACCGGATACAAAATACACTCGTAAGAAGAAGAAGTACGCCTAGAAATCGTAATACACTAGAGTAAGTATACTTACAATGAACAAAAGATAGTAAGTATTCAAATTTTAAAACACTAGCAATAAAGTTATCAGAAAGGCAAGTTCTCAAATCAAAATCAGTACTTTACGACAAATTGTTAGTACAACACGCCCCGGCAGAAAGTTTAGAAGCCCGCGCAAGAACATAGTTATGGTGATCACAAAACGTCAGAGACATTACATCTGATAAACAAAGGTATTTACTTCATCCCCTAAAAGCTATTAGCAGTAAATGTGGCATAGAGAAAACTGTAAAGTTTACAGCCCATCAAGCAGCAATCTACAAAAACGACAGCAAGGATAGATGGGGAACTTTGAAATACAATTTGAAATACAGGCGTTCGACACGAGATGGACTGAGTTCGAATCCCATTGTGAACATCAGCATTGGGATGCAGGTACATCCAACCGATGGTTCCCAAGTAGGAGGAAACGCTCGTCCTGGATTCCACTTGCCAGTCACAATCCAACCTATACAGCTTAAGTTACTTCTCGTTCCAGAAACTATCACCAAATTGCCCTGTATTTATTAACCAGTGAATACTGTTTCGCTTAACAAAGAAATATGAAAGGAATCTGACAATTAAAAGATCATTAGACACTTGACTCTTAACAAGAATGGAAACGGAAAATTAGTAAAGGTTCAACTACATGTTTGAAAATTAATAACAAATTACGTGTTTTATTACTATGGGGTTAAAGCTTTATACTCATCATCAAAAATATTTTGCTAACCGTGTGGGAATTATCAGCATGCTAGTAAGCTGTTTTACAAAGATGTTGGTGCCTGTTTAAGCTGCACGTGTTTTAAAAGTCGTGTGGACAAATGAGTCAAGTAGAGTATATTGTATTTGTTTGAGATTAGAATGAACTGATTGTTTTTCACACTGTCCACACTGTTAAACTTACCAACTGAAGAAAATTATGGCATATAACGATATTAGCATCATACTTTACTGCTGAAACAAGGATGTGCCCCAGAAAGGTTGGTTGCTAACAACTTTTCTACAAACCTCAATACCGAAAACAAGACATTAAAATTGGAATATTCGGGTAGCCGTCTGATTAGTAGTGGTCCCAATAAATTAAAAGGTTGGGCCAAACAGCATGTAAAACATTGGGCCACACGCATGGCTGCCTGACTTTTTACCCAATGTTCTGGCCCAATCCTTACGTTTGGCCCAATGTTCCAGTCATTTGGCCCAACCTCAAATTTCACGTCCAGACAGCTGGCCCAATGTTTCGTTCGTTTGGCCCAACGTCGATGTGAGTGGCCCAGCGTTTATATACGAAAAGCCCAATGTTTTGGTTTACTGGGGTGTTGCGGCAAATGAAGATAGTTTGTAAGAGTACAAAACACTAGAGTTGGTTATGCTAATATGGATTACAAATGGTCCGGTTTCAATGCTAACATAGATGTATGAGGTGGGTTATAAAGCGTATCGAATGAACCCCGTGCTCATGAAACACGACTTATCCGAGAAAAAAGTGCTGAAAAATTATTAGCCTTAGGAGGTTGCGCCATTATCATACCACATTGTAAGGTATTCTGAAATAATGAAGTGCAAACCGTTGGACAGACGATTTAATAAGTGGTAGAACGAATTGAGCATTTTAGTAGTCGATTTAGAAACTTGTATACTAAGTATTACATGCAACAGATGTGAGATGCCAAAAAGGTAATCAGTTTATAACATAGAAATGTGAAACAGTCGGCAGAATTTTTCCTAATGGTTACGTTTCAACACTGTTAGACGACATATATAGATAGAAAACTACTACTTATTGTTTCCACATACATCAAGACAGAAAACACCTATATTCTTATCGTCTCACTATCACTATGGGAAAAATTAGCCATGATAAATTGTTTTCAAGCTCTAAAATGAAATAATACATCAGCTAGACACTATTGACAAAACGTCTATATTGCACAAAATACGATAATATTACAAGAAATGTGTTACCACTGATCATTTCATGTAAAAACAAATCCACATGTTGTCAAATGGCGTAATAAAAACATGTAATCTCAAACATGTCCATTAATAATAATACCTATAGACTGCATACTCACAAAAATATACCACGTTACGTGCAAAACCATATAAACGGGATAAGAATAAAGAAGAAGCGCGACTCTCCCAGGGTTATACGAGTAGCCAGTGAGTAATTTAAACAATCGCCTAAAATATTCGATGACATGTTTCTAACGTCATGACGACACAATATGAAGTCAAGATTTTGTTTTTACTTTGATCTTTCAACTTAGAATCAGGTGAAGGTCCTCTTCCGTGTACTGTGTAGTGAGTTCAATAACCATATGATTGACATAATAATTTAATACACTATATTTTTTGATATTTGCTTATGCCTAGTCGGTGTAGCATTGAAGGGTGTAATGCTCTTTACTTTCAACGGTGTGAAGCAGTTGGACAACCCATTTGAAGCTACAAGTTCTAGCACACTGTGTTATAATTTTATTGCAAGGGTCTTAGATATTGCATATCGTGTGATTCTTATTAAGAATGTATTGAATGTTGGGTTCACAAACTGGTAGCTTTTTTAGCTCAGCTGGTACTGTTACTTGATATCATTAATTATGCAAAGAAATAAGCTCAAATAGCAGAGGATACAGTTACGTAGTTGTTGTTTTCATCAAATGGTATTGTTTTACGTGTAGATAAAGTAGCCCAGTGGTTATATATTCACAGAGTAGACACATGTAATAATTCTTCTTTCTTATGTTGAGAAATCACGTGGCAGCTCCTTTTTGAAGAGGAGGCATAAAGATTACGTACCTGGTGAAGATCGTATAAGGAAAGTATACATTGCTATGTTATGCGGTACGATGTTTGGAGCAATATTTAAATGAGAAGGTAAAAGCATAGGAAAGCTTGTATCTAGTATATGGTCGTGAATATCTATTTTGGTGGTTTAGCAACTTAGCAGCTACTGGTAAGCCTGAATATCATATTTCACATAGTGTTGATTCTATTCTTCGTTAGCATGTTGCAGTATGATTGACCAGCGGACCTTGACTTGCAAACTTATTGCCCATGATTTACTTGCCTTGGTTCGTTGAATGAAGTTACCGTGCATTAGTTAATCTTTTACCTCTTATAAGATGCGTGAAGGGTTGGTCGAAGATATTTGTTGAATTATATATATCTGTTTCACATAATCATTTAGGAAGATGCCAAAAATTATCTAAGCATTAGTCTTAATGGCAAATTCAAACGAACGTTTGGATGGTTAGGTTTTCATCGATGCCACACAACTTGTTTGGCTGCAATGACAAACAGTCTTTGGTGAAGAAAATGATAGGACTGGCCGCTTACCTTAAAACTTTCAATATTCCTTTAGTGAATATACTACTAATTCTCAGAGGTTTCAATGATGAAGTTCATAATATTTGTCTATGCAAACCGTTCCAGTGACTTTTCAACTACCTCATGTGAAGAACGGAATGCAGCATTCTATGAAATCGATTTCGGTTTTTGGTGCGTTTTCATGGTTTTGAGATAGCCCTGAAGTGCACCCGATATATGACCAAGTTACGCTTAAAGTATTACCAGGGCAACTTCTAACAATTGAACCCACTCTCACGAATGAGAATAAATCAGAAGGCACGAAGGATGGAAAAGAATTTATATTTGGTCGTGAATAGAGCGGCAATGGAAAAGCAACGTCTAGGCTGGCAAACTAGAGAGAGAGTTGCTTCCCACGGTACAGCGTGACGTGACCTGGTGATGATGCGTTACCGAGCGCCTTCAACTAGTAGTGTCCTTTAAAACAAACATGGTTAGCATCAAAGTCGAGGACCTATGTAGCTTTTTATTTTGGATTACCGCTAGAGTCCTGAGGAAAGCAACAGAATATATCTTGTAAGCGCATAAGTGGCTCTTTTTTAATATGAAAGCCACTGTACTTGCATTTCACATTCTTTAGTAAAATTAAGTAAAGACTTGATTCGAGTTACATTTTCTGTGCTCTTTATTTGCACTGCTCGGCTGAAATATGCGTTTCAACAATTCCTACAATATTTATGATGACTCACGCTGTCAAGCACAGTAACTGCTTGAAATGATGACCACTGAAACAAAACGTACAGTAGCCATTATACATAAGATGTCTAAAGACCACAGTGTTTTGCCTTGCTCCGTAATTCTGATGACTTTTTACATTTTTATGCAGTATTCTGTTTGTATTGAACAATTAGTCGGGTTTATATACACTAGTGTAGTAGATGCTGCTTATAAGGTTGCCTATAAGTAGTAGATAACAGGATGTCAAGTGTAAGCAATAACAGTTGATGGTCCCCGATGTGAACTGCGAAAATACAAGGAGCAAGTTTTGATCACAATGCGTAGAAAACATGAAGGCAACCAAACAATGTAATTTTACAAACAATTTGGATCGAGAAACACAAAGGATGAATAAATAAATAATTAAAATTATATACAAACTGCGTATGACGTTCTCAGTTTTCACTGACCAAACTGCTATCGAACATGTAGCCACCAAACTAGCCTACTCGTTCAGAAAACAATACTTTGGTTATGTGTCACCAAGGCTTTCACAAAACAAATATTAAATTTGATATCTAAATAACTGCAATGCTGTAAATTGTTGTAATCAAATCATTCTTAGCATTAAATATACAGGTGGAAATATTTACATCTAATTTAGCAAAATTAAAACTAATACTGTGAATATGCACATATATTTGGTATAGGAAAATGCGTCTACCTAAAAGTCTAAAAGATTTAAGGTTTTAATCCTAGTCAGTTTATATGTCCGTTAATATTTAAATATACGGATATTTAAAAGGTGAATAAACCGATGTATAAAACTTACGAACTATAAGATGAAACTTACCAATCGCAGATTGTGTTACATACTAGATCAAATGCACCTCACTAATGTAAATATTGTAGATGTAATCAAACCGTAATTCCAGGGCTTGTATTTACAACTGACACAAAAGTTAAAAAGCTTTCTGTTTAAGAAATCTAGAAGCAAAATGGATCTTACTCTGCAAACCAGTAATCACTAATTTATATTATCAGTTGTGAATAAAAGTCATGAACAATAATGGAACTTAGAACTTTTGCTAATATGGATGATCATCGATCTATATCACAAATTAATTGCAGTTAGAATTTTACTACTGGATGCGGGCTTAGTAGTGCATAATGTTACGCATTTGCCAACTTAAATCTCTAGGGTGCGCTCTGTTGATGGATCCTGTATTAGGATTAAACATTTCCCCAGTATCCCCTGTTTTACCGAACGCCACCCCGTCAACATCAATCCGTGATGAATTTAATCAAGTAAAACCTAATACCAATCTCCATAAACCACCTGAATTTATTTTTTAAACTGACAAAACATTTACTACCTTCATATAACTATATCGTTTTTTTTCATTTCAATGTTACACTACTAATGAGTAGTAAAAAGTTAAATGTATCTAATTTCATTTATACACAATTAAGAAATAGAATTTCATTTTCCATATTTTTAAAGTAAAATAATAAAAGATGAATAGAATAATATAGATTTAGATTAAAGCGAAAGAATAAACATACCAACGAAGTAAATCATCAATTACAGCATTTACTAACTAATTTGACTGATAAAACAAAGAAGTGTAAAAGTTTACAGTTTGTGTTTATTGTTTAATTGCAATTCATATTACCTGTATGTTATTGGTTTTCCAAAAAAAAAAATTTAAATGCAAGATATTTTGTTAAATAATCATTTAAAACAAAATTTGTTCAATTAACAGATGTATATGTATATACGTATATACGGAAATAAAGTGTAGTTAGTAATACAACTTAAATGAAAACAAAAGTATATTGTTAATTGAATATACTACTTAAGTTCTGTAAGCGAAGTAAAACAATCATTTAAAAAAGGATAACCTTTTAGTTGTCACTTTTTTGTTTGTTTTAAATGAAATTACTGGTTGAATTAACATTGACAATTGTAAAATGATGTTCAATATTCGTTATTATTTTCATCATAATTAATTAATTAATTAATATGCATAAAAATAATAAAGTGATTATTAATTCATTAGAAAAATGACATAAAATAGCTGAACATTTCGGATAACAGAATGATGCAGCTGATACAACTGCATTTGGACGATAGAATGTTTTAAACCAATCAGATTTTTCAAATCGATTTCTTGTAGCAACTTCAATCTAGAATATTACATAATAAAAATAATATATAATTGAATGAATAATGCGTATTAGAGCTATAGGGTATGATGGCATTACATAAGATAAGGTAGAAGAACGTAAGAATAGACTTATTACCATTTAAATCTATCTTCTTGATATTCAACTTAATTATGAATATGTACGAAATGTTAAGTATGTTAAAGTAATTTCTGATCGTTTAGATTGGAAACGATTGGTAACATTCGAAACTATACCGTGTATTATGTATTCCAGTAGTCGTAATACACGTAAACTTAGAAAGAAACAAATAAATTATAAGTGAATGATACTGTAAAGATGAGCTGAGTTAAATAACCCTTAAGAACCAAGAAGCATAAGATACTTGTTTTGTCGTAGTGCAAAACACCTCAGCAACACATTCAAAAACTCACCAAGGAACCGATCACCTAAAATTTCCCGTCATTTTTCAGTTCAGGGGTACAATAAAAGTAAGCCGTAAGAAATGAAAACGTAGGTAACAGCCTACCACATTAAACTATGTCAAACTATCACTTTTATGAACATAGGGCTTTATCAAAAATTGAGGAAAGGTTAAGTTCAGCCATTTTACACCGACTAACCCATTAATGAAGATAGTTAAACATTCACAGTCAGATCTTTTGGCATTACATTACATACCTTGGTGGAATAAATGATACACACTATTGAGGAGTTATATATTCTTTGATTTTCATTAGTATTCAGTTAGTAATAATCTCTGACAAACACAAACAACTAGAATTTTTACTATTATTTACAGATGTTACTATTTTTAACATAAATATCTTAGATAATCATTAACTTTAAGATCAATTCAATATAAACACATTACACATACAGTTCAGTTTAATAAAACAACATCTAAATATTCTTATTTATTCACTTTCATATTACATACTAATGAAATATGATCTTCTTATAAGTCTAGTCTTTCAGAGTAGCTATGGGCTGGGAAAGAACAAATCGTGATATCTGATTGAAGTACAAGTATAAGAGATAACGATTCGCAATAACCGTACAGACTATCAAAAGAATCAAACATAGAATCCGCCTACCCTAGATAATTTAGCTGTATGGTATCGCGTACCGTACTCAGCCAATATGGACCCACGCATTTATCTCATCTGAGAAAACATATCATTATCATAATAAAATATTTTATGCATTCAATGTTGTTACAGTTGAAAATAAAACAAAAGAACATAAGTAGACAATATGATTTTATGTTAGTGTATAGTATAAAGAAAAGACTGAGTGATTCATTTAGAGTACAATATAAAAATTAGTGGTTATGATACCTAGCACAGTTTATAAATCTGTTAATTATTGCTTCGATTTCATTAAGCACTTGACATCAATGAAAAGACAGTATCCATGACTGAATAGTATGTTGAAGAAAAAAGGAAGTGGATGTAAATACTGTAAATACTAAATAAATGAATCATAATGTTGTAATGGCATTACCGATGTTAAAATACAGAAACGACGGAAAAGAAATTCACTTGTGTATAAGATGCTTACTGATTTCATTTTTAAGTGGAGCCGTCAGTAACCTTGAATTTGACAGAGAGTCTCTCATTAGTTAACTAGGAAAGTTTTCACTGATATTTGTGTATCATATTTGCCTATTCCTGTACTGTACTTTACAAAATCAACCGGTATAAGTCGTGTATCCTAATTGAGTAAGATTCACAAGCTATGCCAGCAAAATTGAACTTTTTACAGGAAAAACTAATTATTCTAAACTTACTTCATAAATGGTTTGGGTATTAGGTATTAGTATTTCACATGGTATTGGATTATCACCAGCCCATTTAATTCCAGTATATTCATCTTCTTCTGTACTGAAATTGTCGTTTACATTATTATTACTGTTATCATTATTATTTGCATAATTTATACCTACTGCTGATGTTGTGACTAAATTCTTACAAACTTCCACATCAGACCAATCTCCGAATCCAATCAATTGTGTTGGATCATAAGTAGAATTAGATTTTGCTAAACGATATCTAACGAGTAAATCTGATAATTCTGGTCTTGCACCACCTTCATATGGACATGGATCACCCAAAAATGTATAAAATCGAAGATATTGTGATGTAGGACTCAGGAATACAATATTCTGTTACAAAATAATGTATATCATGATTACTAATAATGCATACATTAAAGTAAGTAAACATTAACTAAGAAGAAAAAAGTTGACACAACAGAATTACCTTATTAAATATGCAATATCTTTCGTGAACCTAACGTTTATTGATCAACCAAATTGTTTGGATCCTGATAACATCCTCCAGTCAGAAGAAGAGAAAGTGCAATAAACTTTAACATCTTTTGATTGACTATGTGTTGAATACAAACAATCATATAGAAAACTACATAAATTGTCAAACTACACAATACTATAAGTAGAAAGTAACAATCAAAATAAGAACTAGTGGATAAGTAACAGTATTGAGTAATAAATACTTAGTTAATCTTTTTTCTCTTTGTTAATTAACTGTAAGTTTTGAAGACTAAGCGGTGTTGCTTTAGCAACTAGATTTATGTTTCTATATTGTACTTTACTTTCGCCTGATTGGTTGCAAAAAATTGTAGGTTGCTAAGATAATTAGTAAGAATACAAGACCAAATGGTTACAATCATCCACAAACAAGGTCATTAGAACGAACTGTATTTACACTCGTGGGATAACTACCTATCATAAGTCCTGCTAACGTTGTCCAGAATAACAAATTAAACCTTAGAAATCATTCTAACTTAGTGAACATAACACTATCAAAAGAACTACAGGTCGAACTCCAAGTCCTTACTATTCTAAAGTTGGTTAATTGTAGTTTATGAACAATATGAAATGTGATCAAAAGTTGATGTTATAAACGAAAATAAACACTCAAGGTAATAGGCAAATAACGTAAACCAGATACTTAACAAGTACATAATCAGAAGTATATAATAATCCACCAGAAAATATTTTTCAAAGTTTCGTTTTAGCAGTAGATAATTTCCTAAAATAAATAGTTATGTAAGCATATGTCATTGATGTTGATCATGTTTGTTTTAGTGGATACTACTAGTTGAATGTACTTGGTGACACATCATTACTACGTCAAGATACAACACAGTGTGTAAAGCAATTACGCCTCTAGGCATGTAGTATAGACATTGTAGATCCACTCATATTCTATTTACTACTAATTAAATCTTCCTACTAACTCATCGCTATCTACTATAATCATAGTAGTGCTCTGGAGAAAACAATACATGGAACTTGGTAGTATCCAGGATATTCTTTTTTTTTTTCATTTATATGTGCTTGATGACAGAGAATAAGATAGATATCATCATTTATAAAAGATGAAAATGGTCACAACACATTAATAAGCTTGAAACTGGAGCCACTGAATCCCAATTCGATGGTTAAAAAGTGAAATGAATATTCAGAAATTGAATGTAATGAAAATATACTATGGAAACATCTTTTAGTAACCAGATATATTACGTAATCATTCTGTAAGTATCATAACTTGGTTGTCATATTCTATAACATTTTGATAAATTCAGTTAATTAGTACATTATCCAATCAAAAAGCAATGATTTTATTGATTAATCAATGGATAGAAACTATCACAGAAATAGTTCTTAGTAGATCATTAAAGTATAAATGTTCTTCATGCTCCAATTAATTCATTGATACTTAGTAATAAGTGATTTTAATTATTCCAGATAGTCAACATTTCAGTAATCCCATGGTATAACCCATACCAGATATACAATGATCTTATTAAAAATCAATTTAAAAGACTGAATATTGAGATGATAAGGAATAGTTGAAATTTAAATGATAGATTATAAAGGGTGTTGAAGTCTTTCATCTCAATGATTCATCGTAAAAACCTGATACATTAAGTGAATCAAGATGAATGACTAACTTCCAGAACCATAGTTCAGGAGATGATTCTATATATTTGGTTATATTTAAACAAGACGTTTTATATCTAGTATTTATATGTTCCCCATTGCCATAGCCTCCAAATTGACCTATAAACTACTATTGTGTTATTTTTCATTCTTCAACTATAACTAATTAATTTCGTATACACTACCCGTCAGTTCCCTATCATTGTTGCCCTTGTTTTGCATTGATATTATTTCCCTAATTGGTTAGTTGTGCGGTTAGATTTTTTGTGTATATGAAGGAATGCTTGAAATATAAATTGAATCTGCCTGGTTTATTAAGTTGTCTTATGTTTTTCTATCCAGCTTGAGGACTAACAATATTTGGGTTGGTTTACGGGAATAGAACAACCAGGCTAGGTCTTGTTCATTGTGTTGGTTCCTATTAATGTTACAATTTTTTCTGTATCATGACAAGTCAACTTCACAATATATCATGACTAAGAACATAGTCAGTAATTAATCAATTAGTGCCTATACCTCTTCGTGGAGTATAGCCCACTGACTATGTTTCATAGTCAGTAATGTCGACATTTGAGTAGTACTAACTTTATTTTATGAACATTCTGAACAAAGAATGAAAAAAAAAACAAAATAAAGTGAAAAGGGATAAAAATTCTAACCTTAATAGTTGGTGCTGTTTCTAGCTTTTTAGTCCATAATGTGAATTGTATCATAACATTTAATCCAAATTCATTACCTGATGACCATTCAAATACATATTCTGTATCGGGTATTAAACCTTTCACTGGTACAACAGCTGTTTGTGGTTGTGCACTAATTGATGTTAATATTGTTTTATCTAATGGATCATTATCATTAGCTGGTGATGCTGATGGTTGCCCTTCTGAATCTAAATAAACTGATAAACTTGCTAACGTTGATGATAAATGAAATGTCTATAAATATAAGTAATAGTATGAAATAAATGAAATTTAGAAATTAATTTAATTGAAAAATGTAAAATGGTTCTTACGGAATTAATAATACTGATTCCCACTAAATAATAACCGCTTAATGGTTCTCTTACATACCTTTATAATCAAAGTCAAAACAGCTAAGTCAAGCAATTATGCATTTGATTATTAGACTATGGTAGCCTTGTGGAGATAGGTATTACCTTTAGTTGTTTGGATTGATCACAGGTTGATGTTGATTCAGTACCACTGAAAACCTGGAAGCACGTGACGGCTGTTTCGTCATAGTATTAGTACTAACATCAATCTGTATGTAATTCAAACAACGAAACACAATAACTTTTTAAACAAAACCAGTTCAATTTAGTTACAATAATCAGCATACTAGTGATTAACTTCAAATTTTCCTGAAGTTATAATGATAAGTCGAGAATGGTGGGGTCTACACTTGTCGAAAGTAAAATAGTTATCACAAATGACAATCGATGATAGTCACGCTATATCGAAAATTAATGGAGATGGGAATTATACTATTGTAAACTGGTTAGTCCAGTGGTGAGGATGGCCTAGCGTTCGTAATAAAACCTGAGACCTCTGGATTAGAATCCTCGAAGGAAACGAGGGTGCGCACTTCCGAAGGGTTCAATGCTAGGACGAAACAGCAATTCAGTGCTCATTGGACTTTGATCAATTACAAGACCACAACACATTCCAAGCAAGATGTCATCAATACTACAAAATTAATAATAATTAACTTAAATGAATCCATACAACTATCAGGAAGACTTTGAATATGCCCATGTTCATGAAAATGAAGTATCTCGAAAGAAATAGTTCATTTTCATGAACATTTGGTGATACACATTTTTGATAAGTATCCATCAACGTCAAATTGGAGTTGTAGTCTTTCTAACTATCCAACATTTATCAAGAAAACCTCTACATTCAACTTCTCGTTAAAACACAACAGGAAGGAAGTGCGAAATGAAATTTTTCCTTTACGGTTAGTTTATGTATACAAAACAAAGGTATATACAAGTTTATGTATGATTGTATGGTTGTAGAAGCCTTTCATAAACATGCTAAAATCAACAACATAATCGCCATTAATCTAGTCAGGATATGATACAGTCCATCGTTTTCTAGAAGTGCTCTTGGAAATTCTCTGAAGAGCACTCATAATCTAAAATATATTTTCACTACGTTCTCAGTTTTTCTATCAAGGACCTACATTACTTCTTACTGATGTATTTCTTCTACATAGCACCAAACCGTTATACATGTAATGATGCAAAGTCACTAGAAATCAATTATGGAATGTGAGATAAAAGTCATCGAATAATGATAAAGTAATGATAGGTTTCAAAGATATCTACCATCACTAATTGATTCCACTTAAGATATCACTGGAAATTGATATAGTAAATTAAGTGAATTTAAGTTGTTAAAAACTAACAAAATAGTTTACATGTTAAGTATTCACTGTGAACTTAGAATGTCTTTAGTTCAATGCTTTGTGAATTATGGTAAAATATTTATGCTTTATAGCCTGTTTGTCTTTTCATACATAAAAAATGAGATATTGGCAAAAACCAATATTGTTTCACATTGATTATTTGTTAAATCAACATAATCATACATTTTTTTTTTGTTTTTAATTAGTAATAACATAATGGTGTTAATCACTTACATTTGCTGGTGCAAATATAACTTTCTGTGTAACAATACGTTCTGTAAGCATATTGTCAGGTTTTAATTTAGGATTTGTTATCCCAAATACAACTGCACGTGGACCAGTGCATAGAACAGTTATCTGAAATTTGAAACATATACAATAACTAACATTAAAGCTACTTTGTGTAGATTATTTTTTATCTGTAAGTAGTATATGCTATACATTTGTTTATAGCACAGGTGCCATTAAAAACTAAGGTGTATTGGAGAGCTATTTCATTCAAGTACACTATTTCTATGCATATTTAAGCATTCACTGAAAGTTCTGATAGTTTTAGATTTGTCAGGACTATAGTTGTGCTCATCGATGAGACTAAAATAATTTGGAGTTATTAAACATCACCAAAAGTTACATTAAGGACTTGTATAGGTAGAGCAATCACTATGCTATCACAATTTAACGATTAAAATGTTCCACTTCAATTCATTCAAACATAATCATTCAATAGCTTTAATAGGTAATTGATTAACTTGTAAGATATTTGAACTCTACCAGCTATGATGTTTTGCATCTTTATAAATGTGTAATAATTATGCATTTAAATAAACTTGTAAATTTTTAAGCTTGAATACAGCACCAACTTACTAGTTTTTATTAGAGACAATTAGAAGAAATTTAAGAAATACAAACGCATTTATGTGTATTTTTTATCCAAATAAATATGCTTGTAATAGTTTCCAGCATCATGTATTTAGGATATGTAAATGCCTACTCTTTATCTGTCAACATGATCACAAAGATACTGAGTTAGATCGTACACTATTACTAGATTTTATATACCCATATGACAATGATCTAAGATTCCCGTTCATCTCTATTTGGAATGCGTCAGTGGCTATCTGAACCTAAAGTCTCTATAGGCAAAGTGTTAGATTCGAGTTCAAATGGAAAATCTAACACTAAGATATCGGTACATTCTGGTGATTAAATTAGATTACATTCTGAAAACATTTGCTTAATAGTATTCTTTTCTTATAGAAAATCTTATAAAGCATTCAAAGTACAAAAAATCTAACTGTAATGAATGATGGAACGTACATTTGGTGCAGTTGGCTTTGTTGCTTCACGTAGAAATATTTCACGATATATTGTCCTATTATCTGTATGTGTATATTCACAGCGTACAATGGCTTCACGTCCATAACGTTGATTCATATGTACCTCGTAAGTAGCATTAATTCTACAAAATATGAAAATACTAATAAAATAGCCGTTCTCTTTTAGATAATATTACATCACTGAGAAATAGTCTTACTAAATCGTAAAGTACTAAGAAAATGTTTAGTTATTATGTTTAAATGATTGAAAGCATTTAGTAAGAACATTTAGGTCGAGGATATATACTAGTTGACACTCAATAACGATCTTTATTTTCAATCTTTAGTAAATTGAACCATTCGGGCATAAAGTGCTAATTGTTCCAATAAGAGAGCTTATCATTAAACTAGTCTAGTCTTTTATTATTTATATTCATTACAAATTGATGTTGGTTGGGTACTATTGAAAACCAAGGAGCACAGGACGTGTGGAACACTTCATCAGTGTTTACCCTCGACTCAACTGAGAACGCTTAGATATTTTCATTGATCAGCCAACAGTGAGTGACCAGTTGTAGAGTTCTCACATCCATCATTTTGTAGCAGAGCGGATTATAAACAATTAAGCATAATACCTGTTACTACCTTAACACAAGGACCTGGTCTCTATTGTAAATTATGCATAAAAAGTAAAACAATTATAAAAACGGCGTTGTGTCCACTAAACTAGATGATTTAGTCGCAAAGATTCCGTTTCTCTTTTAAACAAAATCATTAAGTATCTACATCATATAAAATTTTACAAACATAAGGAAAGATTGACAATCAAACCATCTAGCACAAAGAAAACAATACTACTAAAACCACCTACCATTTCATAAGTGGATCTACTTTGAAGTGACTATATATATTTCATTATGGTAGGAAGAAGATTCCAAGTTAAAAATCCATTTGATATGTAAGTGATATGTCGTGGACGCTTGACCACTTTACTTGTCTTAGCCAACGCAGTCAGGTATGACAGTATACCTGTTTCAATACTTACTAGTCTTAGGCCGGAATGTAAAAGAACTTAAGATTAACAAGTCGATCAGCCAAGTCAAATACGTATTTCATTTATTCACTTCAATACATGCAAAAACAGACTACATAAACGACCAATTAGAACTAGGATGAATTTGTATCTTCCCGTTGATTTGTCATAAATTGAAACTGGTCAGGCTCTGTTGCTAAATGTGTATTCTCAACGGATTGCTTTTATGTGCCGATAGATCACATGTATTGTTTAAAATAAATTGTTATTGGCAAGCGGAATACAAGACGTGCATTTCGTCCTATTTGAGACTCATAGATTAGTGGTGAACTCGGTGGCATTTGGTACGAAAGGAACTGAATCATAACCCAGTGTGAACATCAACATTGAGATGCAGGGGCATCCAGCAAACAAGTTCCAAATAGAACTCAAAGTGCGTCCTGCATTCCATTAGTCACTCACAATTCAACTTAAGCAAGATTGATTAGAAAACTAACGTCAGTACAGAACAAAAAGCAACAATGATAGGAAATCGAAATAATACATAGATAATTTATTAGATGTGGTTCATGATCTAGAAATGATATAATAACAGTCAGTAGGTTAAATAGAAGATTAGGACTAAAGGAATTTAAAAATTAATAAATACAAAATGTTTAATACATCAAAAGTACATGTTATATTTGAAATTTATATGTTCTTCTGCCAACGTTTATACATGGGGTTACTAACCGCAACTCTCGAACTCACAAACTGATCTATACAAACAATAGATACCCGAAACTAGTGATCATCAGCATACCAGCCAGGTTGGTCTCTTGAAACCTAATCAAGAACACATAAACGCAGCACTCAGCAGATCCGCTTCTATAGCATATATAATTACAATAATATCCTTGTAACAATTAGGAAAATTAGCACAATTAAAATAATAACAGCCAATGATGAACAGCACGGTCAGTGCGGAAAAAATGAACAGTGATACTGGTTACCGCCAACTTTACAATTAGTAGAAAAATAAGAAAAATAACAATATTTACATGAACAATAACTAGTTCTGTCTCATCTTAGCAGGAATAATCTCAATGATTGAAATTTTAAGATTTCAGCATTTCACTCAATAATCTTGTCTAAGTTACTTGGGGATAAATTAATCAACAACAAAATTATTTATGTCATATAAAAAGGTCAATTAATCAATCCACTTGTTCAGTCGTGTAATGTAAAAATTATCCGAGATCGATCTGATGTAGAAGTGTGGGTATGTATTAATATGTTCAATTAGTGACAAGTATATGTACGCGTGCTGCGTTTATCCACCATTAATTGTTATTGGGTTCAATGATAAGATAAGCCTTAGGCTATGGTACAGCTGAACAATTAAACGTGTAATTAGAACGTGTTTAAACTAAATATGCCAACGATTATGATGATTGAAATTAGTCAAAATGTCTGTAATGTTGTTATATAAAGTAATTGGAAATAATTTTAATGCAATAATTGACTAATTGAAAATTGTCGTTTTCGTTGTCGCTGGCGTAATTTAGTAATGTCGATGAGGTAGATGTTAATGATAGAGCTTTTCTTTTGATGAACAGTTGATAAGAAGTTGTTAACTGTATTCCAATTTATTTATTTAAGCTATCTGAATTTGCCTATATAGGCGTTAATTCAAATGTTAATCGTTATATGCGGCGAAACCTTTCTGAAGTATTTTAGCAACATTGAAGTCAATTTTACGGCCTATTTCTAAGGAGTGTAGTCTAATCATCGGCCCATTTTCAAAATATATGAAATAATCTTCCAAAGAATAGTACTTCAAGCTAGTTATACTCCATAACTCGCCAATTATATCATTTACATAAAAGTTACAAAACTGAAATTAAGTCGATTACATAGTAAAAGTAGCTGAATATAAATTAATGGCAATTAAGAATAACATGAGATTAAATAAGACAGCGGAAATCAAAATATGATGGGCTGGTACATAATAAATGGTGAAAGTTATTTTCGTGCCATTTGACACATCAGTAAGGTTTACCTGGAGTCTTTGGGGGGGAGTCACGTTCCTCGGATAATGTGAACCTGAGTCACCCGGCTTTACAGTCTGCAGCCACTACCACAAAACAACCTGGGCCCCATGCAAGAATGACTTGTATATTCTAATTGATCAGTATGTAGTGACTAATTTGATGCTTTTCAAGTCGTTTATAGTGCTGATCGAATTCTAACTATCTAGTTGTAATGCAGCCACTAGTTTAAATGACTCGGCTCGGATAACTCCGTTCTGACGGTTGACGACTGTGAAGCCAGGTGACTCAGGGTCGAATCTCTCGGAAACCATGAGTTTCCTCAGAGGTTGGAGGTACGTTATACTGACGAGTGCCGAGTATCACGAAACCCAGGTTTGGGGTTTCTTGCCGAAATTCCCCCCCTCCACCCTAAAAAACAACTTTTCATCTCTACACCGTGCCAATAATGTTGAGTCACTTTCACTAGTGACAGCAGTACAACTAGAATTAGATCAGCATTATCAACTACTTGACAGACATTAAATCGGTCAATACAAGCTAATTAATCAATCGATACTAAATTATGTAATAAAGTAGAGGCAATTAAATCATAATAAAGTTAACCTACTATGTCGTTATGAACACATAAAAGTGATTTGATGCATTCTATTGATATAATTTTAGTAAACATAATAAGATTAAATTTTTATTGTTTACTTATCAACTTTAAAACCTTCAAGATGCTAACGAGAACTACATGTGTCAGCAATCGGCACTACTAAAAGTCATTATTCTATTTAACAGTAGGATCATTTGTATGCAATTAAGCATAAGTCTTGTCTTCTGTTCTGTCAATTCAACTACTTTGGAAGATACATGAAAATGTCAATTTTGATATTACAAATTGATCTAAATCAGACAACCATTGATCACCTGGAAGCACTGAATAGCTGCTTCGTTCTAGTATGGGACTCCTCAGCAGTGCGCATCCACGACCCCATCTCTACAAACCCCTAACTGTAATTAATATCAGCTCACTAGTGACTAGCTCCTTGAGGTAATTCCTGGAGTTCTAGTGTGAAGACGTGACCGGTAAAGTTCAACCGTGTTGGGTGTGAGGCAGTAACTCACCGATGGCATAGAGGTCGCGCAACGTATCACAAATTGGCTAAATTAGAAATATCAACCGTTAGAAGTCGATTCAGTGGTCCAATGTTAAAGCGTAAGCCATGGAGCCAGAGGGTACTGGGTTCGATCCCCGACGGAGTCGTAGATGCGCACTGCTGAGGAGTTCCAAACTAGGACGAAACATCTGTCCACTGTTTCCAGGTGATTATTGGTTGTCTGATAGAGATCAATTCGTGATATCAAAATTGACAGTTAACTATCTCTACAAACCCCCTAATTGTAATACATCAAAATGTTTTTTACACAAGAAATGGTAGATTAAAAGAGATAACTATTGTTCTTTTATGACATTTAAGAATATTTCGTTTTGTAAAATAGAAAAAAATCAGTTTACTTATAGAATACGTTTCATCCAAAGGTTTGTTTTCGCTTGTATTGAATTCATCTTGATTTCTTCTGTTTATTTCTATCAACATTTCTTAGTAAATCACAGTAGATTACTTGAACATTATCAAACATTCATTAGTTCTTCTAGCATAAGCATATAAACACTAATTGACGAGTACTAAATAGGACAAAACTCATCTCCAGATTATAATTTATGAATAACAATTGTATCTTATTGTATCCATCATGTTTTATCACTACTTATCACTACTTATATTGCCTACTTATATCATCATACTATCAATTTTTATACATATCATATCCCTATCTGCATTGACTTATAATTTACTTTGACTAATTCAATACATTTCTTGTAGGCAATATAGATGAGGTATTATGAAACATGATTTCACTTATTTTACAGAAGATTATTTTACATGCTTCAATTTCATGTTTACTATGCATTACAGTTTCTATTAGTTTCATATCACTCTAGTTCTAATCTCTCGTTTAACTCATTAACTGTTACTATGGTGTTTTGCATTTATGAACTAGAACTAGTTAATTATGCACCTACTAACCTGTTTTCCTACAATTAGTAACCTTAAGTTGGCATTATTGATATTATATATATATATTATATATATCATATATATATATATATATATATATATATATATATATATATATATATATATATATATATAATTTCTATGTAGTGCTTAGTAATCCTTGTCACTAGCCTTGCCTTGTTGTCCGTTCTACGTTTGTCATCTTAGGTTTAAAATTGTTATTATTAAATATCATGAATTACTGATTCACTTACTACAAGTTAACAGACTATTCAGTAGTAAAGTCCCAATAATCAAAATTTATTCAATTCAGGAACATATCAGCATGAATACAAATATTAAGGTGAAGCTTGATGAAGATTTAATTACCAATAATATTGTTCAGTTATTTATGTATTTTATTGGTTATACTGTCTTATTAGAACTGACGATGAAAACATCGTCATTTTGGACAACATTATTGGTGCAAACTACTGATAGAAATAAACTATCAAGTTCTTTCTACATGTGACTAGTAGCTTGTTCTGTCGACTTTGAATATGGCAACTATTATCATCTGTTGTGCATCTGTTCTCATTCTTTTCTTAATTTAACTGTTTTTGTAGTCTTGTAGTTATTTATTATTTTTATAAACGGTTAATAAATTGGGGGGGGGCATTTTTACGGGTTTATTGTTTGTCAATTGACTTGAATACGAAGCCTGAAAAAAATCCTCTGGTATTCTTTATGTTTCTTTTGCTTAAAATCACCATGATTCCTCAGTTAAACCTGTGTTCATAACTGTCCGTATGTAATGAAATGTGATATAACGACAGAGTAAACATAAAAAACGGCAAGATAATTTTTAGAAGTTTGGCAGTCAAGTCAATCGAAATGAAAATAAACATATTGAAATAAATTCATTATATCAACCGTTTAACACGATAATCAATAACCACACTATCGATCACGTCAAGAGAGAAGTGGATGAAAACAAATGAGTAAAAAGAGACAGAACAAATGTCGACAACAACCAGTCAAATTCAGTGTTGATAGAACAAGCTGTTAATTATTTGTTGAGAAAATCTCATAGCTCATTCCACTTAGAAGTTTGAACCGATGAAGTCGTTCAGAATGACGATGGGAGCTTCGATACAATTAAACCATTCAACTTAATGTACTCAAAATAACTAAAACTATCCTCTCGAGCTGAAAATCTTCTCTATCATCATCTATGTACTATTCAAATTTACATGATGTAACGGGTCTTTTTATTTCTAATTATACAAGCATAAAGGTCGTAAGTGAGTAACTTTATCCTATGCAGTCATCTGTACAAGAAAGAAATCAGTGTGTAGATAGACAAATTAGACAATAACAACTACAAGAACAACAACAGGGATGATGATGATGATGAAGAGGAGGAGGAGAAGGATGAAAAAATACATTTGTTTATTTACTTCATAAACAAATTTATGAAATTAACTTTTGTTGTCATTAATGGACATATCTACTAGATTCTATGAAGATACAACACTTACTTGTTGTCAATACGCTTAATAAATAGAAAGTGAACAATAGCAACTATAATATTTTTGTTGTTTAACAGAACATTTTTTGTAAATTATTGTTGTTTATAGAAATGAAAAATAAGAATTATGTTTCGAGTTTGTAAAACTATGATAATGAGATTGTCGAAATAACAGAGTCCTCTTAGTTGGACAAAATTCTTGTTTTGCATATCACCCAGAGTCTCCAACCAATGGTTACGGTATTCGAATGAACCCCAACCAAGTAATCCACGTCTGCCAACATGACTCAGATCAAAAGTCAGTGACTTCATGGATTGATGCCATTTTTTCGCTTAGCCCTTCCCTCTAGCTTCTATTGATCCTACTCTAATGTTGGTAAGCATCGTGAGTCGAGGTAGGTGGTGATTAGGTATATGTAACACATGCCTCCCAATCATCTCAGTCAATGAAGGTTTATAACACCAACTGGCTTGCTACCTTTCCTTAATACCCGACACGTAACCCCATTATTACTTGCTCGGTGATTCTAGAGAACGTGAACGGTGCTTCGAAGTCACCGATAGTCGAATATCAATAAGGATTGTCCTCAAGTCTTAGTAGCCACGTTTCAGTTCCATATAGTGAAACGAAAAGGATTGTTGCACGGAATACTCATCCTGTAAGTGGTAGAACAGTATTCCGCTTTCAGAATAGGTGACGTGAGTTGGCAAAAGCTAAATGACTTTTGTGAATCCCTACAGAGAGTGACCGATCAAGGCTGATTAGACTTTTAAGATAAGTAAAGTGATCAATGCTCTTAACTACGTTACTCCTTGTCTTTAGCTCGGGTATCGACGTAGACCCGTCCCGAAGCAACAAACTGTAATTAGGGGGGTGGGTGAACGCATCCTAAAAATATTTTTAATGTTACTCAATGAAGTCAAAAGACTACATATAACTAACGTTGTTACCACACAACTACCTTGTCTGATTATTCTAACTTAGTCAGTGAACCTTTTGGCAGGAGATCGATTCCCGAAAGTTCAGAAGACGAGGGTTTTTTTACAACAGTAAATCTTTTGTGAAATCAAACAAAAAGGAGGTAGGCAGGCAGCCTTTATGAATACCACTTGAGGTTATGCATTTGTACGACAGTTTCCTAGACGCTTTGACTCGACCAATAGTGTTCACAAAATTTGTATACTTCAAAGATACGCCTTATAATGACGGACGCGGCTATAGAAGCTCTCAATTAATCAATGACTTTTGAATGGATTTCAAAACAGTTGTAAATGAGAAGTATAAAAAGTTGAATCTAAGTAATTTAAAGGGGGGGGACAGTTATTGGTAAATATTATTGAATTTGATGTTTAACGTTAAGACTCGATTATAGTCAGAAAATCATTGAAAAATAAAGAGAATTGAATAGATGCTTCTTTCTAGTACATTATTTATTAGTAATGGTCACTCAATTCGCGACTGAATTGGAAATATCAACCGTTAGAAGCCTATTCAGTAGTCCAATGGTAAAGCGTTTGCCATGGAGCCAGAAGGTCCTGGGTTCGATCCTCGTTGGGGTCGTGGATGCTCACTGCTGAGGAGTTCCATACTAGGACGAAACAGCTGTCCACTGCTTCCACCTGATCATTGGTTGTCTGATTCAGATCAATTCGTAATATCGAAACTGACAATCATGAGTCTATTAGGTATTGAAACTTGGGACTTTTACATATCTCACTGAGAGCTTAACATCTACATAACCGAGTATAAGGCTAGTTTAGGAAATGTCATTTTTAAAGTTTGATAATCAATTACTAATTACATTCTATGGAAAATAACACTATATCTTGGACTGAAAATACTGATCCATCGAAGCTTTATATTCCTAAGCTCTTTACATCATGTAACTGTAAACAAGATAAAAATAAAGAGGTAATTTCTCGCCAACTTTCAGCTTTCTTTAGACTTTATCATTTTAAGAATCAGACTATCTTTCAGTAACAATTGTAATATCATTATTATTAAAGAAAGAGATTTAAAGCTCTGTACTATGTTTCTCATTAAATGAAAAATAAAAGGAACTTCAAGAACTATTCTCGGATGAACCATTCACAGTGTCCGCCTATTTTTTCTCAATATAAACTTTCATTTAATTCAATAAATATTGATGTAACTTATATATTTAAGTTGAATTGTGACTGGCAAGCGAAATCTAGGACGCGCATTTCGTCCTATTTGGGACTCTTCGACTGGATATACCTGCATCCGAATGTTGATGTTCATACTGGGATTAGAACTAAGTAGCCTAGTAGTGAACGCAGTGGCGTTTGGCACAAAGCGGACTGAGTTCCAATCCCAGTGTGAACATCAACATTGGGATGCAGGTACATCCAGCCGATGAGTCCTAAATAGGATGAAACGCGCGTACTCAATTTCACTTGCCAGTCACAATCCAACTTAAATATATAACTTTTGTAATAACGCTATATCGAGGCAATTCGCTCAGGATGCACATATGGCAACTGACCAGTTTCAGTTCATTACAAATCAACGGGAAAATACAAGCTTATCCTAATTACTGATGTAACTTATTGTATCTTAATTAGCTAATTTATGTACATAATGTGAATTATTATTTCTAGTACGTTATGATCTTGTAATTAATCTATATAACCATTTGAGCATTTACAGTCTTAAATATAAGAAAGTGAATTAGTCAACTTTTCTTACATTCTAATTGAGTGAGTTAGTGATACAAGAGATTATCATAGATGAATTAACATTAAAGTAAACAGCATGTTTATTGTTGGGACAAATTGGATTATCTATCGGTATAATTAAACTGAATAAATAAAGGTGGAATTACAACATCATCCAACTAGGTAATTAACAAATTATACATAAGATTATAAGTACATTCTTAACTAGTTGAATTAACGGTCAATGTTACTATTCATGAAATAGGTGAACACTTAGAATTGACTGATGAACAACACAATTTGTAGAATAGAATGAATCCATTGAATTTTATGACTACTCATCAGCTGTAAATGACATAAACTTACAATTATTATTAGTATTATTATTAATGTTATTAATACTAATTTTATAAATTCAAGCTGTTTACACTTAATAAGTAGTTCATTCTATTCTGCTTACCTTATCGTTCTTGAGCCGGTTCGAAGTGTTCACCTATTTTATGAATAATAACATTGATAAAAAATACAATGAGTTAAGAGTGTATTCACAATCTAGTATTCTTGTTCTGTTCAGATTTATAAAGGTATTGAGTCGCCGAAAGCTCTGAATGGCATTTTCAATTGCTAATCAAAATAAAATCTATAAAAATCAATTTTACGAACAAGTATTCAAAATGAGACGGTAGAGAAGAACTGTAACTCAAGAGGATGGTTTTGGTTTAATTGCAGTCTTTAAGTTGGATAGTATAATTGTACTGAAGCTCTTATCATCATTCTGAACGACTTCGTCGGTTCAAACTTCTAAGTGGAATGAGCTATGAGATTTTCTCAACAGTTAATTAACAGCTTGTTCTGTTAACATTGAATTTGATTGGTTGTTGTAGACATTTGTTCTGTCTCTTTTTACTCATTTGTTTTCATCCTCTTTCCTCTTGACGTAATCAATAGTGTTGTCGTTGATTATTTTGTTAAACTTATTTAATATATTCCTTGATTGTTGATTGACCCGAATGTCATGCTTTTAAAAATTATTTGGTTTCCTTTTTGTTTCTTCTGTCTGAAACTACTTCTTATCCTCAGTCAAACTTGTCCGTATGCATTTATATAACAGATGATATATCGTGGCACTTGTTAGCTAATTGATGATCATGTAGATTAGGTACAATCAAACCGTCCAACTGGGAGACTACAATTAAATTTAAAGTATTCTAATCGAATACTCTATCATTTTAATGATTTGTTCCTACTTGCAACTAATGAGAAATTTTTGTGAAAGGCGTAAAAATAAGTGAAAAGAACATAACAATTAAGGTTATACATTGTAACCTTAATATTCTCTAAGTATGTTGACTTGCCACTCTTGAGCTGTCTGATCAAGAGTGGCAAGTCAGCAGGACCAGACAACATACCAGCGGAGGCACTGAAGACAGATATAGAAACAACTTCAAAGATACTCCACATTCTCTTCAGGAAGATTTGGGAGGAAGAACAAGTTTCAGCAGACTGGAAAGAAGGGTACCTCATCAAGATACCAAAGAAAGGCGATCTCAGCAATTGTGAGAATTACAGAGGCATTACCCTACTTTCAGTACCAGGAAAGGTCTTCAACAGAATGTTATTGAACAGATTAAAGCACCCAGTCGACGGCCAACTCCGAGATCAACAGGCCGGATTTCGTATAGATCGATCATGTACCGATCAAATCGCTACTCTACGGTTCATTGTTGAACAATCAATTGAATGGAATTCACCACTTTACATCAACTTCATCGACTATGAAAAAGCATTCGACAGGGTGGATAGGAGAATATTATGGAGCCTTCTACGGCATTACGGCGTACCCGAGAAGATAGTCAACATCATACGAAATTCTTACGACGGACTACATTGTAAAATCGTGCATGGAGGTCAGCTCACAGATTCATTCGAAGTGAAGACCGGTGTCAGACAAGGCTGCTTACTCTCGCCCTTCCTCTTCCTACTGGTCATCGACTGGATCATGAAGACTGCAACATCTGAAGGCACTCTCGGAATACAATGGACAGCATCGACGAAACTAGATGACTTGGACTTTGCAGATGACCTAGCTCTTCTTTCTCACACACATCATCAAATGCAGAGGAAGACCAACAATATAGCAGCAGCCTCAGCAGCAGTAGGCCTCAACATACACAAAGGGAAAAGCAAGATCCTCCGATACAAAACAGCAAACACTAACCCAATTACACTTGACGGAGAAATTCTGGAAGACGTTGAAACCTTTACATATTTGGGCAGCATCATCGACAAACGAGGAGGGTCTGATTCGGATGTGAAGGCGCGGATTGGTAAGGCAAGGGCAGCATTTCTACAACTGAAAAACATCTGGAACTCAAACCAACTGTCAGTCAATATAAAAGTCAAAATTTTCAACACAAATGTGAAGACAGTCCTGTTGTATGGAGCTGAAACTTGGAGAACTACGAAAAGTATCCTACAGAAGATACAAGTATTTATAAACAACTGTCTGCGTAAGATTCTTCGGATCTGTTGGCCAGATACCATCAACAACAACTTGTTGTGGCAGAGAACTAATCAACTTCCAGTTGAGGAAGAAATTAGGAAAAGACGCTGGAGATGGATTGGACACACACTGAGGAAACCGTCAAACTGTGTCACAAGACAAGCACTGACTTGGATTCCTAAAGGCCACAGAAACAGAGGAAGACCCAAGAATACATTCCGTCGGGAATTGGAAACAGACATGAAGAGAATGAACAGCACTTGGGAAGAGCTGGCAAGGAAATCCCAGGACAGAGTTGGCTGGAGAATGCTGGTGGGCGGTCTATGCTCCACTTGGAGTAACAGGCATTGATTGATGTTGTAACTAACATTTTTAATCATTTACTAGATGAATGTTATTTCAAGTCCTAACTTTAACTATTCTTACGTTTTACATTTGATGTATTAGACTGTATTACATTGATAGGTACACAGAAGAGTTGAGTATGCTTTTCTATTTAACTCAACATATCAACGAGGAAAAAGATCAAACATACTTAATACAACACACTTGATAAATATTAAAAATTTGATAAATAACCACATGGGAAAATATAATTTACCCAGTAAATTTTCCTGATATATAATCAATTTGATTAATTTCTACACGATCTAATGGTTCTCCATCTATATTGAAAATTTTCATTCTTACTGAGGTTGTATTACTATGCATTGGTTGATTTATATCAGTTTTTTGCTTGAATTCACTTACACCATCATAATCAATATTTTGTTTACTGTTAATTGAATCACTTGATCTCATGGAATTATCATAATTCATTTGTTGATTAATAACATTACTAGGATTATTTAAATATTGTCCTGCTAGTGGATAACCTTTTACAATACATGATGCTTTCCATGGTTTATGACCTAGAAAATAATTATATCCAGATGATATTAATTCTAATTGTGGTTCAGAATGTACTAAAACATGTCCAATTGCTTGTGTTTCACCACTTCATCTACTAGTATATTTGATTAGTACTCTATGCCAGGCAAAAGTACTCAAAAGTTAGAAGACCTACATTGATCAAGTACTTGAAGCTAACACAAAATGGTATATATTTCCAAATACAGAAGAACATGCCTTTGAATGATTTGCCATTTTCTAAATTGTGTAAAATGTTCCATTTTTTACTGAATACTTACATTTACCTATGATCGATATAACATTTACCACTTTGTAGAATAAGCAATCATGTTATGTTTTGACAGCATTTGTATATTCCTGTTCATATTGTTAAATATTGCAAAAAATCCATCATAACTGCTAAAAAGGAACCTTGAGTAGATCACATCGAGGTATTTTTAAGGTTTGGTTGTAAGTGAAAAGTGGAATCCAGATGCTTGTTAAGTCCTTCAGATATATATAGATATTCACTAAATCATTTTTGAAGGTAACAATGTAGTCAGTGTTGGTCACTTAATCGAAACGTTATTTTATAGACTGTCAAAGTTGGTTAAACAATCTCTCAAAAAATGTTCCAAGCTATTGTTCACAGTTATTTCACAAACTCTAGTCAAGTAATCTTCCACTGTCAGCATCGGTCAGGTCAATAACCAATGATTCATTAAGTTGATACCAAGTCTTAAGTTAACTGACACATTCGTATTTTAGCTAACATACTACATTGAGGTAAACAATCGTTGTACATAATTAATGCTTCAGCCGATGAAAACTGACAAGTTCATCTACCAACTAAGTATATTTGATTAGTACTCTATGCCAGGCAAAAGTACTCAAAAGTTAGAAGACCTACATTGATCAAGTACTTGAAGCTAACACAAAATGGTATATATTTCCAAATACAGAAGAACATGCCTTTGAATGATTTGCCATTTTCTAAATTGTGTAAAATGTTCCATTTTTTACTGAATACTTACATTTACCTATGATCGATATAACATTTACCACTTTGTAGAATAAGCAATCATGTTATGTTTTGACAGCATTTGTATATTCCTGTTCATATTGTTAAATATTGCAAAAAATCCATCATAACTGCTAAAAAGGAACCTTGAGTAGATCACATCGAGGTATTTTTAAGGTTTGGTTGTAAGTGAAAAGTGGAATCCAGATGCTTGTTAAGTCCTTCAGATATATATA
Source organism: Schistosoma mekongi (assembly GCA_034768735.1). Classification (NCBI taxonomy): domain Eukaryota; kingdom Metazoa; phylum Platyhelminthes; class Trematoda; order Strigeidida; family Schistosomatidae; genus Schistosoma; species Schistosoma mekongi. Next base: position 13,898,043 of record CM068311.1, read on the forward strand.
GATATTCACTAAATCATTTTTGAAGGTAACAATGTAGTCAGTGTTGGTCACTTAATCGAAACGTTATTTTATAGACTGTCAAAGTTTGGTTAGATAATCTCATTTATAATTGTCACCAGGACATACCTACAATCTTTAAAAAACTGATGCTTCCTATGGAATTCTTTTTCTCATCTCTCAGCTATATAGTCTCAGTTGATACCATTGATCTATTTAAGAAGTAGCTTAACTCTTGTAGGTCTAAACACTTGGATGTAAGCGCATCTAACAGAAGAGTTCCAAACGGGAAGAAACAAATGTTATGGATCCTACTTACTTACCACAATTCAACTTGAAAAAAATAAAATTATGTATCAATTAAATGATGTATCGAATAGAATACTGACTTTTTAGAAATGATATTAATCTGTTTATCTCTGAAAATCATGCATTCCAACTAAAGTATTCAGCGCATTTCATCTACTAGTATATTTGTTTACGACTGGCAATTGTTTCGACTCTATAAAACTGAACAACTAATTAATGAAATTTCACTATCTGGTGTTTAATATATGACATATAGATAGATTATGCATTAGAATAAAGGTATTTACTGTGATCAAGTGGTCATTGCATAGAATACTGACAATGGGTAACCTGTAAATGAGACTAAATGTATGTTTAAGATGTTATTTAATCAGAAACTGGAAAACTATTAGAAGCTAAAAAGAATTGAACAATATTCATGTTATAGTTTCTGTAACATCTTAGCAGTGTACACCTATGACCTAAACATGATCGAATACATAATGTCTATTGTTCCTTTGTTATAAATAAATTAGAAGTTGACCTCACATCTAATTTGAAAAAAAAGGATATTTTTTTCATCAAATTCTATTATCGCAACAAAATATAAAGTAGGAGATATCAGCAAAATTGACTGAAACATAGATTGGTCAGCGAAAAGAGTCAGTAATTTAATGTTTGCCAATTCTTAAGCTTTAAATGAATCCTACCAATCAAGTAAGGAATGTATCTACTAGCCGAAGTAACTAGACATCGGAGTGAACTGTATCAATGCTGTTATATTGTTGAAGACAATCAGCAGAATTTACGTTTCTCTCCAGTTACAATTGATCACCAACGCATACTTTTAAGAAATTTGTATTCATATTAAAATTCTTATCAACCTTATATTGGTTTATTTGGTTAATTTATGTATCATAGTGACTCAAAAACAAATTGATAGATAGGTAACTCAGTGATCAGTCAATATTAGTAACTCAATCCAAAAGTGATTGGTTTTTAGCTAGAATAGATCAGTAGTAAAGTTTTAAATTAAAAATCTAGTAAGTAGTGTTGATTCAAATTACACAGATAGTACCAGTTTTCTTGAGATTGAAAGTACATCTTGCTGAAGGGCATCAACTTACATTACGTTTAGTTCATGAGTTTCTTGTTGATTTATTCAATCTACTCAAAATTAACAAGTAGTAATGCATACTTAGAATTAGGTTTATTCAATTTATGATAGATATAATGAAAAATAAATAAATTTCGTTTACATGTTTTGAAAGAAATATCTTTAAAACCTTTTTTTATTTTATTAGAATTGTTTACTTTAACCGTTAAACATATTGACATAAATTGTTAAGAATTAGATTGATATAGACAAGGATCTACATGAGACCGATTAAATTATTATGGTATCGTATGAGATATGGCTTATCAGCAAATGATGCAGCACTAGTAGAGAATGATTAGTATTGGATAAACGGAAAAGACATGAATATTATTTTCATTGAGTCATCTATAATGTAGGTAACTTCAGTAAATGAATGATCAAATAGGATAAAATGTATATCTTAAATTCCATCACTTATCACAACCCAACTGTCATAGAAATATCTAGTGATAACCAATTGAATAGGAAGGCCTTATGAAAAATCTAGTGGATTAACTTAGATCCACTCTTTCTACTTGAAAACGATATAATACAAGTTAATTCACCTGAAATAATTAGGTTAATCAAAGTAAGAAAATTAAAAAAAACTGCAACCGAAATTGAATTGGCTTATGGAGGTTTTATAGAGGTAAGTATTAAGTTCATCTGTATGTATTCGTCACATACTGATGTTAGTTGAGTACCAATGAAAACCAAAAAACACTGGACAGCTATTGCATCCCAGTATGAAATTTCCTAGAAATTAGCCCCCTCGATTCCGTCAGAAAGTCGAACTCAGAATCTTTAGGTCTCTTGGTAAACGTTTAATCATCTGTATCCCTAAACTGTACTTGATGATACTGAACAGTTAAATCTTTCAGATAAAATGATAATGATTGTATCAATATTTGCATGCAAATTTACTAGTAGATACCTTCAGTATAAGAACAGTCATATTAATATTATTCCATTTTAAGTAAAGTTCAAACACAATGAAGTAAATTCTCTTTAACAATCTTGAGTTTGTTTAACTCCATAGTTTAACTTTAAAGCTTTCATTTTCATTCTGGGTATATCTTCTGTACAGGTTGATATGTTTTGTCTATATTGATATGTCTACTGACTGATAGCTGATTTAAATGACGTGTTACAGACATTCTTTGATATTGCCTAGAATTTCGACTCTTTCTATTTCAAAGTAACTTTTGCAGGTGTCAGCATCCAATTACATATATAGTATGTCATGCCTTTCACAGTACTAGTTACTGTCGATTTGTATGTAGGTGAATATAGTATATACTTTATTCAATACAGCAGATAAATACGAACAGTAGACTCATTGGAAAGACTTTAAAGCTCCTGGATCAAAAAAACTCTATGTGTGTAAGAACGTCAATGAGTAACATATAGTCAAAAGCCAAATGAATACTGTCAATGACAACAAAAGAACTTATTAGGATCCATGGGCTACAAAATCCTCCCCATCATTTCAATGTACACGACCATTTCATAAGAATGACAACTGCTTTATTTATTGTTATTTATTTTGTTATAATAAAGAATTCTCATTACTAACTATGCAATATTACATTACATTTCGCTTTAATATACATAGTTCGTAAATGTCTAATAGTTCTTCCAAAGATAATGTCTGTAAACTATCTTCAGTTAAGTAAGTTTTCTACCAGTCCAACTAGTATTACCATTTCCATCATCGATAATATACTGGATGTCCAGTAATATGCCATGTCTGAATCACTACGACATAAAGTAATGCATGCTAACGTCTTATACTAGCACTATATAAAATGACCGGTGGAATGAGAATAAAGCTTTTATGGCTGAAGCGAAATTTTAATGTACAAGTATATATATATATATATATATATATATATATCCGTATTCCTAATCAACTAAAAGCCAACTATGCAGCATCCTGGGGTATAGTCAACTTTAATCGTTTTTTTCCATTACGATTGTTTAACCTTGACCTTGAATATGGCTTCTTATTTGACCTTTCGCGAAGTATGATTTCAACTGCGATTGACTGTAGTTTCTTCAGTCTGAGTAAAATATGACAAAAACTTTTATGTTTTCATCTGAATTGTTTAGTATGCAATAGGTTATAAGCTTATGTCTAAGTAGCAAATAATTGCTCAATTACATGAAATCTGAAACAAAGAGTTTTGTTTTAAAATATACATAGCAAAACTGTAGGTGATCCCAACGTTCGAGCAGGCCCATCCCCCATTGAACTGCTATGTCAAGACAAAACAATCATTTCAACATAGTTTATGAAGGTGTATAGAATATGATGACTGAAAAAACTGATGTACAACCCAATCTGGTATAAGATATACTAAGTGAAATAATTTACAATTGAGTGAGTCCACTATACCAATAATGATGCTAATAGGTAACTAGTGAAAACACGATAAACCACAAAATTGTCATTTCATCTTTGTTTGCTAATATTCAGTTCTATGCATTGATAACCCACAATTTGTATTTGATATATCACAAATTGACTTGGATTAGACAACCACTGGAAATGATGAAGCGCTAAACTTCTCATAGGTACGCATCAGTGACGATACATAGGAATTTAGCCCAGGATCTACAAGTGAGGTCTAACCATGTCGAATGTGTGACAGTTACTCACCGATCGCATGTAATGAGAAAATCAATCTCAAATTTACTGAAATTAGGAGTTTCAAACACTGGATACTGATTGGTTGAATGGTTTAATAGTTATAAGTTAGCCGAGAAACCAAAAGTTACTTTTCTTGATTTTCAGATAGGTTTATGCATATACACCGTTGATGAGTTCTATACCAAAACGAAACATCTGTCCAGTATTTTCTGATTTTAAGTTATTGAACATCTAGCCTATATCAATTCGTAACATCAGGTTTAGATTCAACGACCCCAACAACATTCATTTAGGATCTATAATCGATCGAAACCTGTATTTATTTCTTAGTTGTTACTCTTCAAACTCATCTACAGGAACTGTAAAATGTCAGAAAACACCACAATACGTTTTTGAGCAACAAATAACATTTATCATTTATCTATTTGGATTATAAATACAGGATATCAACTTAATAAAGTAGGGTTGGGGTTAACCATGGGGTTCACTAAGCGAGCTTTAATCAATTTAGGACTCATCAATTAAATGTACTGATATTCTAGTGTTGATATCTAGACTGAAAATCAAATCTAGTACTGTTTTCCGTATAAGTTATCCATATGACTGATTCTGCTCTTAGCTACAAACCAACTTAAATATAACTTGTGACTAAGTACCAATATTGAAACAATTCATTCAGAATCCATTCATACCATCAAAGATTTGATAATATCAACATAAAATTACAAATTCCTTATTATTGTAAATTTTGAAGATGAACCATATCATATCAATCCATGACAACCGTAACATATGCTAAGTATCTATCCAAGTTAGATTAACTTGCTGTCAAAATAACTAGATACAACAGTTAAAATACACATAAATAACAAAAGTTGATTTGAATGCCCATAAATAACAATAAACCAGTTGACTAAGGGTATATCAGTAAAAGTGACTGGCATAGGATAAGGATGAAAGAAAAGTGGGGAGAATAAACCAAAACATGGCATTAGGTTATTAAGACTTTGATTATTAGTCTAAGCCATGTTGATAGGTGCAAACTACCTGGTAGGAGGGTCGTGCAACAATTATGATGAATAGATGGAGATATTTGGTGATATGACTCAAAATTGTTTACAGTAGTACGAATGTATTCACTCTTTATGTTCTTCTAGATTTTAAATTTTATTATCTTACCGTACATACTTTCGGTTCATTCCTTCTTGTTGAATTATACTGTTATGTTAATCAAGCGGATTTGATCTCATTGTGCTAATGTAGCATAGCAATCGGACTTATGTGTATATGTGCCGGGTTTTACGTTGTTCATGATAAATTGTCTGACATATTTTGGGCAGTAATCTACAATGATACTATATGTGGATACTCTGGACTGACAATATAGATGATACTAAAAGACCTTGAGTTAATAGGGTGTTCTTGTGTTAAGCTGGTAATCGATTTACATTCAGGAGTCATATCAGTTAATCTTCTGAAATACGCTTGAAATTGTTCAGTTTGAGCTGCCAACATAATAATCTCCAGACGAACAAGTAGATTCTTTTAACATTATCTATGTTGTTAAACGACTGAGCCGAAAGAAAGTAACGAAAGAACATCGTATGCATCACTGAAGTTCTAGAAATTCAGAGGTTCAAATGTTCAGAAACAGTACATGTAGTCCATGAATTTATTATGGCCCTAACAATTAACTATTTATCTACTGTTATTTTTGGTCACTTCTGATCTCTTCTTCTTACTTGGCATTCAAATTGAGATATCTCTGTCGTTTGACAACTAATACTTGCCATGACTGATGTGCATAACCAATTAGTTGAAGTGATCTTGTTGGCACAAGATCACAGTAACAATCGCCAATGAGAGTCTAGATGATCCCTGTACGTCAACCCACTTTTCACTCAGTTCCAAACCGAGATAGTAAGAACACAAGATCTATGAACAACCAGACAGAATCAAACGACATTACAAACAAAATATTTTACACACGTAAAACGTGACCGCTCTGTCAATCAATTAGTAAACTATTATTTATACAAAATAGGAGTAACAGTGACTGTGAACTAGAGTAACATATAGATAATTGTTTAACCATAGTTCATTAATGAAGAATGATATACAAACAATAAATGTGGTAAAAACGGAAGGAAAGGGAACATAATAACAATAAGAATAAAATGTTCACTTTCTATACAACCAAAATAAGTGAAATAGTCTATCAAAAAACAACTCTCAAGGTAATCAATCTCCTTTTTGAGGTGGCATATCAGTACTATTGTCGGGGAAGTGTCTCATTTACATCATAGTTAGATGAGCAATTATCACTCTTCTTTCCAATTCATAAATTAACTTCATTTTAGAACATCGCTTCATTATTTAGTCCATTACGCAACATTCTTGTGATTCTTTTAAATACATGAAATTTCTAACTAACTTATTACATAAGTTCCTTGCCCTTTTGAATATACAAATATCTTGTAAGAATAGTATCAACTATATATATATATATATATATATATATATATATATATATATATATATATATATATATATATATATATATATATATATATGATTGTACAGCTGTAGTAAATGATATCGTCGAAAAGAAAACAGTTTCTTCGCTTAATTATCTCTATTTCTTTCTCAATAGACTTTCTTAATGGACTTTTTCCGTTAAATAATAAAGTATTATCAACATTATATTTTGATACTGTGTCTTATTCTACCTTCAGTGGGACATCTTTTAAATAACATTAAAATATAAAAAGAAAGTTTTAATTTTACAATAATTCTATGTCATCAATTGATCGGTGTAGTTATGTGCGTCAGTTAAAAACCATCGTATAGTTCTATGAATAAATTAATCTTTAAGTCATTACATAAACTTCAGTATTGTGGTGTAAATTATAACAGCAAATATTTAACTTGTTGCTTGGTGATCTGATCAAACTTCTAGGCCACTGTTTCTGTAAGTGTTCATTCGTTTTATTTAACTAAATATATTTTATCAACTGTATTTTCCTATGTACTTACATAAAATTTTTACAACCAGATATACCAGGCATCTAAAGAAGAATGATTATCTTCGAAAACTGTGCTATAGAACATTGTTCCAATTATTATAACTGTGGATAATGTAATCACTTCATTTCTATGACTGTTATGTTCCCCTTACCCGGTCCTCCCGTTTAGTGAATTTACTCTTAGTATATTGTTTATTACTACGAACTACAGTTACTTAGTTATGTACAAGTTGTCCCCATTCACTGCCACTATTTCCTTTCTTCTGTATCAATGTTAGATTCTTGATTGGTTTACTGTGTGGTCTGATTTTGTGTATATATATATAAAGGCATGATTGAAATATAATAAGTTCTCCGTTACCGGTTTTTCCGTTTTCTAGTTCCCGATTCTAGTTCTCTTATTATCGGCCTGGGGGGTGAGTGGGCAGTCGCGCATTATCAATTAGGCACACCTCATTGGCGTTCGCTACACCCAACCGAATCTTTCTTTGCTCACGTTATAACACAACCTATTAAGAACTGAATAACTGGAAAACTCAAGGAGTAACATCATAATTGTTTGTATACTTTTCATTACCTTTATTTTTCTGTGAAGTTACCACAAACTTTATACATCAGCTATGAAAAGCGATGTCATAGTAACAAGATTGACTGTATATATTTACATAAGAGTATGAGTGACAATTAGTTATTGTTTACAAACTTCCTACACAAATACGTTGTCTAAGAACAAGTTGAGCGGTTATTAAATAGAAATTTTATTGTAATTTTTCATTGTCTGTCCTGACGGCTTTTTCCTATAATCAGATATATGGTATTAAATAAATCGATTACTACTATTTAATTTCCATTGGGGTATCTAACTCTATACAAGATATATTACATAACAAAGCAATAACTAACACTTTCTACTGTTGTACTGTAGTGAAATGCATGTTGATTCTTGATTGGTTTACTGTGTGGTCTGATTTTGTGTATATATATATAAAGGCATGATTGAAATATAATAAGTTCTCCGTTACCGGTTTTTCCGTTTTCTAGTTCCCGATTCTAGTTCTCTTATTATCGGCCTGGGGGGTGAGTGGGCAGTCGCGCATTATCAATTAGGCACACCTCATTGGCGTTCGCTACACCCAACCGAATCTTTCTTTGCTCACGTTATAACACAACCTATTAAGAACTGAATAACTGGAAAACTCAAGGAGTAACATCATAATTGTTTGTATACTTTTCATTACCTTTATTTTTCTGTGAAGTTACCACAAACTTTATACATCAGCTATGAAAAGCGATGTCATAGTAACAAGATTGACTGTATATATTTACATAAGAGTATGAGTGACAATTAGTTATTGTTTACAAACTTCCTACACAAATACGTTGTCTAAGAACAAGTTGAGCGGTTATTAAATAGAAATTTTATTGTAATTTTTCATTGTCTGTCCTGACGGCTTTTTCCTATAATCAGATATATGGTATTAAATAAATCGATTACTACTATTTAATTTCCATTGGGGTATCTAACTCTATACAAGATATATTACATAACAAAGCAATAACTAACACTTTCTACTGTTGTACTGTAGTGAAATGCATGTTACGCACTTGCGTTTACATTTAGGAACCTAGTACAAATTAATGAGTACCATACTTTTGTTATATAACTACATGTATGTATATACAATGATGAAGTGCTTCATAAATATATTATAACGTGATACAAAGAGGAACTTACCAGATATATCAATGACAAGACGATGTATTATTGGATTATTTGGATCTACTTGTCTTGGTCTTATATTTAGACCATATCGTGGTTTTAATGATTCCCATTGAGTTAAACCATTACTTGTTGATGGTTTATCAGTTGAAGCAAAATCAATACGCATATTTGGTGGTCCATTAGCCATAGTTGTACATGTTAATTTAATAGCGTCCTCTAACCTTCTCTCAGCTGATAATAATTCTGTATGTATTATACGTGGTACAAGAATTATTTCAGTTTGTAAACTACAATATGAACGAAGTGAATAAATTAAGGAAGACAGAAAGTGTGAGAGATATTATTACGAACATACTTTAACGATATACAGATAAACTAAAACAAATTGTTATCACTGACCATTAGTATTACCTAACTCTGAGAACTACCAGCTATACAAATTGAGTAGACTGGTAAAACAGGCAGAAACCTCTATTTGCATATTGTAATCCAGTAAGTACAAGTGTAACATATCTGCGTTTATACCTTAGTTTACTTTAGATTATTGAGTCAAGAAACTGTTACTAAATTATCTCAAACTTTTGCAAAGCATTTAGGAATTGATAGGCGGTGACTTTAGGCAAAACACTTGTACCAATAACATCTACTTTTGTGTTTCATATAGCATTACTGTAACACCTTGTCACAGTAATTGTCTAATAAGCTGACTTACCAAAATACTTACAGGATAATGGGTAACAAACATTATGAATCGAAATTAAAACTAGTTTTATACTTGTAAACATTTATCTGATGATTTATGCCTACAGATAATTACCAGTTTATATACATACTAGTAAACCAATAATGTTGCATATTATTATGTAATTTATATTCAAAATTTTATTTCTATAAATTCACTTTATCTACAACTGAGGTTTATGAATATGTCTGATTAACTCAGTCAGTCTAACACCTTCAGACGGTAAAAGTTAATATTTGTAAATGATTCAATAATTTTAGATAAGTTACTTTTAATGAAATCCTATTAGAAAAAGACACTAACATTTTACTTTAAACTAACCTTGCATTTGTTGTAACTCTATAAATTGGTGTTTCTTTCACTTGACTTATTATAGAACATGTTAAATGTTCAATAGGTAATTTATATTTATCTATACTAGTAAATGATACTTTCTGTTCATTACTAATTTGACTAAAATTAAATATAGTTGGATAAGCACGAACAGATAGAATTGATAAACCATATGGAGTAATTAATGAATTATCAACATAGAATGGTGGAACATGTACTGATTGCCCATTACGATACCAATAAACATTCTGTAGTCTTAGGGAATTAGATTGTGAATTCGGTATACCAGCTAATGGAATTGAACGAAATCGACATGCAATACGAGCTGGTTTATTCTCTAACAATAATATAGATTTATTTTGATGCTTGGAATTTGATAGTTGAATAGATTCATCAATTTGTGCATTAATACTATATGCGTGAAATGCATGTTGATCTTGACTTGTCAATTGTTGATTTGGAAGAATAGATTTTGAGAAATTTTGATTAATCTCATCAAAATTCAGCTCCTTATCTCCTGGTAGGATATAAATCTGTGGTGATATTGGTTCGTATAACTCCCAATCGATTTCATAGTATGCAACAATCGGATCCTGAAAAAGTATTATTAAGGGAACAAGGAAAATGTGATACAGTGCAAGTATATAATCTCTAAGTGATATACATCAAGAATGAATCTTAGAGAACAGTTGACAACCATGAAAGGTTAGGCAGTTATTTCAATAGATTATTGAATTTCTCATCAGCGTGCCTCTACAAGCACATCAGCGATCAAACCAAAAATCTTCAGATCTTACGTTAAGATCTCAAATTAGTCGTAGAGAGGTTTCATAGCAGAATACAATAAATATTAGTACTCTTTGATTTTTGAATGTCACCCGAGCAAAAAATAACAGTCATAAAACTCCTCTTCAGAAAAATTAATATAATTATTTTAAACTAGTTAAGAAAACTGATGTGATGAACAGTAAGCAAGCCTCGCATTTAGGTTATAACCTCACTGTTTGATGGATGACCGACATAGCTCGTATCGTACAAGTGGTATTTAGTCATGGTTATTGTTTATTAGTGCTAAATATTCTGTATATTTGTGTACGATTATACTATGTTGACCAATCGTACTGTCATTTGATATTCGTTCAATACCAAATAGTAGCAGTAAACCGGTTACTGGAAATAATAGTTTATCAGACTAACTATATCACGTCACTTTATAAAGCTTATCACAAAATCCTTTTCTAAGTGAAATTTTTCGTAGATTAAGATAGAAGTTATTAAATATTTAATGAAACCATTATTTGAAGTAAACTTAACGATGATAATCGTCTGGATGTGTATTCCTCATCGGACTAACATAAATCATTTGCATCGCTAAATAATGGCTAATATAATGTTTTCCTAGAATTTTTAGTACTGATAAACGTATCAGTCTTGGCCATGTATAGCTCAATCATAACGACAGCAGGCTACAAAGCTTGGTGACGAGGGCTCTTATCTCATAATGAGAGCTAGTTAACTCAAGATTGTATACATGCTTCCATGCAAAGTGCCGACTATCACGAATCCAACATCCATGTAGGTTTCTTATTACTAAGGTATGAGTATTAACAATTTATATCAACCACTGACACACTATCTAAGCCTCAGTGCTAAACAATTTAAATTCATTTTAAATACTTCTGCCAGCCATTTATAACCTAGACAAACTTTATTAATTCAAATGGGTACAGGTGAAAATTAAGTCGACTGATATCCTGTATGTATTCTTTGTTATCAATACCAGCCTAAGGTAAGATAGCGAAGTTATACTACCGACTGTACAGAAGTACGATTGTAGTGAGATATTTCTCTCAGGCAAACAGAATGACAACGATGCTTCATTTCCAAGAAGGAAGCGTGGAGCTAGAAAATACAGACCTTAAAACGGACACCAAATCTTATTCCACGGATTTGTGTCTCTGATAGTAAGGCCTTAACAAGTACAAGTAACACAACAAAAGTCTCTCTCAGAAAGGCCATGTTCAACCGCCTCCCAAATCTTTAATACCAACCCTAACCCAATTTACTTTTCAGATGCATTAAGAGGAAGAACCTTTTCCACGGCATGGGCAACCGAGAAGTTATACCTACCCTCATACTATTAATAGTACTTAAGATAACATCATTCATCATCAAATATTTACTCTTCTGAATATTTCTTCTAAAATGTTAATAGAATCATTTGCTTCACTACTTTTTAACATATTTAGTAGTAAGTATGAATTTATTCAATTCTGAAAAACAAAGCAAAATAATCTTGACTATAATAGCTATCTTAAATGATCGATAAACATCTCTCGAAATTCCACTATCTGTAAATCACTTCTGAAATGACAAAATCTGTTTTTCTCTTCAAAATATCCCTGGTCAATTTCACATAGTGATAGACATTATGTAAGTGTGTATACATTTAGTAAAAGTAGAGTTATGATAGGTTAATTTTCATGAATAGATTCGTGTGTAAAACCAAATTGTATTATTAAGTTAGCATAAAACCGATCTGTGTTTCATTCATTCGAAATTGTATTGTGTCAATGGATTGCTTTGATTGAGAATAAAATAATAATCATCTATCAAGTAAGGAGGAATTGGTTGATTGAAGGAAGGAAGACAATTAGGCGAAGAAGCTGTTTTCGACGATATCGTTTACTACAGTTGTACAATCGTATGTATAGTTATTATTTTTTATATGATACTTATCTGTTGAAAAATAGAAAGAGATTATGTAATAATTATGATGTATTTGAATTTTTTCGTTGATTTGTCATGGATTGAAACTGGTCAGTGTTTGTTCATTCTGAGCGGATTACCTTGAATTAGTGATAGATCACAAGTAATGTTTAAAATGGATTATGACTATCAAGCAGAATCTAGAAAGTGCGTTTTGTCCTATTTGGGACTCATAGCCTAGTGACGAACGCGGCGGAGTTTGGCACGAATCTCGGTGTGAACATCAACACTGGGGTGTAGGTTACATCAGGCTAACGAGTCCAGGATAAGAGGAAATGAGCCTCTTGGATTTCGCTTACCAGCTACAATCCAATCTAAACAAGATTATATTATAAGCTGGTTGGAAATTTCAGATATTCAGAAGAATCACGCGACTGATGCGTATTGGTCTAAATGGCAAAGAAATGCTCTGAAATTAAATTAATTTACAATTCAGAAGAATGAAAATTCCTTACTTGACCGAGGCGATAACGTGACGCATACCGACCCATGATTAAAGGATGTGTTATGGATAATTTTCCTCATTGGGTCAATTCAATGTGCATCTACAAATCTACTTGACCTTGTGAGGGGTTGTTATATCGGCTATGCAAGGCAAACTCCTCACAGACACATCTACAAATAGTAGCCGGCATGTCTTTAGAAGGGTGAATGTAAATCTGTCACCAGCTCCATGCAAGAACAACTTATCAACTCCGTTCTCATTGACTCTTCCCTCGCCCCAGAATCATTTTTCTGTATCATTTATGCTGTTGAACAATCGAGTTCAAATGAAGTACGAATAACATTCTTATGAGCTGCTAAATCAATGTTCTTGGAGTTCAAAAACAGTAGGCGCAAGCCATGAATCTACTCTGACTTTATTACTTTATTTATTTATTATTAGTGTTGATCTATCTCTATTCTTATCAAACTTCTTATACTTTATAATCAATTTGATAAACCTCTTCTCCTTTATCATAATTAGTACTATCTTCGGGATATTTCTCATTTTTTAATCTCGTTCAAGTGGACAATTATCACTTTTCTTTCATTTTAGAGTATTTCTTCATCATTTAGTCCATTACGAAACATTCTTGTGATTACTTTAGTTACGTGAAATTGATAATTAACTTAACATGTAATTGCGGTGATCTTCAATAACTAGATCAGGTGAACTCAGACAGTTATATAACTTTTGTGTACGTTTATTTTCGATACTTTTTTAAAGGGATTACTATGTTTTATAGTTAATGTATCCTCCTCCCGTGTATGCGAGCTTCTGCTTAGTCATCGTGATTGTTATACTATTTAGGTGTAGTACATTAAGTTGGCCTTCACATTCGTTACTTGTCATTGGTTACCCTATTTCTATACATTCGTGAATATCTATATTTAGGACATTAATATTCCTATATATATAATACTAGCTAGATTCCCGGTTTACATGATTGCTTGATTGCTGATCCCTGGATTACTGGCCACATGATCGTTGAATGCTGACTGCTAACTGTTTGTTATTACACTCCTAGTTTGTACAATTCAATCCTACTACCTCTTCTGATTTTTCACTATTATTTCGTGACTGCATTTCAAAATACTAAGTAAGGAGTTGTTCTATGTACCGAGTATCAAAAAGTATCTGGAAGAACACCACTGTAATTCTCTTTAATTTTTCTATAGACAAATATCTTGTAATATAATGACTATATACACAATTGCACAGCTGTAGTAAATAATATCGTCGAGAAAAAGACAATTTCTTCACTCAATTGTCATTAGTTCTATTCACTAGTATCTTGATGAGTTGATTTCTCAGTCGATGCTCGATTTACATCAAAAATCGAATATATTACTCCATAAAAGTATCTGGTGTTTTACATAGAATAGAAGAAGAATCACTGAAATAAGTTGATTGATGCTTTAAACATGTAATCAGGATAACCAATAATCCAATAGTCACTAATTAACGATTACTACTCTTATTACTAACGATTCGTTCGACACTTAATTGCATAGAGTTGTCAAGACATTCAGACTGATAGTAGCATTTTGATCCCTCCCCTAACATGTGTTACAATATTCTTAGTTTTCTAAATTAGCAAATTAATACAGACAAAATTAACTATTTACATAATTTGGCATACTACAGTTGTGATGGTCGTATATGATACTTCACAGGTACTAAGGTTCAGATACTTACAATCTCTTTGTAAATTATGTATCCTACGGCATCCTGTAAAATCTAACTCAGGTAAAACAATAACACTGAAGTTACTGGATAGGCATTACTTTCTAGCATGGACTGAAAATATGAACGGTTATATTGCTCACATGCTCACATGATGTAAGTGACCACTAACAGTAAGTCTAAAGCTAGAGAGAAATAGGTGCTCGGTGCATTTAGATTGTCAGAGATTATGCAACTGACTGTATTTAGCTGGCCCTGAGGGATTGGCACAAAGCTTTCGTAACACTTATCAGCTGTTAGTAAGATTTCACACTACATTTATTAAATAGGACCTACGTGACACTCACCCAATGCTTAATATTGCGTCGGTGTATTAAAAAAGATACAAAAACGACATTAGAAGGCAATAAGCAAGCAAAGTGACTAGCACTTACGTAGTTCTTTCAGTGTCGATTGGCACAGGCTAGACCGTTTTCACGTTTTTAAGGTTAAATCGGTCAGTTTTACTTGTAATTCACTCTATTTACTGTAAAATCTCAATTAAATGGCCTCATTAGTGATTTATCATTTGAATGACAAGTTATCGGTGTAAGAATGCTAAAAATTGTTAGATATTCCATTCATACAACTATTGCTTATCAATACAGGGAAATGTATGATTTGCCTATAACCTCTTCCACACTCGTCAGATAAGTCGGTAACGAAAGATTTGTAGATGACAATTCCCTAAAAAACTCTCTATGGTTATGAAGTAGATTCATCAACAAATTGTATGATCAGCCTCTTGTCTGCTAAAATTATAGAACAGTTTAAGTATTATACACATCGAATTCAATAATTTATTTACAAATTGTTTATTATCTACAATTTAAGTTAGCTTTCAGTTAGTTTTTTGTTTGCTATTCTGAAACTCTCTTCATTGGTTGTCAACTGTTACACCTTTATGGTGATGCTCCATTATATATTACTTATAGGTAATCTAATGAGTAGGATTTATCAAATTAAAACTTCAGAATATACAATGACACTTTAATTAATGGAGTTATGGAAAGATACTTTTACTAAATTAAGGTTGGAAAGTTGATAACTAACTTTGAAAATCAAATAAACATCTTAAAACTCCTAAATTCGAACAAGTTTGATTACATCTATATAACCAAATATTCTGACATATATATAGGCATTCTGTTCATTCACTGCAACTTGGCATTTTAACCATAAAGTCACTATTACATCATCATCATCATCATCATCAGCAGCAGCAGCAACGTAGAACCGGGCACAAACGCCTGTAGGTTCAAGTTGCCATACCACACTAGCACTATAAGAATATTGAGGTAACGTATAGACAGAATACCAGAGGGAAGAGTAAAGTAAAGATGTCTAGAAAATAACAATAGAATTTAATATCTAGATGAGGTTTAAGAGTGGATACACTTGCGCCACTGTGACCGATTCTGAGCCATATCGCCTAGCGTCTCCAGCCATTTGTTGCGATCATCACGCGGACCCCAACCAGGTAGTCTACATCTACCTACATGGCTTAGACCAGCAGTCAAGGACTTCATGGACTGATGCCATGTTTTGGGTTGGCCGCCCCTAACCTTCTTCCATCCTATTTCAGCCCTAGCTAACATGGCGCGACGGGGTAGACGGTGGTCGGGCATGCGCAATACATGTCCCAACCATCTCAGTTGATGAACGTTAATGACCTCTTCGACTGATTTACCGTGCTTCCCAAGAACCTTTCTTGCAAGATTTTTCTCCTATTATATGATATGCGAAAAATGATGTTATAATAGAGAAGTAAAAAACACATATTGTAACTTACTTTACCAGCCCATGGAGATGGCATTATAAATTGACACCATAATTTAACAGGTGCTTCTGGAGATAAAGGATCAACAATACGTGCCCACGATAAATCTGGACCAATTTCAACATGTTTACCTTCATGAAGACCAGGTTTTATAGCTGTAACAGTACGACTTGGTGGTCGACCTTGTGGTAATTGTGCATATTCTGTTGAACTTGGCAATACTGGTTCACGCCATAACCATGATTTAACTTTTTGTAATCCTACTAATGGACAAATTAATTTTACCTACATTGAACAAAATAAGTAGATAAAGTTATAAATGAATAAACATTTCACTACTTAATTGCTGTATTTCTAAAATTTGGAAGTTTTTTAAGAGAATAAATATGGAATTTCAGGTATCATCAAATCTCTGAACCGTGAAGATAACAATGACTTTAATAGTAGGCATGAATGATTCTTTGAAATAAATTCTTAAAAACCCAGAATATTTTGAAAATTACTTGAACAATGAGTGTTCTTTAAAAAATTCCAACAAATTTCTTGGAATCAATGGACTATTATTTTAGTTGGATTGTGAGTGACAAGTGATAAAACGTCCGTTCTTTATTCCACTTGCCAATAATAATCCAATTTAAATAATATTTGTGATTAACAGCTAGATCGAGGCAATCTGCTTAGGATGCTCATATACTAACAGAGACTGATCAGCTTCAGTCTATAACAAGTCAACGGGAATATACAAGTTCATCCTAATAGTGACTGATCAACTTCATTCCATAATAAATCAAAGGGAAGATACAAGTTCATCCTAATTACATATACACCCGTTGCAAAAGTGTGACTGTTTAGATTCAGTAGTCTAGGGGGAAACGCAGTGGAGTTTGACAAGAAACGAACTGAGTTCGAACTCCGGTGTGAACATCAACATTCGGATGCAGGTCCATCCAGCCGACGAGTCCTAAATAAGACAAAACGAGCGTCCTGGATTTCACTTGACAGTCACAATCCAACTTAAATAATGAAGGTAATGATATGAGACATCGGTAACAGTGAAAATAATTGATCTCGTAGCTAGTCATAATAAGTGAGAGGTCCAAATGGATAATACGATGACAAATGCACGTGTATCAATAATAGGGAAATCAGTAATGGCGCGAATGCATAATTTACCATTAGAATAATGATAATATAGGGGATTAAGCTTATCAAAAGAATAATGATAATAAGAACTCTTTGAAACTAGATGTGTGAAAATTATATAGAGAATAATGATAAGGTAGGAAAGTGGTGATGTAAGAACGAAAAAAACAACCAAGAGGTGCATAGTAACGGGTAAACTGGTTAGTAAATCTTATATGGTCATGGAAAGGATAGGGGAAAATACGTATTTCATGTGAATATATAGATCTGGATTGTAAACTCAAATTTCTATAGCTTCTACTATCTGTAGGAGACGAGATCAAACTTAATCTGGAAACTTTGATAGCACAAGATATACAACTCTGAATGTTATAATTCTATCTAATGGAAATTGTTGGAATTATTTCATATAATCCTTTTTGAAAAGAGCATTTGTAAGATTACAAGATTTCATATTACCCCCACTAAATTTTTCCAACAACCGAATAATCACCAGATAAAAGGTTTATGAAAAGGTGACTCGGGTGTGGGACAGCTTAAACCAATACCAATGACTAATCGTCGAATTATGTCACCAATTGGTGAAAGTGGGAACTTTACCATTGGACTATGGCTCAGGGGTGTAAATATTTAAGCGTTCACCGTGAGACTCGAAGTCTTTGGGTTGAACTCTCTGGAGAGGAATAAAGGGTGAGTACTGCTGAGAAGTCTTGTACTAGGACGAAACATTTGTTTAGTTCTCGCTGGTCTTCAGTAGTACTCAATTGACATCAATTTTTGACTAATGCAATCAAGCAAAATAGTCAATTCTTTTTTATTAGGAAGTGGTACTAGCATAGCAAATTATTTCCATCCCAGTTATCCATGTACAAATGCTTTGTCTGTACAAGACCCGTTATTGTAATGTACATTCAAGGCCCTCAGATGGTTGAAATTTTAAGTTATAAATCCAAAATGATTAGTTACTAATTAGTGACCAATACCATGTTTGTGTTGTTCTTTTTGGTGTGAATTGAATTTCATCAACTATGTTCCAGTGTGCCAACTACTTTAAGTTGCTTAATATCATGAACGTAATGGTTTAATGCTAAGCGGCTGGAGATAGTTGGCTTTTTTCTGAAGACCAGGATGTCGTGCTGATTGTCACTCTGCACTAAAACCTGCCTTTAGACCATAGAGAACTGTGAGATTCGAACTCGCTCTACCTAATTTTTCAACGTAAATCGTTATATCATTGTGATATTCGGACATCAACTAACTTTTGTAGGATAATAACAATTAGCCTGAAGGATTATACTAAAAGCTATTAAAACACTGCACTAAGATATATTTAAGAGAGTCAGTACAATAAAGTTTTATCAGCCATGAGGTATGTATAAGTAGATTAGGTTACTAGATCAATATTTCTGAGTAAGTAAAGAAATATGAATGTCGAAAAGTAAGTAACACAGTCAGGATGACGTTCGTAATTAGAAGTTGATGCATTCCAAAAACGACATATTTTACGATGGTCAAACACAATGATTTGTAAGTTATAAGTAACGTAGTACATTTTCAATATTTCTTAAATCTCCAATGTTAATTAGGACATTTCGATTAAATTGTGTCAACCAAATACAAAATGCTAAATAAACGGATCACGTAATTTGTCTGAATGAATAGTATGATATACCACAAAATAGATGAAAATCTAAAAATATGTTGAATCGTTGGGTGCAAAGTTAGTGGTGAAGATCAGAAACTTCTTAGTTTCAATCTCTTACATGGACCGTCACCGGACACTGCTTGAGAATGCATGACTATGACTTAACAGATGACCTAAGCTACATCTAACCCCGGTTTGTTTAGGCTGTCATAAATTAATACATTTGCATGTTGAAGTTATAATCAATACATAACCTTATGCATACAAGAATGCAGCAATCAGAAGGAAGTTGACTAAGAACTGAGTAGTCAGTTATAGAAAACGGAACGATTTTAAGATATGCAAGATGGAATAATAGAGCTCAATATCTAGCTGAAGATAAGTAGTGAATATTACTGTGTCATTTTTACCGATTGCGGTCTATATCGTTCAGAGTCCCTGACTACTTTTTACATTAGTGGCACAGATCACTCTTAGGTAGTTTGAATCTACTAAAATGGTTCAGATATCAGTTAACAACTTTATGTGTTGACATTATATCTCAGTTTAGACATCAGCAGCTTTCATTCCTCCTACTTCTACACCAGTAAACATCACGAATCATGTTGGTCGGTGGATGTTCTAGTGTTCATTTCAGTCGATAAAGACTCACTTATCAACAGCGGTTCATAAAAAGCCATATTATTATTATTACTATTATTATTATTAATCTATCCTAATTATCTCAGGAATAATTCAATCAGACAGTTAACATTTCTTAAATAATTTAAACTTTTCACACAACTAATACGAAGAACAATCTCACTGAATGTTGTAGACTTGTATAGTGAACTGACAAAATTGCTTCATGATTAGAATTTAAGGTAAAAAATCTTGACTTTCCGAAATTAAATCAAAAATATCATGAATGAAGTAACCGTACACACAAACACATAAAAACCCTGATCACTCTACTTATCTCCTATTTTATTATATTAACCGAATGTAAGCATTTACGTTCCGCATCAAATGATTTAAGTAAGTCTTGTTAGTATTTTAAACTTAAGACATTAGTCAGTCAGTTCATTTGTTAGGCATTAATAGACAAATGATGCTTGTTATGTATGATCATTTTATGCATATTCATTCCAGGTAACATTTTTTCATTCTGTTAAAAAGAACACAGATGAAGCTTTTAGAGAAAAAAAGTACTTTTTGACATTTCAGCAGTCATTAACTATTTTACTTTTCATAAAATATTATTGGTTAGTTCTCTTTTTCTAATTAGTTATCATATTGTAACATCTATACAGAAATAAAACAGTTTATCTGTATTAGGATTATTCTGACTAACGGCTTTATATCGATGTAAAAACAATAAGTACATGAAGACAAAAATCAATTTATCACTGTTCAACGTATGAATCGATGCTATATAATGGTAAAATGTCACTTAATAACCTAAAAGCACTTAGTTGTAGACCGATTAGTTTGACAGCTATGATAGAAAACTATGAGGCTGTATAAAATAGGATTAATTCTACCCAAAACAAAATTTCTTTATGATTACAGGTATGACCTAATGGGCTAAGTAGCTTGAAATCTATATAAATTAGTGGTTTATGCAGATCATCTTCAAACCACCGGACAATGAAAATATTATCTAAATGAAATGTTGAGTCACTCAGATTTGTGACCATATTGTAACCTAAACAACAGAATTAGATTTGGACCAAAAACTTGATAATGGTGATATCAATTATTATTCAGTGGTCAGTTGTTCTAATGATCTTCTCTGTCCATTAAGCTAATGTGCAATACAATTCAAGACATCTTATTCTTCAGACCATCAATTAAATAGCGGCAAGTTTGCTTAATTGGTTTGCAAATTATAAGCTAGATTATATTATGAATAGAAATTACTCGAAAAGTCATTGAAATGTAACGGTAAAAATAGATGTTTCGTTTAAACATATGATTATCTTAACTAACTGGCTTAAAAATGTTTTATTCACCTCTCAACTTAAGCATCATTTGTAAAATCAAAGATATATATCGTTTACTGAATTTGATTGTCAGTCCGTCAACGTACCTCAGTGACGCGACAGGTTAGAAATTTTGATTGTCAAACAAAAGGTTGGTGGTTAAAATCTATTAAGAGGCTGAAGGATTTTTTTAATTTTATACACAGCTGACTTTGTTTAGCATACGGAATACATTTACACTACTACCATACAACAGGCATAAATACACAATCGCTTATGTGGCTACGAACCCAAAATCCTTTGTCAATATGACAGTAAGTAATTTTGTTTTTGTACAATACATGCCTCATTTAATTGTTAGTTTGAAATATTTCTAAGCTTTCAGAATGTTTGCACTCTATTGTGATCCGTTAAATGTTTTGTCCATGAATTAAATCTTGTACTTACCTATGAATCAGACGTTATTAGAATGTTTTAAGAAATATATCTAGCTTTCTAATCTGAAATAGGTAGATTGGAGTTCGAACTGAGATCTACTCATTTAACTAAAAATACTAAAATCTTAGGACCAAGATCACACTTTATTGTACACAATCAGACCATATTATCATTCATCTGGTTTTCTTAAATAGATTATCATTAACTAATAAGCATAGAGTTAGTGTGTATTAACAGTATATAATAGAAAAAAGGAACTGAGTCTATTAGTTATTTAAAAATGACATCTGACAATCGAGAGCGATGGTTAAATTACTCAGATCCAACAGTTAGTTATAAGCAAGTTAGTATGTAGCAAACTTATAAATCAGTTATAATTGCCACACCACATCATAGATTTATGCTCAGATTAAGGAATACATTGTTGAAATACAGCGTACATGATTGATTTAAAACTCAGCCACTAGTAAAAGTGAAGAGTGCATTCAATTAATTCTGAATCATCTCACGAAATATCTCCAACCGCATGTAGGGATAATCAAGCAGAAATCAACCGTTTAGTTCGTATCAGCCGACATGACTGGTACTAGTAGTCGGTGATTTCACAAACAGATGGGCACATACACTACACATCCCAGCTAGGTGTATCAATATTAATTTACATCCTTATTATCTCTGCTTAGGAAACTAAGTTGAACAGCAGAACAGCCCACTCAGTGTTTACGATATATGAAAGCATGGCTCTGAGGACACTTATCATCACATACTTGAGGCTTTAGAATAACATGCAGTAAAAGGAAGAAAAATGTTGTGTACTGCTTGGCAGAGACCACTCATATTTAAAAAGTGTCTGTATCTAACCAAATATTTGTCAAATAAAATAGATAGTGCCTGACATTTAGCTACGAGCGCAACTAAAGTTTTCAGCTGATAAAACAAGATTATAAATAGAAATCCTTGAATATTTTAAGCAAATTTTAAATTTCACACCTATTACTTCATTAAATGCATAGTAAAAATCACCAACATGTAGCCAATAAAAGCCTTAGGCTTGTAAATAATACAAGATCGAAGATTACATAAGTGCTAGGACAGCTAATTAAATAACAAAGATATGATAAGCGTGTTACGATAAAATCAGTGTTCAAAAAAATGAACAGTCTGGAATATATACGACAAAACATTACTAAAATACGGTGCTAATGAATTACTTAGGTAATGAAAAAGGACCCGATGTACTGTGTATCCTTATTTGAATCTTGAGAAAAAATACAAGCAAGTGTACCTGAAAACTGAAGAGTATGTCTGTTCACTGTTAACTGTTCAGTGGATCTAGAACTGATTTAGACATTAACTAAAGCCATCCGTAAAAGTGATTTTAATCTAATTTCTAATCCTAACTGTAAATTTATAACTTCAGTGTTCCCAAATGTGCAGGTGATTCCGGACTTATCGTTAGAGATCCAAGTAGAGCAGCCAAACAAAACCAGTTTAATCTTACAGTCTAAATTCAGCGTTTTTGTAACTAGTTCATAAACGTTTCAGTTTCTTACATTACCTGTAATAAATTTATCTTTTATATAAACAAAATGAGATGGGCTTATAAATTGTCGAGACCGCTCGGGACCAGCCAGCAAAGTTTAACCTTACCCGAAAGGCATGTGCATAACTATAAGCGTTTTATGATGCACTACGTCTGACAGTCAAACAATGCCTACATAAAACAACAAACACTTACATTATCGAGCTGATCGGATGAAAACATCACATAGTGTGGTAACATACTTCCACTGTTTGGCAGTGTTTTATTATGTGGTTCTTCAGGATAATTCTTATTTGCTACCACTAAGTATGCATCCAAACTAGAAGTCTGGCCGTGACATTTATAATGTCCCATATCTTGCATATCGACATTATCTAGGCGTAGAATTAACCGACCTTTATCATCATACATTGTATAAACTGTTGTTGGTATTGTATTTTGCAAATTTCCAGAGTCTTTCGCACTATTAGTATTGCTGCTTCCACTAACGCCTGTAGCTAGACCTTTATCCAAATTTAAATTGGGTGATGCTTTGCTAGAACCAATAAGAGCATATGGATGTGGCCCAATTTCTCGACTTGTATATTCATTTTCATCTTCATACGTCCATCGTAAGCCACCACAACAAATAAAGTATACGTCACTACCAACCACAGCGGTAACATTAGATGCACTACCTAATTCTAAACTTGTAAACTGTCCATCGGCATTCGGTTTACAGCATTCGATTGTTGAACAGAAAAAAAGGAGAATAACAAGCTCAACAACAGCTGTTAATCTAAAATGAAAAGATAAAACGAATCGCGATTAAAAAATTCAACAATTAAATAACCATAAAATATTTCAAAAATGTCTTTTACAAATATTTATATCAATAAACTACTGTAGATGATAATCATACAAGGAATTTCACTAAAAATAATAATGTGCAATTATAGACATTTTCAGTAATATCCTGAAAAATTTAATTGCTTAATACAGTTCCTAAACATATCCATGTGTGTTTAAGCTTCTAAACTGCCAGTTCTACTTTTAGCTTAATTCAAGTTGTATGATTCCATTTAATTAAACAAATTTGTTAAAAACCTCATCTAAAAAGTTAAGTGAATTAATATGATAACAATCGCAAATGCTATACCATATAATATATAAGTATATATAAATCACGAAATCTGAGGATAACAACGTGTAAAGACAAAAATTCCGTAAAGAAGAAAATTTGCTTAGATATCACTGTAAACATTAATAAATACTCTCTAAGTAACAGGTTATATATCAATAAACCAAATAGCCATGTTATATGTTGTCTAAATTAGAACTTTTACAGCAGTTACCCTTGTTTGTAGGCAATAACTTACAAATTCATCTGACTTTTTTCATTTGTAAAATCTTATTTATTTTGTGCGGGATGAGAGTTCAAGCTAATCAATCCATTCAAACAAGTAATGATTTATTAGTAGGGACAGTAAGTTCAGTTTGCATTAATATTTGTTGCATTTGTCCAAACATAAATCAAGTTTTTCAATGGAGCTTATACCATATATTTGGGTTGCCCGTTCAAGTTGATGAACACTTAGTGTGAAAACGGGATCACATTCTAAGTTTATGCAATCTCGTCTTTTGAAACTTTTCCATTGTCTTTTACATAAGTTAATGTAATACACTATCAAATGCTTTGCTGAAACCAATGAATTTCGCATTAACAATCAGTCAGATATTTATGCCACAGTCCAGTCCTTCTTAATTAACTAGTTATTGGGACATGAAAGTCGCTAGAGAAACTCCTATTGCTCCTGAGTCAATAAATTTTGTAGCCCTATGTGATTTAGCCACTAAACTTACTGAATAAAGGTAAAATTAAGAGAGGAGTTCAAAACATATTAACATCCATTTTGTGCCCAGAACGTAGGTATTACGAAATTGCTTGATAACCGAATTTCGAAATTTTTCAGCATGTGCACATTTAATTTTATTTTCAAATTTTTGATGTCTGTCAGCTGAGTACCTTTTGCTCTCGTCTTTATATAAGGGTTGGGTACTGAATCATACGTGAAGTTCAGTGAGATTAACCAAGCTAAACCAGTAAATAGTTAATCGCAAATAGAGTAGTTACCTTAGAAGTCGGTATAACTCGGGATTACGCGTACACCTTTGTTCATGGCCAGTAAAATTTCTAGAAAGTAGAAAGACAAAAACAGAAAATGACGACTGTCACAGTGTGAAGAGAATGCTTAACCATAATAGTTTAATTGGCGACAAAACTTGTCTGGGCTAGACAACCAATGATCACTAGGAAACACTGGCGAGCTGTTTTGGCCTGATACGGGATACTTCAGCAGTGCGTATCCATATACCCACTATGTATTGGTCCCAAGAAAATTTAGCTGCGTGACAAACGCTGTACAATCAAACTACTGGGATGGCTTCCAACGGTTGATATTTCTAATCAATTCAATGCCGATAAATCCCATAATTGGACGAAACAGCTCTATGGTGTTTGCAGGTGATAAGTGTGTAGCGGTAAATAGTCCCCAAAATAAATACTTACATAGGTTCTCGACATTGATGCTGACCATGTTTGTTTTAAAGGACACTACTAGTTGAAGGAACTCGATCACGCATCACCACCAGATCACGTCACGTCTCACCATGTAAAGCAACTCTCTCTAGTTTACCTGCCTAGACGTTACTATTTCATTGCCGCCCTATTCACGACCAAATATTATTTCTTTTCCACCCTTCGCGCCTTATGATTTATTTTCATTCGTAAGAATGGGTTCAATCGTTAGAAGTAGCCCTCGTAATACCGCATCCGTAACTTGGTCATATATCCAGTGCACTTCCAATGTTTATCAAATGCGGACCATTTCTTGGTATCGAATTAACAACTTCATGATTTTCGCTTTGTAGTCCAAAAGTATTGGTTAGTTGTACACCAGCTTTCCTGGTGGTGAGTGAGTTAAACAATCCACTAGACAAGTGGAGGGACTCCGTAACAGATGACACGGTTGATTAAGCTGATTCGGAATCCACTTATTGGAAAAAAATTGTTTTAAACTTCGGAATAAATAAATAAATAAATAAGTAGCTTTTATTCTCAAGTATCATTGTGTACATGAGAGCATGACAGTTTACATGCATGATCAAAATGATATGAGTTTACATACACACAAATATTTAGACGAAATTTTACTGTCAGGACTTTTATAGCATATACTAGTTTAATTGAGAACTAAACCAACTGCAACAAAGTTTACAGTACTAGGAAACTAAATATATATACTGTAGCATGCTGCATATATGACAAAGCACCGCGCTCTTCTTGACCAATGCGTTGCTATTCCAAAAAGCGGCTGAGGGTTAGAGGGATGCATCACTGAGCATGTCCAGGAGCAAGATAGGACCAAGGGTACTTGGAACTTGTGTGTCGAGGAGAAGACAATAGTTTTGTGTCAGTAAGTTCCATACTTGTGTTGCACATAATTTTCTACAACTGAAGGAAAGACGGAAGAAGAGAGGTGAAACTAAACTTTGCCGGCGAACTTGAGAAGGCCAATCAGAATTAAGATATCTGTTCCGAGATCGCACGGTCATTCAAGTTCAAATTGCTTTCTTTAGATCGTATGTCTAGATTTTTCAATAATAACGTTATTATTCATAATCTACATGCTCTCGGATTACTTCATAGAGAGTTGATTTGTGATTGTGGGCTCAATGTGTCTCAAGTACAATCCGCAGATAGTCGAGATGGAGTAATCTTACATTGTAATGGTTGGTGGCGAAAGAATTCAATAGGAATAGGCACCTTTTTTTAGCAAGTCTAGACTAACACTAAGGCAAATACGCATGTTAGTTGTACTATGGGTTATGCAGTTGCCTGTTACGCTTGCATTGTCTCTCACAGATGGAAGCGAAGTATCAGCAGTGCTCAGAAATGCTCAGAAATCATGTTATGCTTAAATCTGTCGCTGGGAGGTGTTGAAAGAATCGTTGAAATGAATGAAACAGACATTAGAAAGCGAAAATATAATATAGAAAGATCTATAAAAACCGAATGGGTAAGTAATACTTGCTTAAATATTTCTGGTAGGTTCCTGGTATTTACGACCAAACATTAGGAAAGGAACATATCAAGTATGTCCCAAATGGAACTGCAAGTGTATAATTTGTAATTCTTTTTTAGAATTTCACCGTTCTTCATAATGAAAAAATGATTTTATCTACCAGTGAATTCTCATTGGCTGAAAGGCGTTTCAAGGTCGTCGGAAAAGTTTAGTTTCACTAGAAGAGAGAACACAAAACAAAGATCACTGGTATTCTGGGGTTAACAAAGCTAATGGGCTGGATTAGTATTTATGCTTCCGACATACCACTTATGCTTATAGGCTGATTAAAAGGGAAGAACACTATCATATGACGAAGACAGGTGAGTGGGGCTCACACATTCAGAGTCCCTATTATTTCGCCAGTGGAGTTAGAAACAATAGTTGGTGTGAATCATATTTTGTCACTCAAAATTTAGGAAATTTGAGCATGACGTGAAAGTAATGTTCTGGTTATGGAAAATCATGAATACATTATCATACTTCATGTACTCCGAGCAGTGACTAGCAATCCACTCAGAATTATTCTGCCCTTGATGACTGCAAACATGTCTTACTATCCCCTATTGTACAGTAGTGTACATCGCTAAGACCACTGCAAATCAATTTATATCTTATTCTGGCAATTTGCATGTTATCTGTTAACAGGATTGAATCGCGCACAAGCAGCACTTATTTGGTGTCCAAAGATTTTGGTTGCATATGCGAAAAATTTCTCCATTTAGCATTTCGAAACAGTACAACGAAATTTTTATTTGATTGGCGATTGAGATCTATCAGCCATATTTATTTTCTGCATGAAATCTACAACCGACGTTTATACTTTTACCACCAAAATTAGGAGAGACGTATTCCTAGAACAAGCTTTGTACAATTACAACTTTGCCTAAGTATCTATGCAGTCGATCCATAATACTTCAAGCAATTCTTAAGCATGTTAGAATATATTAGATCGAATTATTAACGAGATTTTTGAAACTGCCTTTATAATAAAAATGTAGACTGTATAATATATTTTTATTGTGTCGACTCATGAGGGGCGGGGGGGGGAGTAAATGGGTTATACGCTTGGTACAAATGTTTAGGCTGTGCAATACAAATAATGTATTAAACACTACCTATTGCTTCATCTAATTAACACTAACAGATCAGCGTATATAAAAGTCACAAATGAAGAATTTATTCGTGGAAAAACTAATTCTATAGTCAGACAGTTAAAATTTCTTAATAAGGTTTTCAATGCATGTACGATAGCCGTGATTAAACACCGACGTCGACACAGTGCTTATATTCAATTTGGTGATTATTTCAAGTGTAAAGGCCAAAATATATTGCTGACACGAACGTTATCTTTCTGTCTAACGACATGAGATATGCAACAACCCACTATTTTCTCAGCCAAATTAGCAACAACTTGGTTTTTTGTTACAAATAGTGGTGCTACATTAAATTCATAAGAATACATATAAAATCCGAACTTCAAACAATCTTCCCTCTCTATGCAGCCAAAAAGACCCAACAAATTATTACATTTAATCTATGACATGGAATTTAGTAGAGGAATCATTAAATTGGCTACTTATTCGAAAATCTAAATTCTCATCAGTATGTTAGCTAAATTCCATCTACAACCAATTAAATGAATCTAATAACTCAAATATGGACGGTCAAAGGTAACGAACCAATATTGCTTACAACAAGTCTTTGAAGTCCAGTTAAACAAATTGAAGACAACTAAAGTAGATAACATATAGAGAACCAAATTGTGAGTAAAAGGTCTAATGACAGTCAGAATAAAGACGAACTAACTCATAGATTACTGCAAAATGGAAAATAGCAAGTTAACGTTAAATACAATAAATTGAGAAGCCATTCAAAATATTACACTGGATACATCTTCACTGAAATACAAAAATATACTTAACATCACAAAAGCAAAGCATATTAACTTCATTGCTACACTGTAACAGTGACGAATATTTATACAGTCGACAATAAATCTCCGGAAAAACAAAATACAATCTAATCATGCAGCGAAATTAAATAGTTGGAAAGTCAAGGAGGTAATAACTTGAAAATAAAATGTTTCTGTCAAGCAAAGAACGTATTTCCGTACACTATAATTGAATAGTGAGCCAAATTCTTTGTGCTACTTTAAAGTTTATTCTACAATCACTCTGGGTAATAACTTTCAGTGTATCATGATACCACTAAATGAGTTATTATTTTAACCCTTGTAACAATAAGATTATTGAGCAAGAATATATTTAAGAGGATTGTACAGTGGATGCATAGGTGGATCGAGACTTGCGCAATTGTATATTTAACACTGTCAGTAGATGATTGCTATTCTTGACGAATAAATACCACTCATCCAACTTCAAGTGAACTCCGCCTGTAGCCCCTAGGGTTGCTGCCGATCCCAAGCCCGGATAAAGGAGGAGGGTTGGGCATGGGGCTAGCAACCTCATCCCGTAAAACAGCAAACGTGCTAAAAAACGCTAACCAGTAAAAACCTTTATAACCATTTTTACTCTGCCCTGGGAGTTGGAAGGTATGTTATGACGCCTCATTGTGAAAGCCGAGTTTCTTCGGAAGCCATTAGGCCGATGTCTCTTCTGAAAACCAGAGCAACAATTAATATAGGTACGTGGAATGTCAGCACGCTGTGGGAAACAGGGAGGACCATGCAAATAGCTGAAGAAATGAAAAGATACAACCTGAAGATACTTGGAATAAGCGAAACGCATTGGGTGCAAGCTGGACAGCAACGATTATCCTCGAAAAATATGCTTTTATACTCCGACAACGAAGAAGAAAACGCCCCCCCACACACACACAAGGAGTAGCATTAGTGTTGTCCCAAGAAGCATGGAAGGCTCTTGCAGGATGGGAGCCTCACGGACCTAGGATCATCACAGCATCCTTCAAGAAGAAGGACGGGGTCACAATGAATGGCATCTAGTGCTACTCACCCACCAATGACAGCCACGAAAATGACAAAGACCAGTTCTATGCGAGGCTGCAGTCAATCATCAAGAAATGTTCAGCCAAGGACCTGACCATTCTGATGGGAGACTTCAACGCCAAGGTTGGAGTGGACAACATCGAGTATGAGGACATCATGGGAAAAAATGGACTGGGAGAAAGGAAGATAACGGCGACCACATCTGCATCAATAAGAAGTTTAGAAGGACCATGGAAGACGTAAGAGCAAGGAGAGGAGCTGACATAGCTTCAGATCACCATTTGGTGGTAACTAAAATGAAACTGAAGCTGAGGAAGCACTGGACAACTGGAGCAGCAGTATTACACAAGTTTAATACAGCCCTTCTCCGGGACACTAACAAACGCAACGAATTCAAATTAATTCTCAGCAACAAGTTCCAGGCATTTCATGATCTACTAGAAAAAGGCGGGACTAATATGGAAGACAACTGGAAAGAGATTAAGGGAACAATAACCTCAACATGTCAGGAGGTTTTGGGTCCAAAGAAACAGCACCAAAGAGAGTGGATTTCTGTTAGTACTCTGGACAAGATCCAAGAAAGGAGGAACAGAAAGACAGCGATCAATAACAGTCGGACAAGAGCAGAGAAAGCCAAGGCACAGGCCTAATACACCGAAGTCAACAAGCAAGTGAAGAGGAGCATCAGGTCGGATAAACGAAAATTTGTTGAGGACCTAGCAATGACAGCGGAAAAAGCTGCCAGAGAAGGAAACATGAAGCTCTTATACGATTCAACGAAGAAGCTACCTGGAAAATTCAATAAGCCAGAACGGCCAATCAAGAACAAGGCTGGCAAACCAATCACTGAAGTGCATGAACAACGGAACAGGTGGGTAGAGCACTTCCAAGAACTCTTGAATAGACCAGCCCCACTGAACCCACCAGTCATCGAAGCAGCAGCCACGGATCTCCCTATAAGCACAGACCCACCAACAGTCGAAGAAATCAAAATGGCCATCAGACAGCTCAAGAGTGGCAAGTCAGCAGGACCAGACAACATACCAGCGGAGGCACTGAAGACAGATATAGAAACAACTTCAAAGATACTCCACATTCTCTTCAGGAAGATTTGGGAGGAAGAACAAGTTCCAGCAGACTGGAAAGAAGGGTACCTCATCAAGATACCAAAGAAAGGCGATCTCAGCAATTGTGAGAACTACAGAGGCATTACTCTACTTTCAGTACCAGGAAAGGTCTTCAACAGAATGTTATTGAACAGATTAAAGCACCCAGTCGACGGCCAACTCCGAGATCAACAGGCCGGATTCCGTAAAGATCGATCATGTACCGATCAAATCGCTACTCTACGGTTCATTGTTGAACAATCAATTGAATGGAATTCACCACTTTACATCAACTTCATCGACTATGAAAAAGCATTCGACAGGGTGGATAGGAGAATATTATGGAGCCTTCTACGGCATTACGGCGTACCCGAGAAGATAGTCAACATCATACGAAATTCTTACGACGGACTACATTGTAAAATCGTGCATGGAGGTCAGCTCACAGATTCATTCGAAGTGAAGACCGGTGTCAGACAAGGCTGCTTACTCTCGCCCTTCCTCTTCCTACTGGTCATCGACTGGATCATGAAGACTGCAACATCTGAAGGCACTCTCGGAATACAATGGACAGCATCGACGAAACTAGATGACTTGGACTTTGCAGATGACCTAGCTCTTCTTTCTCACACACATCATCAAATGCAGAGGAAGACCAACAATATAGCAGCAGCCTCAGCAGCAGTAGGCCTCAACATACACAAAGGGAAAAGCAAGATCCTCCGATACAAAACAGCAAACACTAACCCAATTACACTTGACGGAGAAATTCTGGAAGACGTTGAGACCTATACATATTTGGGCAGCATCATCGACGAACAAGGAGGGTCTGATTCGGATGTGAAGGCGCGGATTGGTAAGGCAAGGGCAGCATTTCTACAACTGAAAAACATCTGGAACTCAAACCAACTGTCAGTCAATATAAAAGTCAAATTTTTCAACACAAATGTGAAGACAGTCCTGTTGTATGGAGCTGAAACTTGGAGAACTACGAAAAGTATCCTACAGAAGATACAAGTATTTATAAACAACTGCCTGCGTAAGATTCTTCGGATCTGTTGGCCAGATACCATCAACAACAACCTGTTGTGGCAGAGAACTAATCAACTTCCAGTTGAGGAAGAAATTAGGAAAAGACGCTGGAGATGGATTGGACACACACTGAGGAAACCATCAAACTGTGTCACAAGACAAGCACTGACTTGGAATCCTAAAGGCCATAGAAACAGAGGAAGACCCAGGAACACATTGCGTCGGGAATTGGAAACAGACATGAAGAGAATGAACAGCACTTGGGAAGAGCTGGCAAGGAAATCCCAGGACAGAGTTGGTTGGAGAATGCTGGTGGGCGGTCTATGCTCCACTTGGAGTAACAGGCATTGATTGATTGATTGAACTTCAAGTGACCAGTAATTACAGTATAATTGATTCAAGGTTTAGTTTCATCACAATTACTACTCTGCAGCTTTCAACATCAACGGTAAATGTTTTCTCTATCAATTAGCCGTAACACAAAATAACTTTAAACATAATCCTGCTAAAAAATGTTTGATGTAGCTGATAGGGATTCGAAATCCTTAAAAATACAATTGTCCATTTTATCAAGTTGTATTGATTTTTTTGTTAACATGATTTGTAAACTTTCATCGCTTTTATGTGAGCACATCTGACAACGTTTAATCGTATTACTGTAAATATTGATAATTTCAATTTAATGAATAATCACTACGATTATATTGTAACTGTATAAGGGAATGTGTAAAATATAATCAGAATCTGACTACGAATCTGATTCCGATCTGTCTGGTTGGTCTACTGTCTTATTCTTCTATCTCCGGCTTGGGACCTAGTTGGCATAGGCCAGTCGCGAATTATCAACTAGGCACACTTCAATAGGCGTCTGCGCACAACCGACAAACCTTTAAACACGTTATAACAGTGGTGACTGGATGGACTTATCAAAATGTCATTTACCTTTGAACAAGTTGAAGCTTTGCTGGAACTCCAGGAAAAACGTCATGAACAGTTTCAGATACGTGTACTAGAAGCTTTAACCCAGCAAATGAATCTTACTCAGAAAGGGCTATCGGAAAAAAAATGCACATACCATTCCGATTCCCTCATCAATTCTATCAATCAGTTTCATTACGATGATTTGGCTGGTAGTACCTCTGATTCCTGGTCTAAAATATACAAAGACTTGTTCAAGGTTGATCCTGAAAGAAGTGATGACGCAGCTCCTATCATAGTTCTCCAGGTAGCAGTAACATTGCCGGGGCTTAATGCCATTGAATTGCCTTGCTTGACAGAAGTATCGCTGTCCCATGTGCCTAGTATCGCTGCCCCAGAGAAACAAGTTGCGCTGAAGACTTCTGCCCGAATTATTCCAAATGTGGAACAGCTACGTGATGAGACAACTGTAGTTTCCCAATTATCCACAACGTTACAGAGTGCTTGTCCAAATGTACACGCGCACAACATGGCCGCCAGCCCGAATCAGAAAGCTGTTTTTAATAACATAATCAAATTCCTAGCTGCCCACAAGAAGGAGTCGAGGAATTCAGTAAAGAGAAGCATTAAGCATAAGAAAACTGCAACTGTCGTCAAAGTACGCTCCAGACGTGGTCAAGTCTTCGACATCTCAACTCATCTGTGAAGTTGCATCACTACCGGCCTGAAGACTATGCATGTTCAATGTAATGAAGTGTTGTTCTTGTTACTATATAAGGATCCCACCACATTCCATGGAGGAGGAGCTTAGTGGTAGATTGTAATTTCCTGGTTTTCGATGTAACTAATCATATCTCTTTTTCTTTTGTTAAGTAAATTGTAGTTTTCACTTGACTACCACAAAGTTGAACTGGTCTCAAGAAATGTATCAGCATTATTCTCATTTTTTCAAAAAGGGGAGGTGTTAGGGATTCGAAATCCCTAAAAGCACAGTTGTTCATTTTATCAGGTTGTATTGATTTTTGTAAACTTGATTTATAAACTTTCATCAAATTAATGTAAGTTATATTCACAGAGGATATTTGACAATAATTCATTGTATTAATAAAATGTTTATGATTTCAATTTTTGATGAATAGTCACTATAAATATACGAATATTTTGTACACAACTTCACTTCCCATTTCACTGGAATAAAGTTTCCTGTTTTCTCGTCTTCTGTCTTCTGATTTTGTGATTATTAGGGTTCAAGGCATTCAAGTGGTAAGATTGTTTTGCGGCTAGTCAAGTTATGAAGTACGAGATATAACAGTAGCAAATACTGTTACAACACACAGACACTCTAATATACTGAAATAGCATCATAACCAAAAATGCGAGGAATCTTCTCTTCACAGTGTGTTCACTATTTACAAATGTTTAAATTGATCACAGTGTACTACAAATCAAATTTATCAGCGTGTACTGGATACTTGTTAGAGTGAAATTTGCTTTGACTAGCTGTTTTACTAAACAAACAGAGCGTTGCATAACTAACATAATTACTTCACACTGAATCTGAGGAAGCCGCTTAAATAGGTCATGAACAGCTTATAAATATGAAGAGTTTGCAAATATCTGCTCTTACGGCGAGGAATAACTAATTATGTCTAGTATCCGGCCCAAATTTAAATTCTAATGTATGCTACACAGAATACCCTTGATGAAATCCACGTGTTCGTTAAAATGGGAAAAAAGCAGAATCAAAATATTCACTAAGAAAACGATTTATCAAAAAAATTGAAATATTCAAATCATTGCAATTATTTGTTATAAACTATGTAGATCATTGTGAATTTATTTCAAATTATCATAAGTAAAATTGTTGTTTTAAAGATTTTAAGATCAAGCTATTGCATGAGGTTCGTTGTAAATGATATTTACTTCATCAAAAAGTAGCCAAAATCTTAGAGTAAAATGGTGTAATTGTTAGGCAAAGAATATAAAAGGTTAAACAAAATAGTTGTGCAGTTTATCTCGGAATTCCTAGGCTACTTACAAATTGTTAGTTGATTGTTAGTTACAGTTCTAATTTTTTTAATTAAGCAAGTTGGCGTAGTAATTCTGTTATAGCTAACATCATTTTTGTTCAAATGGAGACATAATACGTGCACATCATTAAACAACATCATATTATACTATGCTCAAGTGACTAGGTATTTTTAGTAACAATCCTATCATTACACTGAATATTATTTCTTCTTTGACGAACGGAATACGATGTTTGTTTAATGCAAGCGAGAATAAAGTTCATCACACTATATCCTAAGAAGTCGTTTGACGAGACTTCTAAGAAAAGCATTCTATACAGCCTCATTTAAAGTATCCTACACTAGCCGCTTACCGTTGAACATACGTGTGAAGGACAAAATACCTTGTTTGACTAGTTTGATATGCATCTATTCGTTCACCTTCTCCCGCATAGCTAGGTACATAGATTGATCAACAACGAATATCTCCAGTCGCTTAAAAGAGAACAAACCAGCGTGGACCAGTAATGGATAGTAAAAAAGTACTACACTTTTCTATTCTACAATATGTTTAAATGGTTTTATTCTTAAATGAATTGGAGGCAGATATGAAATGAATGAACGGCACTTGGGAATAACTGGAAATAGCTATAAACAGGGTTGGTCAAAGAATGCTAATCGGAGGCCGTATGTAGGGTAACACGAAGTGACGGATTGATTATACAGCATGTGATTGATTATGACCATGGGGTAGGCGAATCTAATTTTAAAATTATTTACGCGATCAAACCCCATCTATCGAAAGATGTTCGTGTACATCAATTGTGTTGATTTTCACACTGGGATTAGAACTTGGTTAGTTTCATTTCAAACGACACTGCGTTCATTACAAGACCACTGAGTTTAGACAGCTACACGTGTGCAATAGATATGTATGTATTATTAGAATATGTTTGGTTCCCCCCCCCGTCGATTTGTCATAGACTAAAATTGATCACTGTTTATTACTATATGTGCATCCTGAGAGGATTAACTCGGTAAGTCACAAGTATTACCTAATTTGAATTGTACCTGCCAAGAGGAATCCGGGAAGCGCGTGACGAACCGATTTCGAGTCCTGTTGTAAATATCATCACTGGGATGTAGGTACAGCTATCTAACGAGTCCCAAATAGGACAGAACAAGCGTCCTGGATCCAGCTTGGCAGCCACAATCCATATTAAACAATACTTGTGTATCATCGTTATATTTAGGCAATCCGCTCAGGATGCACATATTGTGGTGGTTAATAAGAGTGGCGGACTAGGCTCAAAGAAATTACTCCCCAAATGAGAGGGACCGTATACAGTCATTGCTAGGCGTGGACCGGTATACACCATCAAGAAGGACAAGAAAGAGAAGCGTGTAAACATAAGTCAATTGCAAAGATGGATATGTTAGAATGATGAAGCAAATACACAGAAATAACCAGCGACCACAGAAGCAAGAAGGTCGGCGCGCACACGAGCACAACAGTTAAATTGAGGGACGAGTGTGGTGGATACTACTTATAAGGTCATCAATAAGTAGTAGGTAGCAGAGCGTCAAAGGAAATTAGGAAGAATCAGTAAACAGCATATGAGGCGAGTCGCGTAGTGGCAAGGAGTAAAGCAGGATTAAAATACAGAGGAGAATAGAGAACAACCAAGAGAAGCAAGCTGATAAACGACACAGTCCAGAGAACGCGGAGGATGTGCAACTTGATGATTGGAATTAATGTATGTAAAATTTTATGACACACTCTGTTTTCGCCAAACATAAGTTCACTTGCCCAATTGGTCTGTTTTACAATATAACAACGGATATTGGTTAATTTCAGTCTATAATAAATCAACGGAACTATCGACATATATCCTAATTGTGGATAACTCTACGACTATGATAGACATAAGATTACTTGTGTTGTTTATTTCAAATATTCGAAGTTAGTGACAAGCTTCACTATTCAAAGTAAAGCATCGGATAGTTTGTTGCTTTTTTGGTTCACTGACATTTTAAATAACAATAGCAAAACTAATATAAACACACACACTTACACATACAAGTTGATTGATTGAGTATTTCATTATCAATTGCATTTTTCATTTATCATATTCACGATAATTTCCAGATCTTTCTTCTTTACATATTTTTTCGACATAATATGCACTAAGGAGAGTAGAAGACTTTATCAGCCTTTCACGAACTCCATACAACTTTGAAGTCAACCAGATATGCTCAATAAACAAAGGTCTATCTAAAGTAATTTCCTCCTAATTAACAATAAATTCAACTGTAGGCACAACTTTTCATTAAGAATAGTCAAATCTTGGAATTCCCTATCAGTCGAAGTCCATATAAATCCTACCAAGTCCTTTAAGAAAACTTGATTCATACCTAAGGACACAAAACTGCTAGCACTTCTTTTATCTATACATTTTTTTTACATATCCAGGTCTATACATAGTGGGATTAATAATCCATTGCTACTAGACACTGAAGATCATAAAACGAAAGCCTTTTCAATTCAACCCACAACTATATAGAACTTTATATTTTAAGCACGTAGAAAACAATTAATGTCATGTAATTAATGCATCCTTTTGATGAACAGATGCAATTTCAAATGGTTTTAAAAACTTACGTAGTAGATAAATCCAGAGTAACCTACATATAATGAATAGAATCACTGGTGGTTGATTTGAGTTCTCCAAATTAACTCTCTGTTAACATTAGCTTCATTAAGGATTACATATCTATAAATCACTTAATCATACAATTACAGATTATGCTACATTCTATTCATTAAATCTTAGGATATGATTAATTAATAAAATGCTGATTCCAGTTGAAAGGAAATGATCTGCTGGGCACCTAAAGAAGATTGATTATCTTGGTGAACTACTTTTCTGTAGAGTATTACATTATTTTTGATTGTATACAATGTGGACATTTTATTCTTATTCTTATTACGTTACCCTTGCACCTATTCTTCTGTTTAACACATTAACTGTTAATATTATCATTTCTCATTATGAACTACGATTAATTGTTTGTGTATGTTACTCCAGTTCACATTCACTATTACTCCTGTTTTGCATAAATGTTAATTTCCTAATTGGTTGACGGTGTAGTCTGATTTTGTGTATATATCAGGAAATGTTTGAAATGGAATTCGATTCTGTTTGGTTGGTTCATCAATTTTGTGTTCTCTGATTTCCAGCTTCGGACTAAGTACGCATCGGGCAGATATGTAGTGAACAGTTGGAAACTCTCATTTGCGCACGTTATTGTAAAATTCGTGCGCGCAAGGTCGCATCAACATGGTCATATGAATCAATCATATCAGCCCCTGTCTAACGGCATAACAAAAGATAAGTTAATGGAACTCAAGCCTACAATTGGTTGACGGTGTAGTCTGATTTTGTGTATATATCAGGAAATGTTTGAAATGGAATTCGATTCTGTTTGGTTGGTTCATCAATTTTGTGTTCTCTGATTTCCAGCTTCGGACTAAGTACGCATCGGGCAGATATGTAGTGAACAGTTGGAAACTCTCATTTGCGCACGTTATTGTAAAATTCGTGCGCGCAAGGTCGCATCAACATGGTCATATGAATCAATCATATCAGCCCCTGTCTAACGGCATAACAAAAGATAAGTTAATGGAACTCAAGCCTACAATACAGAGTATAGAAGGTAGAAAATCATTTTACAACTGGTTTCTTCTATTTACATAAATATACAGATTATTATAGACCACTAAATAGAATGAATAATCAACGAAGTGTTTAACAAAGTAAATTTCGATGAGACAGAAAGCACTTTTTAAAGTATAGTATTTGAAACAGTTAAATCACTTAGTTATCAATTCATAGGCTGCATGTCTGGATCCTTTCTGCACTTGATACATCAGTAAGTTAGTTGTTAAGATGTTTGTATGCAACTTAGAGTATTCCAGATGTCATAAAATGTGCCAATGTTACTGTTGTTATTTTGGTATATGATAGATCACAACAAACAGATAACAATAATTAATGATCTTTTAACTATACTACTAAACTGATAGAAATAAGTAATATTCTTATTATTAATGTGTATCATGTACTTGTAATAAAATGGAAAGTGTATATATCAACATTATAAACTTAGCAAAAATCATATCCATTCTCTTTAGGTTAAGATTTCTTCATCATTCAGATACTGTCTTATACATCAGTTATAAAATCGATCTTATAAATGGATCTTCCTGTACATATAACAAAGAATTCATGAAGTTAAACCAATTTATTATCATTCCTTTTTATTTATAACTTCAATTTTTAATTTTTCGTATAATTTACGACGTTTCTTCATAATTTCATTATGTTGTTCATCTATTGAATGACAAGTGTTCTAAAATAAAATTACACAAATCGAAAGTAAAATCTTACAATGTGATTGGTTATGTAGAAATGGCGGAGAGTTTGAAACTGATTATTATACTTTAATGAAGTTAGATAGAGATACTATTAAACTATTCAATATAAGTATCAGAATAGTTTAGAACTATTCAGTAGGGTTTGTTGGGAAATTCATATCGAAGTGAACTCAAACAGTAGAGTATCATTAAAGATATTATCAAATTATGTTGGTAAAAAGGCACATGATTAGTTGAAGAAATGATAGATAGACAGGTCAAAGAAAATATGACTGTATCTTGTACACATACATCATAGATTGTTTATCATATCCAGTGGATACATATGATGTCTTACTTACAGGATTCTCAATCGTCTTTTTACGACTACTACGGTAAAGTTGAGATTTTGCTGTTAGCTATCAACTTAAGTGTACAAATAACTACTCCAACACATCATATACCTTGAAAACCTTCCGTTTGATCTAATGGAGAGAACACATAACGAAGCCTTTTGTTAATCTTCAATCTTACTTAATTATATTAGTCAACTTTATACAATCTGTTTTTTAAAAAATCTCAGCGAAAAGCATTCTTATGCCAATCAGAATAGTTTCCATTGGTATCAGTATTATTCTTTTATCGTAGCTTTAGCAGCCAAAAGTTCTCAGATATCAGATCGTTCAACAGCCGTACAATTTTATTATTTATTCCGAACATAAATACGGACATTTCATCAATATTCATCTGAACAGTGAATCAAAAACTAGAAATAACAACAGAGAGTACAATGTAAATCCAATGATCGAATTAGAACTTAGTATTCTAAATCGCAGTCACAAAACCACACAGTGAGAACTTGGGAGAAGTACTAGAAGAATTATATTGTATTAATCAGAAATGGAATTACATGTAGTCGGTGGCACTCAGTCCTCATAATCCAGGAACCAACAACCAAGTAGTCATGTGGATAGTCTTCACAACTTTTCAGTGCTTCATGATTTTCAATGATCGTCTAGTTCAGACCAATTTGTGATATCAAATACAAATTGCCTTATAGATATTGTAGTTCACAGTGTACGTTTATTTGAAAATAAACTATACACGAAAACGTAATTTTGGAGATAACTTGGTTGCAACTGCCATTAGACAACCGCTGATTACCTGGAAGAACTGGGCAACCGTTTCGTCCTAGTGTGGGACTCTTTAGCAGCGCGCATCCACGACCTCATCAGGGATCCAACTCAAGACCCTCTGGTTCTGTAACGAACGCTTTACCATTAGATTACTAAATATGAGCCTAAAAGTTGATATTCGTAATTCAGTCAATTCGTGATACGTTTACGCTACTTCGTCCATTGCTATTGGAGGGAAACAGCCTCACACCCGGCACTGTTGAACTCCCTTCGTTACATCTTTTCACTAGGACTTCCGTAATCACCACGAGAAGTTTGTCACTAATAAGCTGATATTGACTGTAATTGAGTGTTATAAAGATTGTTGAATACCAGTTTGATTGTGGATATGCACTGCTGAAGAGTCTCATACTTGGATGATACAGTTATTCAGTGATTCCAGGTGATCATTGGTTGTCTAATTAACACCATATCATAATATCAAAATGACATTTAAAAATCTCTACAACACTTAATTACAATCAATTGACATAGAAATATAGTATTATATAAGTTAGACTGTGACTGGCAAGTGGAATCCAGGACGCGCGTTTCGTCCTACTTGGGACTCATCGGCTGGATGTACCTGCATCCTAATGTTGATGTTCACAGTGAGATTCAAACTCAGTCCGTTTCGTGTATAACGCCACCACGTTCACCACTAGACTACTGAGTTCAGACAGTCACACTTGTGCAACGGGCACATTGGTATTAGGATGAACTTGTATAATCCCGTTGATTTGTTATAGACTGAAGTTGGCCAGTCATTGTTGCTATATGTGCATCCTTAGCGGATTATCTTGATATAGTGAATTTTTCACTAGTATTATATCACATCAACAATGGAATGCAAGTACATCTAGCCGATGAGTCCCAAATAGAACGAAACGCGCGTCCTGGATTTCACTTGCCAGTCACATTTTTTAACTTATATAATACTTTTGAAAAATTCGCTATATCGAGGTAATCCGCTCAGTATGCACATATAGTAACAATGACTGGCCAACTTCAGTCTATAAAAAATCAACGGGAATATACAAGTTCATCCTAATAAAAATATTGTATTAAATTCATGTTCAATTTAATGTATTTGTTTTATATTTCAACTTACATTAACATTATTATACATTAAATTGTTATTAGTTATATTTTGTACATGATTACAAAATAGTTGTTCATGTTGTTGTTTACAACGCATTTCAATTAATAAATCACGTTGTTTACGTAGAAATGCTTGTTTTTCAATGATGAATTCATTTTTTGTTAGTTTATGTTGAATAGATTCATAGTTAGGTAAATGATGATTCGATGATGATGATGATGAAGATGGCGATGATGTCACAGTATTTCTTGGGAGATGATCAAGTTTTATTCTTGATGGAATAATAACATTTTTAAGTTGTTTATCAGGTGTAGAAATCTTGAAATAAACAAAAGAATAGAAAATAGAACAATTAAAGACAGAGACAGTTGCAACGTAGAACTTGGTACATGCGTATGTCAGTTCAAGTTGCCATGCCTCAATTAGCAGATAGAGATTAAATTGTCGAATCAA
Organism: Schistosoma mekongi; assembly: GCA_034768735.1. Lineage (NCBI taxonomy): Eukaryota > Metazoa > Platyhelminthes > Trematoda > Strigeidida > Schistosomatidae > Schistosoma > Schistosoma mekongi. The sequence goes on from CM068311.1 coordinate 13,940,717, forward strand.
ATCCCAGAGTGGGGAAGATAGTAACAGAGTTAGTATTCATGGAAGGGAATAGAGACCGAGAAGATTTAAGAAAATATGATCCAGTAAAGAGAAAATTATGATAAGTTCAGAAACTTAGGATTTGGAGGAAGACAAGGAATGGATGCACCTGCGCCATTGCCAACGATTTTTAGCCATATCACCCAAAGTCTCTAACCATTTATTACGAGCGTCACGCGGACCCCAACCAGGTAGTCTGCACCTATTAACATGGCTCAGCCTAATTGTCAATGACTTCATGGACTGGTGCCATGTTTTGGTTCGGCCGCCCCTAGCTTTCTTCCAGCCTACTGCTACACCAGACAATATTGCTCGTCGAGGTAGGCGGCGGTCAGGCATACGTAACACATGTCCTAACCACCTTAGCTGATGAAGATTTACTATTGATGAACAATTAAAGAATAAAGTATGAAATAATAATTTATTCTTATAGGCAACAATGAAAATTGAATAATATAGATATGTCATGAAATGAAATCCATTTTAAAAGTAACCAATTAAACATCAGCAACAGTGTAATATTTGAGGTCGAACTTAAGCATTGAATTATTCATTTAGTTAATCAATCAAGAACAATGTAGAATCTATTACATATGCTGAAAGGTATAAGTTTTCATACCATGTAAGCAAAAACAAATTAAAAAAGAAACTTACCAAATTAACGTCACAATATGTATATACGAAAGAATAATGAAACTTAAGATGTAGAAGATCATAGTGGGTTGTGTTAATATGACCAATTCTGAGCTATGTCACCCAATGTTTCCAGCTAATCATTACAGATTAAGTAAACATGATCTCAGTAAATCAGCAAATGACTATTATAATATCAACATATAGTGTTTAAAATTATTAAAATATAAAATTTTTTTTGTAACATCATATAGTAAACATTGTGGTACTAAACGTATTAAATGACGACTTCATGAGATGCACATTGAAATTCCTCGATTTCAATGGTTGTTTAGTATAGGTAAACTTGTGATATCAAATTCAAATCCATAACACCCAATTACAATCAATATCAGCTTTTAAGTGAATAAATTTAGACAGCAATTTGTAGAACTCTAACAGGTAGACACGACCAACGGAGTTCAGTCATATAGGGTGTGAGGTAGTTACCCAATGATAGCAGTGGTCGTGTAAATTGACTGAAACTGTAAATATAAGCTGGTGGATGACGGCTTACTGATTTAAGCGTTATGCGTTTGCTGAGAAATCTGCTAGTTTTGTGTTCAATTTACTGGTGAGGTCATAGGTATGCACTGTTGAGGAGTTATACAATAAGATAAAATAGTTACTAAATACTCCCTGAATTTTAAAGGTTTTTTAACCCAGACAAAATCTCATCGACATCATCGACATGCTTTCAGAGTGAGCATTTTAATCGTCGGACTTCTACGAGATTGGCCTCCTTCCAGGAAATAAACCTGTTGACTTAGAATATGCAGATGATATAGTTCTCCTGGGTGAAAATGCTGGCAAAACGCAGCGTCATTTAACGCCTTAAGTATCAATGTGTGCATGCTTAGAATGCAATTCTCCCCCATCCAAATGTAAAATGCTTCCTCAGGATTGGCTTGCTTTGCGCAGAAATTAGTGATACGGAGAAAAGCATCTAAATATGCTGACCCCTTCACTTATTTTGGGAGTCTCATCAGTCCTGATGGTCTGGTGTCTGATGAAATCTTGGCTCGCATACAGAAGGCTCAATTTGCTTTTGCCAATTTTCGTCACTTGTGGCATTAGTAAGAAATCTGTCTACTGACCAAAGGATACGTTTACTGTTCAGCAGTTCGATCCGTTCTAGTTTATGGATATGAAACATGGCCATTAAGGATAGAGGATATTAATAGGCTTCTAGTATATGTTCATAGATGTTTTCGAAGGATTGCTCGTGTTAGCTGGGACCAGCGAGTAAACAATACGTCGGTTAGGAATAGATTGCTAGGTAAATATGGTAAATCGATTGATAAAGTAGTGAATCTTCATCAGCTGATGTGGTTAGTACATGTTACGCATGCCCAACCACCTCCTACCTTGACGAGCAATGCTGTCTAGTGTGGGAGTAGGCTGGTAAAAAGCTAGGGGCGACCAAATCAAAACACGGCACTAGTATATGAAGTGACTGACAACTCGGCTGATCTATGTTAATAGGTTCAGACTGGCTGGTTGGGGTCCATGTGATGATCCTAACTAATATGTAAAGACTTTGGGCGATATGGCTAAAAATCGTGAAGGTGCATCCACTCCTTGTCTTCCTCCAGATTCCAAGTTTCTGAATTCATCACAAATTTATTTTTACTGAATTGTTTTCTTAAATTATATCTTTGATCTCTAATCTTCTCCACTAATACTAATACTGTTACTACCTCCCCTTTTCTGGGATTTGGTCAGACAATTTAATCTTTATCTGCTAAGTGAGGCATGGTAACTTGAAATAATGTACGCATGTACCAAGTACTACTTTGTAACTGACTGACTAACAACACATTAACTGAAAAACTATTTTGCACTAAAAAATGTTCCAGTTATATACATATTGTGTCTATATTATTTATAATGTGGTGTAGTCATACATTTCAAGCAAATAATGACGTGAAGTTTTGTAAGTTTGAATTATTACAAGATAATACAAGGTACTTAGATGGTTCTATCTGTACTTCAGATTAATCAATTGGGAAGATGAGACAAATTCATCTGGACAGTTGAATGTCAAAAATTACCTACAAGTGACTTTTATGAATACATCAATGTATAGAAGAAATACTGTATGAAATGTTTTATAAATGATGATAGTTAGAGATTACAATACAGCCCCTAGTGAAGATTATGCTCTAATTTGTAACATAAACCCACTGAATGAACTTAAAACAAGCCAAAAATGTCAGACAAAACACATTGATCTAACTATAAACAGGTCGTAGATAACCTAAGCCGTTGCGATGATTAGTAAATTAAGATAATTAACGTAACAGAAAATATCGGCTGGGAAACTAATAAATTACAAAACAAGTGAGGTAATGACTTCAAATACATAGATCCAATTTGTGAGTAGTGTTTTGCGTGAGAGACTAAAGCAATCTCACAACAAGTGGAAATTTATATGTTCACAGTGTACGTTGGGGCTTATGATTATATGTAGTTCGCCAAAGTGTAGGTGAAGTGTGACTCGAATTCGCAACATAGTGGTTAACTATGAAATTTCATCATTATGATACAGTTATTAGAAACACAGCATCCTACACAGTCTTGGCCCTGTATTACTGTTTAGTTAACCTAGTCAAGAGTTGTAAGCAGTAGGTGACACGAACAATAACAATGTTGACTGTTAAGGTGTCCTTGGGTGAAAATCAACATCAAGGTGGACATTAATTACGTTTAAAAATATAAGAGGCAAATAGTTTTAGTGTATAAATCAAAACTTTATGCAACTTGCCTTCATTAGTTCCTCATCATTGTGTACATGATTTTCAATGACCTCACTGTTAAGCGTTTGTTTTATTGCCTAAAAAAAGATTTAAAGAAAAGTACAAGAAAATAATCCAGGAGTTATTCAAAACTTTGTTTATGTTCAATAAACATGTTGTATCTAACACTTTTATCTTCCAATAATTTCGTAAGAAAGTACTTCATATTGATGTTATTTCTGATACACGGTTGGCCGATATTATCAATTCTATTATCTACCGAGCTATTGCTTAATGCTAACATCCAGCCTTGCCTTAGTCTATTGCACAGGCACAAGATCCGACTGATTATCAAGAAGCCCACTTGTTACTCACACGGATATATTATAACCAATAATACACAAGATATATATGCATATAAGACGCAATCATTATCTTGTGTCTATCACATAATATTAACCAATCATATGTCTTCTTTCAGATATGTCAATTGGAATATAATGTTAATTAACAATTACATTATAAGTAATTAAAGGTGTTAGCAATCGTCACTTATGAACACGTCTGTGTAGAATAGCACAGTATACTAGATGTTCAACACAAATTCAATGAAAGTTAAAACGTACACATAAACCATTAATGGAAATTAAACTTTAGCAGTACTATTCTCTTTTAGTCACGTATAATGTACAACTGAGTAGGTACGTATATTGGTGTGACAAATTTTGAGCTGAGTCACCCATAGTCACCAAGCAGTGGTTACGACTGTTGTCATGACCTAGTATCTATCGATCAAAGTCATCATGAACTGATGTTATATGTTGGTTTAGCGAACCCAAGTTTTCTTTCACCATACACTACCAGCCTATATCGTGCAATAAAGTAGGCAGTTAGTAGTTGGGGATTTAAAGTACATCTCCTAACCAACTTAGTAGGATGATTTATCATCTTCCTTTAAGATCTTGTGTCTAACCTTTTTCTAACTAACCTAGTGGTCTAAACAAATGCATGTATTGTACTCATCTACTAAATAAGCAAAACATTCCTAAATATAAATTAACTCTACGAACACCGTTAACAACTTTTATATAAATAAAACCAAGTAGATTTTATAAGTACCTTCATCATTCCATGTCTTTGTTGAGATTTTTCTATTAACATATCGGTTATTTCCATTTGATTTATTTGTGTAGAATTATTCAAGGAATCATTATTGTCATCGTATAAAAGTCTAAAGATAAAATTAATTTAGAGATAAGAAAGTTTCTTACTACAAAGTAAAATGAATTGATGATCAATGGTTATTTTATTTTATTTGATTGAATATATCATAGATTGATGTTGGCAGGGTACCATTGGCAACAAGGGAGCACTGGACAGCTGTTTCGTTCTAGTGTAGATTCCGCACCAGGGGATTCAGGTTGACGCGAACGCCTAACCATCTGCACCAATGGATCGGCATTTTGCTTGTTAGTAATTACTTAGATAAAATTTGAAAAGGACTTATTAACTTTCCATATCTTCTAGATTAATTCTTCTCAATAACTGAATATATACAGTCAAGAATAGTGGTTATATGTTAATTAGTGTAATGTAACTTGACTGTAAAAACTGCTTGTTCGATGTTTCATGTTACCAAAGACATACATTTAGAGTTAAGTTTAAGAAAGTCTTATTAAATCATTTTATTATTTTCGTCATAAGGTCCACTTTGATCTAGAATTCTTGATTGACATTATGACTATACACCTTTCCATTTCAACACATACGTATGTTGTTCTTGTTTATATAATGGACTATAATTGGTCAATCTTTATTAATATCTGTGCATTTTGAGAAGATTGTCTCCACATTCCGAATGTACGTAAAAATGTTTAGTAGATTCAGAACGTAGTTAACAGTGAAATACAAGATTCGCATTCCATTCGATTTAGAACTTATCAGCTAGATGTACTTGGATTCCGAACCTAACAACTAGAAACGTTACAATTTTACTAAAAACTTTCGACTAAATAGCTGTGTAAAAATATATGTTTAGGATGAAAATATTACAGTATATGATATCAACAGCAGTAAGTTTCAAATCCCTATGATTTAGTCTCATTGAAAAATTTTGTGGTTATCCGAACTCAGCAGTTCAGTGGATGGCGCGATATCGTTTAAAGTCAAAAAATACTGCGTTCGAACTAATACATCAACATAGGACTCCATTCTAAAAATCCACAGGAAGAACAAACAAATTAACTTGGAATATGTGAATAACATGGTTATAATTCTATAATCTAAAGCTATAATGCCTGTAGCAATACTTGAAAATAATAAATTTGATGTAAAGTGACCGCGTCTTGTTGAAATGATGAGACTTGTTAAAAATGAATGAAACATTCCTTCGAATACTTTTTGGATGCATCAAATACTTCATTACTACTTTGCCAGTCTATGATGTACACCATCTTTAAATGAAATAACCAATTAAAAATGCCTATACATACATAGAATTATTTTCATTCATCTGTTGAATATAACGTAATGCTTCCAATTGTAATTCAATATTCATCAAAGTCATAATATGATAAAATAATTCAAAATTCCAACATGCAATTATGTAAGAAATTGAATTCAAATTAACAATATTATCTTCAGTTATTTTATAAGTAGTATAAACCTCTTGTATTCTATTGTAGTTTATTGATGAGTTATCTAGTAGACTTTTAATCTAAAAAATAAAAAATATGACATATGAAGGAGTTTGGAATTGTTACATCGAATCAGTAAAAATGTAATGATATGATATAGTTGAGTGATAGCTGCTGATTAGAGTAGATTACTTGTTTGAGCTTTCTGTATGAACCGGTGTTAAAATCAAGATCATTAGAAAAAAAACATGGGTGTTTTAAGTAAAGTAACGTGCTTGCATACAAATTATTACCGGAAAACTAAACACGAGCAAATGTACAAGTGTTATGTGACTCGACTGAATAGCTCACTAGAAACTACGATTTACAACCGAAATCCATACTACCATAGATTGTCTCGTCAAATTAACGATTAGTAGATAGTATGATAAGTGAACCGTTCTGACTTCATAATTCTGCTGTCGATGATCATATAATCGGAAATGAGCGGTTGTTCATAGTAGTTAACTGTGAGCTGGACAATTCACCACAATCATAAAGAAACCGTTTAGGAAGCATCCTGAAACTTTTAGAATGACGACCTAAAAACCATCTTTTTAATTATATAAGGTTAAATTTATAGCTACAAAGTTGTTAAAAATCGAAATTTCTATAAAATTAATATACGGCGTAGTATTATTATTTATTGCAACCAAAAGAAAAATTGTTTATGCGCTCATGTATTACAGTTACATGATATTTGCATAACTGAATAGTCAGATACGTATCTTAGAATCAATTTCAAATTGTATCGAATTAACACTTCTTGATTTTATAAGTATATTCATAAGAGATAGCTGATGTAAATTTGTCTAATTGCAGGTATTATCAGATCTTCAGGATTAATGGTCTAGAAAAGTCAGACAAGGATGTGAAACGTCCCTGAGGCTTTAACAAAATGTAGGCACCTGTGATTTAGATAGGATATTTTTCTGTTTATCAAAGGGTGAGAATACTGTAAAGCGGTTCGCCGTTTTTACTGTATGTCTTTCAAAGCAAAGTACACTTTTGGAAAAAGGCTCCACTCATCTATTAATAGAAGTTGGTGTACCTCAAGGTGCAGTTCCATTCTCTTTTCTGTTTTTATTTTTATTGAATGACTTGCCCTCTTCTATGAAAATACTTTTGTTAAGTAAACAGATGATTCTACTACTTGTATGCTAGTTTTTTCTTCCTTAAATTGTTATGAAATGAATTGTTTCTTAGCAAATGTTTAACGATAGTCTAGTTTGAATGATCTTCAACTTAATTCCGCCCAAATGTCAAACAGTCAATTTCAGTCTAAAACATGAAAAATACCTTGTGAATTCACACGATGTAAGCAAAATTGGAAACTCTATAATTAAGACTTTGTCGAATGTTACTTATCATGGTGTAACTTTTACTTATGACCTATCTCGGTCTTCAGATATTTTATTAATAATAAAGAGGACTTTTTGTTTAATATATTACGTGAATCAATTACGTACTTTGATATTACTAAGCACCTATTATTACAATTTGTCGGTTCCTGCATATAAATGCTTTATCACTCCGTATTTGGCACATATTCAATATGATAAATTTGTAAGCGTCTATGTAATTAGATACCTGTGCTCTTAAAATACTGATTATTGTGTAATGCGAAAATTCTTGCTTCTTGTGTTATCGTAATCTAAACTATACAAATAAACACATGTCGCCTTTGTATATATATACATACCGTTTTTAAAATGTGTGCTTGGAGAAAGAGTAAATTGTTGTTGCCGAAAATCCATATTGTATTAAACATACTATTGAATGAAGCTATTATTATTATAACTAATTTATGGTCACGTTTGTTAGCGTTGGTTTCTATGCTGTGGTGTGATGATCGTGACCAACAAGTGGTCTTGTGTAAAATGGGTCAAAACTGTTTGCAGTGAGGTAGATACAAGTATTCTTTACCTGTTTCCACTTATTCAGCTTCAATTCTGTTTCAAACATTTGACGCTGCAAATCGACACTAACTTTCAGAACCATATTCTCTCTATTTAGTATTTTTATTGCCACAAATATCAATACTACATTCATTTATTTGGTACTTATCTTGTAAATTTTATTTTCCTGGGAATATAGTAAACTAAACCGATGCTCTTTAGTACTTGTTTCTACATAAATTATGAACGACTAGGATTCGAATGCGATCCATCTTAACATGTATCTAAATACAACATATATTTGTAAGTATCATTACAAGGGTTTGGTATTCAGTAGACTATTTATAGAAACAACATTTAATACACTCTATAAGTAGAAATAGAAATTCTGATGCTTAGTGGCTAAGTACGCTCTACCTCTTTAGAGAAAAAACGACTAAACAACACATATGTATTTTTTTACTTTCACAATACATATTTGTAAAAGAAGATGAGCATGCATCTAAAACTAATATGTGCATATATCCAAGAATACTATTACTTTTCGCTTACCATTTCTGAAAATGATTTATGTATGGTATAGTGCTCTGTATGAATTTCTTCTTCACATGTGAAAACTGTAATTATGATAGTGGTACATTAATTTAGTTGTTAAAATTTTATAGTTACTGGAGCAGTGTGCTTCCATAAATGATTCAATATGTGCTAAAACAGTTGGATCCATACAAAAAGTATTCAATTCTTCACTAGCCATTATTTCGACAGTTTAATTAAAAGGTTGACGTTCGAAAACTCTGAGGTTAAAGAAAACATAGCTGTTACATGAGACCATGAAGTTGAACGTATAAAATATCCTAGTCTAACTGAGTAAAAATGCAAAAGTGTAGGAATAATGTCTTATTAACGATCAAACGAAAAGTAGTAATTTTTACATTAGAATTCGATTTGATGATATGTAAATATCTCGTATCCATATAAAGTAGGCGTTAAACAGCTACTTTACGACATAATGAGCATAACCAGTCATTTGATGTTACCCTACTAGATTTCGTTTTCAAAGAGATGTTTGGCTCATTCTATGACAATATTATTTATGGTTGTGATAGCACCAGATAGAGTAAGAAGAAGCATACCACTAACATGTACTTTAGGTGGTTTCACAGTAAGTGCTTATTCTTACGAAGCATCTCAACACAAAGTTGCTAAACAGCTTTGCAATCATTATAATTATAGACAATGCAAAGACGTTATATGAAATATTCGATTGCGATGAGTGATGAAAAATTTATTAGCAACGGTTTTACCCCTTCAAAAGAATAAAAAACTGATGTGGTTATTGATGCACTGAGTAAATGAATCTACATTAGCCAGTACAATGAACTTTACAAACGTAAGAGAAGCAAATGCTGTGTAATAAACACATCGTTGTGCGATATGTGTAGAAATGATGACAAGATTATTGTTGTGTTTTGGAAGCACAAGAACAATTATTGAAGTTAATAAATATAATGGATTGTTGCGAAAAACTCCATCTATGTGGTATTTTTAGTGAGTTGCACATCTACAAAAAGTACAATCATATTGTTAAAAAATATATGTTTACGAGAAGTGCAATACAATCAGTATACAAGGGTACTTTAAAAAAAGCAGATAGAAAAAGGAGTACTGAAAAATAAACATCTCTAATCCCACATTTAGGGCCGAAACAATAAGGAACATAGGAAACGTCTCAAAGTCATGGTGGGCACCCGAAAGCATTATGCTAACGACAGAGCATGTTGTAGAACTTTTTATTTATTAAAAGCTTGTTATTCGTATGCAAACTGTGGGATTGTTAAGAAAAAAACGTTAAATTACTAATGTGACAAGGAAATGACAGTTTTCAAAACCCAAGGAACACGGGATAGTTGTTGCATCCGTTATACTGAGTGCTAGTGTAAAAGGTGCATCCAAATGGATTCTTTCTTTGCTCGTTCCAGGCTAGAATTGAAACGAATCCTTGTTTCATTTATTGAGTAGGAGATTAGAACTAAAGTAACGACGGTCGCTTCACTTGCGTATGCTTCTGAAAAAGCGACAACTAAGTGGTATGAAAATTGCCGTATAAAATGTCCCGGCATATTAGTTCCCTTATAAATCCAATATGGAGCTCCACGTCCTCGAGGACGTGGAAAAATAGTCAAATTAGTCGACGAAGCATTGATTCGTTAATGAAAGTATAACAGAGGACGCCAGGTTAAAGAAGATCGGGAAAATGGCTCCTTTTTCTAGCACTTGTAGCTCTTTGGTATATGAGACAAATCATAAAACAAAGGACATTATGAGAGGACGCGGGACATCTCGGCTACTGCGCTCCTTGGGCTGGTAGAAAAATACATCCTACCTGGAACAATAATACATAGTAACAACTGGAATCCCTATGAATCACTTTCAAACATAAGGTACGTACACAGGGTCGCAGTGCATAAGAAACACCTCGTTGTTCCATCAACGGGAGTTCATATACGCAATATCGAATCAATTTGGAGTCAAGTTAGGTGTGTCTTGCGACCGTACTTTGGATTGAAAGGTAGGATACTATGGAGTAATCTAGATAATTAATTATATAAAATGAATCGTAAAATTAGAATAACTTACATAAGTTCTTAATTGATATTAAAACAATATACCCTGTATAGCATTTTAATTTCAACTACAAACAATTCATTAAAAATTGTGAATATTTCACTGCATTTCAAATTATAGTTAAGCCTTAATATTATTCCTATATATTTTGAAAATATGAATATATATATATATGTACACACACTCAATGTGCGCGCTTATACTCGTACACAATATCACCTTGACAATGCAATATCCAATAACATTTTAGGAAGTTAGTTAAGATCATTTGATTTATCTGCTCTGGCACCTTGATTTCAAATCAGGCTTTAGGATTATTGGTATATTTTAGCGTAGAAATTTCAGTTAATGGATTGCTTAATATCCTCCGGATGTAGAAGTTGGTTTGTTGGATAAACGTGGTAACTATTAATCACAAAACCTTGAATTTGAAAAATACTGGAGGCTATCACGTTTCACAATAACTGGATAGGTAACAAAGTAGTGAAAAAAGTACAGGGCACAGCCGAAGTATGAAAAAAAGATGGGACAACGAAAGCCAAAATACAACCTATGTTTGGAACGAAGCGGACTGAATTCAAATCCCACTGTGAATATCAACATTGGGATGCAGGTACATCCAGCCGATTAGCCCCAAATAGAACGAAACGCGCGTCTTGGATTCCGCTTGCTGGTCACAATCTAACTCAAATATATAACTTGTGTAATAACGCTATATCGAGGCAATCCGCTCAGGATGCGCAACAGAGACTGACCAGTTTCAGGCCATTACAAACCAATGAGAAAATACAAACTGATCCTAATCACTATGTCTAATATTGTTGTAACTAGCTGGCATAGACACTATGGTTGGTCTCTTAGTGTTCGCATTTTCATGCTACCGGTTGTATTCCAGAAGGTTGATGGTGTTTACGATAGCTATCTTGCTGCTCGATTGCAATCTTCATAGTGAAGTAAGCATTAAAAAAATGCCAGCGTTTTCTTTAATTTTTATTCTTTTTAATTTAGCCTTTTACTCCCTGGGCAGTTAGTCTGTCAAGAGTGTTATAGGTAGAAAGGCTTAAAGAATGGCAGAGAGTTAAATGGGAGGAATACCGAACAGTTAATGGATGAAAGACGTCAGAGAACAATTGAGGGTGGTAGTGTCATAGATAGTTCTGATAATAGTGACAGCAATAATGATAGTGATCGTAATAATAATGAAGGTGATAATAGAATTAAAGAGATAGTACTGACAGTGGTAATAATAAAGTGATAAGAGTGACCAACCAGTGTGATAGGAAGCTGTTGGGTAAAGAGCAGGAAAGTGAACAGGGGGTGAAGCAAAGGTAGGTGACGGTAATCCGTCAGGGTATATATTGTGACTTGGTCTCATTCTAAAATTGTCTATCATGGAAGCTTCAGAAATATTAGTTGGAAGAATGTTTAAATCTAAACAGACAGTGAGTACGAACAGATGCATTCTCACTAATGTCGTTGCTCTTTGGTGTGGGCATTTTGAGAACACCACGGTAGTAGCTACTGAGTGGTTTACATGGATATAAATTGTTATAAAACAAGTGTAGGTGGCTTAGGTGAACTGACAGTAGTGTTAAATTTGACAACAGTAAACAATAGGCATAAAACTTGGAGGACCTTATCATCAGGAGGTTGATGAAATTCCGTGTGTACTTAAATATTAGTTCAGCTGTCTCAAAAATGTGCACAGTAAAACGACCGAAGTCACCGTAGTAGAGAGATCTTTCCAGATTAGATAGTTTCTCACTGAAAAGAGGTCGTTCGCACTCGAGTGCGTGCTCTTTGCTATAAGATTCCGCAAGAGCACTCTAATTGTAGATTATGGTTGATCTGAGCAATATCACCATGAATAAGTGACCTGAATTGTCTAGAATTTTGTGCGCGGTTATTAAACTCCTGTTGTTCCTTCTGTAGCGAGGAGAGAATAAACCTAAACAACGTAGTCAGTCCTCATGTGATCACAAATTGAATCCAGTGAAAAAATTCGTGGTCTGTGTCTTCACATTTTCCAACACTGAACACTAGTAGAAACCCATATATTTCATTTTTTTCGTGTTAAGTTGTGCTGCACGATTCCAGATATTCGGTTGCGCTTAACGCATATGTGGTGTCTGCCAGCGTTTACCATATTTTAGATAGTCTACTAGTTTTATGTAAGGGAATTAGTTGTAAAATTAAAGTGAACTGAGGTGAAGCTACAGAATAATTCACTTCTCCCATGATAAACTGGGTAAATTAACAAAATGAGCTATTTGATGAATAAATAAAAATAGTCAGCAAATATGTCATGGAAATGTGCACTGATTTAGACCCGTGTTTAAAATGATAGCTGTCGTGTGTTCTAATGGAGGTAATTAGTCGCACGTTCAAGCAGAAAACGAGATTTCATGGTTACCTGCTATTTGTTAAATCTCTGCTTGAGAATGCAGAATGATATGGCTTAAGTTATAAGAGCAGGCAGGTTGCTCCAAATATAATAGACGCCAATAAAGCATATGAGTTCATCTGGATGTTTTTGCTTAATGTGTAATTCTATGGAGATCACCAAGGAGTAAAATGCTGTAGATTTCCGTTATGTATTATTGTGACGAATTATATAAACTTTAGCAAGATCCTTGTACTCGTCTTTCCTATTGTCCTCGTGTGAAATTATGTTACCAGAGAGGACAAATAAAATGGACAAATATGTGTATCAACCAATTGCTTAAGCATACGTATGATATCAAGTGAAATGCTCTATTCTTGCCTAAAAATACAGGACTTAAACCCATTTGTCATTGAAACATATGTGCTTTGAATCTGCGAGAAATTTTCTAATATCTAATCTCATCGTACCTTGGAAATGAGTTTCTTCATAATGGTAAGACGTAAAGTCGACTGTTTCTGTTGATTAGAATTCTCGCCTGTACCATCATTTCAGAGACATAACCTTGTAAACCACAATGGAAATTCTTGGTAAGGATTTATGAATTAGCTGCATGCGTTTCGAAATGCCCAAAAAGAAACCTGAACATGTCGACATTTACATTTCCTTGTGTAAGCATGTTCAATGTGTGCTTGAACTGCCCCCACATTACTCTCCTTCTCCCTCTCTCTCCTAGTTTACTCGAACTTTGTCTTCATTCTTAAATCCAACTTCCTACAAATACGCGGATAAATCAAGTGCAACCATTCTTTTGTGTGTCAGGTCGAAGTGTTATAGACAAGATTTGACGCACTAAGGACAATCATGGATCAAACCTAAGTAACTTCAATCCAACATAAACAGTTCTTATAGAAGATGTTGTATATGACTTTATCTGTCGTTACCCAATCGCATTTTCCACGGTCTGATATGTTTGTGATTGTGAATCGTAGGTACAACAAAAGACCATTGAGCATAAACCACTGATGACAGTTATGGTAATATATACATAAGCTTTATGCTTTTTGCCATCGGCTGAGCTGGCTTATTTCGCATGATCGTTTACGTAGTCTGATTTTCGTCGTGTCAAATGTGCCTTGTGAAACTGTCTAACTTACACCACCTCACTCTATAACCCTTGTCCTCCATAACCTTAGTAGCCAGATTTCCTGGTTAGCACAAAACTGGCTAGTGGTAAAGTTGTATTTATGAGGATAATATTAGGAAGGGTTACAGACAATTCAACAAAAGTCTAATCGCGATGAGTCCTATAATTTGGATTAATTGGTATGCCACTTTCAGCCCCGTCTTTTACTTTCTGTCCTTAAACAAGATCACATTGAATGGTGCCAAATATCAGAGTGTAATGGCAGATCCAATCGATTATGGTATATCTTATTTTAATCACATACAACTTATCTACATAAAGTATTTTTTTGAAAAAGCCGTTTTGGGTTTCATAGAGGTTTACATGCAATACCATATCTACTAACAATCCTAACCATAACTAAACCTATAGCAGACACGATAATCCTGCCAATTTACTAATAAACCAGTTAGTCACCCAGATGCAAAGTATTGCTGTAACATGAGCAATAATGTAATATATATATATATATATATATATATGTAGCGGTAAATAATCCCCAAAATAAATAGTTACATAGGTTTCGACATTGATGCTGACCATGTTTGTTTTAGCGGACACTACTAAGTTGAAGGCGCTCGGTCACGCATCACAACCAGATCTCGCCACGCCGTACCGAAACAAGCAACCCTCTCTAGTTTGCCAGCCTAGACGTTGCTAACCTATTGTCGCTCCATTCACGATCAAATATAACTTCTCTTCCATCCTTCATTGCCTTCTGATTTCTTCTCATTCGTAAGAGTGGGTTCAATCGTTAGAAGTTGCTCTGGTAATAATCCAAACGTAACTTGGTCATATACCGGGTGTAACTTCATTGGTGAGCCCGACGTGATCTGAACACGTTCAAAACTGTGAGTTCGTTCCTGTTTGTCGTTTTTAACAGTATTTTTGGTGTGATTATCTTTTTATTTTGCACGTTTTGATCGCATTTATTTTTATATTTTTATATATTGCATTTATAGCATGACTGATCAGACACCTAAGTTCATTAAGATTAAAACTCCCACACCCCCGAACTTCCAGCTCATTCCTTTCTGGACAGAAAACATAGAAGCTTGGTTCTGCTACACAGAAGCCGAATTTCGAGACCACGCTGTGACAGATCCACGTGTTCAATTCCTTGCCGTCGTAAGGTCACTTCCGCGTGAATTGAACAGGTACGTCACCCCTTTCTTTTTCAGCCCTGATTGCCTAGAACCCTATGACCAGCTCAAAAGATCAATTCTTAAACGCGGAGACTTGTCCGATAGACAACGTCTTGATGAGTTGTTCCACACCATCGAGCTAGGTAGTGGTTCAGCAACGGAAATGTTGACGCGCATGCGAGAGGTAATTGGTCAACGCACCTTCGACGAAGGTCTTTTCCGTCAACTCTTCTTATCAAAACTGCCACAACAAGTGCAAGCAGTTTTGGTAACGTTTAATAACAACCCAGTAGATGAACTAGCCTCATCTGCTGATCGAATTCTGGAGATCACCAGAACTCGCGACAATCAGGTTTATTCCATTACCGAAAAACCTCAGGCCACCGAAAACGAAGTAACGAAATTGTGTAATGCTCTTTCGCGTTTTCTTGACCTGAAGGAAAGACACCGACCGGACGATTCTCGTCGACGAAGTACGTCACGGAGAAGGTCGTCGTCTCGACCTCGACGAAACGAAAATTCACATTGGTGTTGGTACCACAACACCTATGGAAAAAATTCCAAGAAGTGTAGAGACCCCTGTTGTTTCCCTAGACATAAACCGATTGTTGACGCATCGGGAAACTACCCCGCCGGCACGCGTTAGCGGCAACCGTAGCCGGTGGAAGCAGCCGCCTGTTATTTATCACTGATGTGATAACGAAGGTTCGCTACCTCGTCGATACTGGCGCAGAAGTTAGCGTTCTTCCTGCAGCTCCATCTGATCGCCACCATGAAGCTGCGTTCGATTTACAGGCAGCCGATGGAAAACACATAGCTACGTATGGCAAACGTTACGTCTACTTAAACGTGGGTTTACGAAAACCCATACACTGGATTTTCACCATCGCCGATGTGAAAATACCCATCATAGGCATGGATTTACTTAGCCACCACAACTTGCTTGTGGACCCTAGTAAAAGGAGATTAGTGGATAGTAACACAAATCTATACGTTCGTGGAACCGTGGCTACAGGTTGTAGCTTATGTCCTCTTCGTTTTAAACATTCAATTAACCCTTATTTTCAGCCGATACTCGACAAGTATCCAGATCTGAATAAGACGTCATCGAAATTATCATGTGTAACCAGCAATGTTACACATCACATCACGACTACAGGTCAACCTGTATTCTCCAAAGCACGCCGACTGGCGCCTGAAAAACTAAGGATTGCGAAAAACGAATTCGATCATATGATTGACTTGGGAATAATTCGACCTTCCAGTAGTCCATGGTCATCTCCATTACATATGGTCCCGAAGAAAGATAGCAATGACTGGCGTCCCACCGGTGATTACCGACGTCTTAACGCCCAAACTACGCCTGATCGTTACCCTTTACCGCATATCCACGATTTAACGGCCACTCTGAAGGGAATGACAATATTTTCAAAACTCGACTTGGTAAAGGCGTACAACCAAATACCGATGTCTGAAAATGATATCCCGAAAACCGCTATCGTAACTCCATTTGGCCTTTACGAATTCCTCCGAATGCCTTTTGGGTTGAGGAACGCAGCACAAACATTCCAACGCTTCATTGATGACGTGTTCCGCGGGCTTGACTATGTCCATGCATACGTCGACGACTGCCTGATAGCAAGTCCAGACGAGGTAACACATATGAAACACTTGGACACAGTCTTTAGTAGACTGCAACAATATGGAGTAACCATAAACATACAGAAATGCCAAATCGGAACAACCTCGTTGGACTTCCTGGGACATACTATTGATGCGAATGGTATACAACCCCCAAAACACAAGGTGGCGTCTATTCTGGAATACCCGGAACCAACCACCATCAAGCAGTTGCGAGCTTTCAATGGGTTGGTAAGTTTCTACAGACGGTTTATACCGAACTGTGCATCTGTCATAAAACCACTAACGGATCAGCTTCGTGGAAATAAAAAAATGGTCACAATGGATGCAGACTCAAAGAAAGCCTTTACTGCGACTAAAGAAGCAATAGCCAATGTGACTATGCTGGCACATCACAATACCGAAGCCCCTGTCAGCATCGCGGTTGACGCATCTGACTCAGCGATTGGCGCAGTTCTGCAACAATGGACTGACAAAGCTTGGCAACCATTAGCATTTTTCTCAAGACGACTAAACGATACCGAATCACGATACAGCACTTTTGGTCGTGAACTGCTAGCCATGTACTGTGCTGTGCGACATTTTCAACATTCCATCGAAGGCCGGGAATTTACAATATTCACCGACCATAAACCACTGACGTTTTCTATGAGGTCATCTTCAGATAAGTACTCTCCGCGAGAGTCGCGTCATCTAGACTACATTTCCCAGTTCTCTACTGATATACGACATATATCTGGGGCTAACAATGTAGTTGCCGACGCCTTATCACGAATACATGCCTTGAATCGTATCCAAGGAATCGACCTTGTTGAACTAGCTCGACTTCAAAATGAAGACAATGATCTTCATCACGAGTTATCCACAACAACGCTTAAACTCCAAACAAAGACGATTGGAAAAGGTAAGAACACTTTAATTTGTGATTATTCTACAGGTACAGCCCGTCCAATCGTTCCCAAGAGTTATCGACGAATCATCTTCGACACATTGCACAACCTCTCTCATCCTGGAGTTCGTGCTACGTCTAAACTAATTGCCCAGAGATTCTGCTGGCCAAGGATGAATAAGGACATCAAAGAATGGGCACGCTCCTGTGTGGCATGTCAAAAGAGCAAAGTAATTCAGCACAATAAATGTCCTCTAGGCACTTTTCCAACTCCCGACTCTCGATTCAACCACGTCCACCTTGATTTGGTAGGACCCTTACCTGAATCAAACGGATTTTCTTATCTTTTGACATGCGTGGACCGTTTTACACGCTGGCCAGAAGCGATTCCCTTAAAAGACATCACTACTGAAACGATTGCTCGTGCTTTCGTCGAACGATGGATAGCGAACTTTGGTTGTCCATCTACAATAACGACAGACCGTGGACGTCAGTTTGAATCTGGATTGTTCCACTCTCTGACAAAACTTCTTGGAGCGACGCGCTTCCGAACAACAGCCTACCATCCACAATCTAACGGTTTGGTAGAAAGATTTCATCGACAGCTGAAAGCATCACTTTCAGCTACAAACATGCCGCAGTGGACAGAGGCTTTGCCACTAGTCTTACTCGGTATCCGAAGCATGGTAAAAGAAGATGTCGGGTGCAGCGTGTCTGAACTAGTTTACGGAACGACTCTTCGATTACCAGGTGAGTTTGTGGAAACCGCTTCCACCTCGACAAACTTGGATATAAATTCTTACGTGAACCGGCTTACAAATGCTATGCGTTCAGTTAAGCCAGTTCAAACTCGACGACAATCGACAGACGCTTTCATCCAACCCGCCTTAAAATATAGTACACACGTTTTTGTACGTCGTGACGCTCTACGCCGACCTCTTGATGCGACTTACGAAGGACCATACAAGGTTTTGAAACGTGAAATAAAGTACTATACGATCGATAAGAATGGACACGAAGAGAACGTCAGCATTGACCGCCTCAAAGCAGCTTACCTAGAAGGTAAACCCTTCGATGTCCAACTCGCCACAACACCGCCGAAACTCGACATGAGCAAAGTCGCCATGCCTCAAGCAGCAACCAACGAGCAAGTGGAAATTCAGAAGAGCTCCATAACGCCGAGAGCTACACGTTCTGGTAGAAATGTACGATTTCCAGAACACTTAAATGAATATTACGTCTATTAATTTTCTTTTCTAATTTTCCACTATGTGTATTGTGAATATCTATATATACAAAATAAAAAAAATTGAATAAAAATATTTTGTTTTTACTTTATGGTATGCATTTTTGTTTACACATTTTCGTATGTTTTAAAAAAATATATCAAAAAAAAACCTTTTTTATTTATTCATGTTAGCGTTGCCGACATTTTATGCGTTTTTGTAGCTGTATTTAGCCGCCAAATTGCTTTTAAATATATATACATATATATATATATTAATGAAATGCATATATTTAAATTTTTTTTTTTCTTTTGGTTTTCCAGGACGCCTGGAAACGACCAGAAGAAAACGGAAGAGAACGATAACATTTTGTACATTTTTTTTTTATGTAACGACACCCTAGCATAGGCACTGACGGCCAGAAGCTGCACAACATCCAAGCTATCAAAGGAACGTTTACCAATGTTTAACGCATTGGGTTTTATCCTTTGGCTGGTACGTCATAGGGTCCTCACGAACCCATTAGGGGGGGGAGTGAGCTGTAGCGGTAAATAATCCCCAAAATAAATAGTTACATAGGTTTCGACATTGATGCTGACCATGTTTGTTTTAGCGGACACTACTAAGTTGAAGGCGCTCGGTCACGCATCACAACCAGATCTCGCCACGCCGTACCGAAACAAGCAACCCTCTCTAGTTTGCCAGCCTAGACGTTGCTAACCTATTGTCGCTCCATTCACGATCAAATATAACTTCTCTTCCATCCTTCATTGCCTTCTGATTTCTTCTCATTCGTAAGAGTGGGTTCAATCGTTAGAAGTTGCTCTGGTAATAATCCAAACGTAACTTGGTCATATACCGGGTGTAACTTCATATATATATATATATATATATATAAGATTTAATGTTTTACCTCGACATGTCTGTCACACGATATTGACCAATAATAAGTGTTCTTTCAGACATCTCAAGTGGGTATTCAGGTCAGACGACGATTCGTGTGGTGAGGTTAGGTATTTCTCTGGCCCTACAATACTATATAATTACTTGAAATAAATATGATTTTTATATGCCTCAAGAAGAAGAGCATACTGTACAGACAACAGCAGTGTTACAAAGAAGTTTCCAAGTTGAATTGTGACTGGCAAGTAGAATTCATGACGCGCGTTTCGTCTTAATTGGTACTCATTGGCTAGATGTACCTGGATCCAAATGTTGATGTTCACACTGGGATTCGAACTCAGTCTGCTTCTTGGTAGACGCCACGCGTTCACCACTAGGCTACTGTGTCCAGACAGTTACACTTGTGTAACGGGTATACGTTAAGTCGGACGACTAAAGAAGAGTAAAAAACTTCCAGAACTGTATTTTAGAGGACTAATTCATTTATTCTGGTAGTGTGTAATCTAAACATTACATTCTTATTATTGTTATGTTCCTCTTACTCTGTCCTCCCGTTTAGTATATCTGTTGTCATTATATTGTCTCTTACTATGAACTACAGTTAATTAGTTGTGTATTAGTTATCCCTATTCACTACCACAATTTCGTCTGTTTTGTAATAATGTAAACTCCCTTATTGGCTTATTGTGTGGTCTGAATTTGTGTATATATAAAGGCATGATTAAAATACAATATGGCCGGAATTGGACTGGGTTGGATTGTGTCTGGTTGGCTTGTAGTTGTTGTTTTCTCTATTCCGGCTTTGCGGAGTGGTGGTGGGCGTGGGATAGACTCGTCCGTATTCTGATTAGCAGTTATCAGGGTCACTGTGTATTATTTTTCAATACTTAACAGCTCAGTCTAATTATTGCTACGATGAATTAATATAGGCAGCCTATAAAATAATGTTAGTTACTTGACAGAATCAACAGGTGTACCTGATAAACCAGGGACATTTTTCCGACTTAAATCAGTCAGACTAATCAAACAATTAGTTGACAGGTGGTATAGATAGCAAACATTAATATATCCCAATTCAAATAACGGGGAAAATATCATCGATGAAAAAATAATTTTAAGCCATTACGCATAACAAATTTTTTAATCAGAAATAAATAAAAAACAAACAACTAGATGATTAGTAAACAATAAACGAATAATGAAGGAAGCCAAAAATAAGTTGGTGTTAAAAACAAACACATGGAAATGATCTTCTGTACATACTGGATCTTACAATACGCTTTTGTCGGACTGAAACGATCACATTTTGCCTATTTCTAGGGTAAGTGCTAACGTGCTTTCTGTCTTGGTTGAGAAGAGGGATGTCTTCGAATATGACCTTACGACTTCTTTTTTAAGTAACCTCCAAGAATTTTTATATGCTACAGTACAACAACAACACTCATGAGTGTTCTACATTCAACTTCTTATTACAAGAGTCAGAAGTTATTTGTAAGTGGCCATTGTGAATACAATCAAATCAGATGAAAAAAAGAAACAACACGAGAACAACGGGAAAGTTGATCCTGAAACCAAATATATTCGAGAAAGTGTTGGATACAACATGCATGTTGAAGACTGGAAAGTGTATCACATCAAATTGTGAAATATTCCACCTCATCCCACCCTCATTGAAATACTTGAAACAATATTACACCCAGGTATTATTTAGTAAGTAAATAATTTACTACTGTATAAATATCACAGTATCATCTGTATACATTAAGATATTGGAATGTCGTAAAAAGAAAAAAGAAGGGGGACAAAACAAGTGATTAAAAAGCTCTCATTAAAAAGAAACATTATGTGAAAGAAGATCAATTTATAAGAAAATAAACATAATTCTATGTCATCTATACAACAATACAAAAGAAGTGTAGTATTATGATAATCTAAATGAAGCCTGATGAAATACAGTCAATGTGTATATATGTTGTAGTATAACACTTATGTAATAAATGATGTTAAGTGTTGGATACTATTGTTATGTTCCTCTTACTCTGTCCTCCCGTTTAGTATATCTGTTGTCATTATATTGTCTCTTACTATGAACTACAGTTAATTAGTTGTGTATTAGTTATCCCTATTCACTACCACAATTTCGTCTGTTTTGTAATAATGTAAACTCCCTTATTGGCTTATTGTGTGGTCTGAATTTGTGTATATATAAAGGCATGATTAAAATACAATATGGCCGGAATTGGACTGGGTTGGATTGTGTCTGGTTGGCTTGTAGTTGTTGTTTTCTCTATTCCGGCTTTGCGGAGTGGTGGTGGGCGTGGGATAGACTCGTCCGTATTCTGATTAGCAGTTATCAGGGTCACTGTGTATTATTTTTCAATACTTAACAGCTCAGTCTAATTATTGCTACGATGAATTAATATAGGCAGCCTATAAAATAATGTTAGTTACTTGACAGAATCAACAGGTGTACCTGATAAACCAGGGACATTTTTCCGACTTAAATCAGTCAGACTAATCAAACAATTAGTTGACAGGTGGTATAGATAGCAAACATTAATATATCCCAATTCAAATAACGGGGAAAATATCATCGATGAAAAAATAATTTTAAGCCATTACGCATAACAAATTTTTTTAATCAGAAATAAATAAAAAACAAACAACTAGATGATTAGTAAACAATAAACGAATAATGAAGGAAGCCAAAAATAAGTTGGTGTTAAAAACAAACACATGGAAATGATCTTCTGTACATACTGGATCTTACAATACGCTTTTGTCGGACTGAAACGATCACATTTTGCCTATTTCTAGGGTAAGTGCTAACGTGCTTTCTGTCTTGGTTGAGAAGAGGGATGTCTTCGAATATGACCTTACGACTTCTTTTTTAAGTAACCTCCAAGAATTTTTATATGCTACAGTACAACAACAACACTCATGAGTGTTCTACATTCAACTTCTTATTACAAGAGTCAGAAGTTATTTGTAAGTGGCCATTGTGAATACAATCAAATCAGATGAAAAAAAGAAACAACACGAGAACAACGGGAAAGTTGATCCTGAAACCAAATATATTCGAGAAAGTGTTGGATACAACATGCATGTTGAAGACTGGAAAGTGTATCACATCAAATTGTGAAATATTCCACCTCATCCCACCCTCATTGAAATACTTGAAACAATATTACACCCAGGTATTATTTAGTAAGTAAATAATTTACTACTGTATAAATATCACAGTATCATCTGTATACATTAAGATATTGGAATGTCGTAAAAAGAAAAAAGAAGGGGGACAAAACAAGTGATTAAAAAGCTCTCATTAAAAAGAAACATTATGTGAAAGAAGATCAATTTATAAGAAAATAAACATAATTCTATGTCATCTATACAACAATACAAAAGAAGTGTAGTATTATGATAATCTAAATGAAGCCTGATGAAATACAGTCAATGTGTATATATGTTGTAGTATAACACTTATGTAATAAATGATGTTAAGTGTTGGATACTATTGTTAATGTTCATAAGGATGATGGTTATGTAATATACTTCAATGAAATACAAAAATAATATGAAGGAGACGGATACTTGACAGACCTCCCTCCTACAATATCATGATTATCGTCATTATGATTAATAAAATTCATTACGAGAATAGAAAATTATCACAAAATAGTTTAACCAGATAAAATTTCTGTTGATTTTGACATTCTGTTGTATTACTACTTTTAATATCATTAATATGATTGTTGTTAAACTGGATCCCAAAGGAATCTGTCCTGAGAGATGTTGAATCAGTAGTAATTGGTGATGAAGTAGAATAATTGATACAATGTAAAGGATCTAAATAACCTTTACTTATGGTTAAAATACGTTTTGGGAAATTTGTTGCCTTTACCTGAGACCTTGATGTCAACGGTGTTAATGGAGCGATGAATGCAAATTCATCCTCAGAAATTGATCCATGATAATGGAATAACTGACACAATGACGAAGATGATGATATTGACAGTGGTGTAGCTGGTGAAAGTATTTTTGTTGTTGTAAACGATGAAACATGATTAGTACTTGCAACAGGTCCAGTAGGTGTCAATGAATAAGTAGAAGTAGTGCTACCATTAGTACTTATCACCACATTGACATAAATTAAATAACCATGAGTTGTCAATAGAAGGATACTAGTAGATGAATTAAGCCATTCCATTGCACGAACTGATCCGAATACTTCTTAAATGATTAACAAAATAAACAATATGGATAGAAAGGAAAAAAACGGCGGAACTGATGAAAGATAATGATAATTCAGTTGAAGGAGATATGCATTTATCCGTTTCTTTATTTGCATGCAGTGAATTCTGTTTATCGTATAAAATATACACCTATCTAAGCACTACTCTAAGTGTTTTATCTACAGAGAGTAATGGAAGCTAGTCAACGTCAAAATCCTTGAAAATATGATCAACTCTGGCAACGTGTCACCACGAAAATCAATATTTACTGTCACAATTTATTCGTTTATTCATCGTTTTCTTGATATTCTTTCTAAACATTATTATCTCTTATCACATTTGAGACTATTACATAACTTATGTTCGTTATTTGAAAAAGTATGATTATTTAGTTAAACAACGCTAGGTACTCATATAGACTACTATATGTAAAACAAACTATAACACTGGATAAATATTATCAGAAAACAACGGTGGTTAACAACGGTTTCGTGTTAGCTGGTACATTTCAATCAGGAGTTACTTGAAGAGACTGATACTTCGGGTGTGAGGCAGTAACTCACCGATGACATAGAGGAGGTTGCGCAATGTATCACGAATTGGCTGAGTTGGAAATATCAACCGTTAGGAGCCGACTCAGTGGTCCAAGAGTAAAGCGTTCGCCGCGGAGCCAGTGGGTCCTGGGTTCGATCCCCGATGTGGTCGTGGATGCGCACTGCTGAGGAGTCCCATAATAGAACGAAACAGCTGTCCAGTGCTTTCAGGTGATCAATGGTTGTTTGATTCATATCAATTCGTGATATCAAAAACTGACATTTGAAGTAGTTCACTCAGCTTCATAGTTCGCAACATTACAATTCAGCTATTGGGGTAGGGACTGAAACTCACATTCTAATTTCATATAAAACATACATTATCTCTGGATTATAGACAAATCTTGTTGGCCAGTGCCAACTAACGCAAAACCTTGGTCGACAAGTGTTTCCTACTGAATACCTCCAATTATGTAACAAGTTTTAATCTCATTTAATTGGAAATTTACACTTCCATTAATGACTGAAGTCAGTATCGGTTAGCAAGTGGTGTTTGTGATTGCATTGTGTTACATTGAGCTGGATTGTTTAGTCGAGCAGCTTCCATCAACTTTTCTGAACAATATCGTCAATAAATATATAAATTACAGTACTACGTTGGACAAAGTTAACATTTTCATTGTCTCCATCTACATAGATACCACCTACTTACCAAAAGCCACAAAGTTTAGTTGCTTATATCAACGGAGGTGAACAATTATAAACATAAATTCAATTACTATCTTTGAAATATTAAACGGAGCTTTATTAGAAGAGTGTCTTACTCAGGTCAGGCATTATAATCAATAGATACATTACAATCAACACAATCTATTAGCTAATAACATAACGGATAAACAACTGAGTCAACCGATAACAATACACCAACAGACAATAACCAATCAAATTATGTGTAAACATAACAAGCTGTTAATCGAATAAACATAAATTCTAAACAGTCAGTTCATTCTAAAGTATATAATGATGTAATGGTTTACTATGATGATATAAGCTTCATGATTAAACTATTCAGCTCCAAGATTACAACACTATCAAAAGCTTCCTTTTCACAACACACAAATTTTCTCCATCATCTTTGAAACCAATGTCAATTTGAAAAACTATTAAAAACTTTAAAATCATTCAGAAGTGCATATAAAGAACCGACCCAGAGCTATAACACTTGAACTGACAACAATAACTCAGAATTTATCATCCATTCAATGATGATTAGAGTTATTGTTTAATTTGGAGAAATTCTCGCTAGATGATATCATTCCGGAGTAAATGTATGTATAGTCAACATAGAACCTGTCACATGTGTGCATCAGTTCAAGTTGCCATACCACCATGGCACCGCAAGATTAACACCACCACCATTAGCAGAAATCACTTCAATAAAATAAAATAATAATAGTAACAAGGAATGTGAACATATAGAATATGGTTTAGGAAGCGTAGAAAGAAAGCTATGGAATAATTTAAAGCTCATGATTTGGGGGAGGACAATGAGTAAATACATCTGCGCCATTGTGACCGATTCTGGGCCATGTCACTCAGTGTTTCTAGCCACTGGTTACGGTAATCACGAGGACCCCATCCAGGTAGTCTGCAGCTACCGATACGACTCAAACCGGCAGACAGTGACTTCATGGACTGATGTCATGTTTTAGTTTGGCCACCTCTAACTCTCTTCCATCCTATTCGTATATCAGCCAACATTGCGCGTCGAGGCAGACGGTGGTTAGGCATACGCAACACATGTCCCAACCTCCTCAGTCGATGAAGATTCAAACCTCATCGACCGATTTACCACATTTGTCTAACACCCGTCGTCTAACCTCGTTATTACTTACTCGGTGATCCCAGCTAACGCGAGCGATGTTTCGTAGACATCCGTGGTCAAAAACTAATAACCTTCGAGTGTCGTCTACCCTTAATGGCCACGTCTCACACCCATACAGTAAGACAAAGAGAACTGTTGCGCAGTACACTCTCCCTTTCGTTGAGAGACGAATATCTCGTCTACGCCATAGGTGATGTAAGTTGGCAAACGCCAAACGAGCTTTTTGAATCCGTACTGAGATTTCGTCAGATACTAACTCATTACGGCTAATCAGACTCATAAGATAAGTGAAGTGGTCGACGCGCTCAATTACTTCGCTCCCTATCTTTAGTTTAGGTGTTGACGAAAACCAGTCCTGGAGCAATAGTTTGCATTTAGAGGGGGATAAACGCATTCCGAAAATGCTTGCATTGGAGCTAATTGCTGTTAAAAGCTTCTGTTTCGTATCAGCGTCTTCGCCAAAGAAGACTATATCGTCAGCATATTCTAAGTCAATAAGTGGATCTCCTGGTAGGAGATCAATTCCTGAAAAGTCAGACGATGAAAGTGTAATTTCCAACAGTATGTCAACTATGAAATTAAACAAAAATGGGGAAAGTGGGCAGCCTTCACGGACACCACTTGAGGTTACAAGTTCAGATGACAGTTCACCATATGCTTTGACACAACTAAAAGTGTTTGAGTAAAGAGCCTTAACAAGTTTTATGTACTTTAGGGGCACGCCTCTCAATGAAAGACATTGCCATAGAACTTCACGGTCTACAGAGTCAAATACCGCCTTCAAGTCAAGGAAAGCCACCATTGTCGGGCGCCGAAAAGTATGTTTGTGTTCTAAAATCTGACGAATGGTGAATGTCTGGTTTATACAACCGCGACCAGGTTTGAAACCAGCCTGATTTTTTCGTATTTGTGGATCACGAGTTGCAGTTAAGCGTCTGATAATTATAGAAGCCAGTATTTTAGACACTATATTAGTCAAACTAATTCCTCTTTGGTTATCCCAGGACGACTTTGATCCTTTCTTATATACTGGGAGGATAAACGGAGTAAATATTATCTTTATATTTGTTATTAATATACAATCTTACCAAATGTTAAAGGTTTTCCTGTGAATAAATCATCTTCGCATTCTTCTGTTAGATAGATAGTCCTCAATAGATTTTGTGTTTTAGCAGACCAACAATCAAGCCTTCCATCTAATTGTTTCAAAGAAGAATAAATATGATACTTCATTAAAAATAAACGGCAGAAATTTAAGAAAACTGTTAATGAATTCATTAAAAGTAGACGTTTATGAGTTATAGTATAACAAACTATATCGTTGAACAATGGAAGTTTTAAATACGTACAATCCTATAAAACAATATTGTAATAGAAATGTAGCGCTTGCTATTAAAATCGAAACCGACGAATTAAATATGTAGAGGCTATGATTATCCCCTGCACATGCCGACATTTACAATTGTACATTTCTTTGTGTATACATGTTCAATGTATGTTTGAGCCTCCCCCCCCCCATTACTCTCCTCCTCTCTCTCCTAGTCTACTCAAACTTTATCTTCATTGTTGAATCCCAACTTCCTACAAATATGCAGAATAAATCTAGTGCAACCACTTCTTGTTCCGCCCGCATATGATCACGAGTGTGTGTGTATGTGTCAGGTCGAAGTGTTATAGACAAAATTAAGCGTACTAAGGATAATTATGGATCAGAACCTAAGTAATTTCAGTTCAACATAAACAGTTCTCATAACAGGTGTTACACGTACCCATTTTATCTTCACCCATGATAATTTTCACAAATCAATGGAAAGGCCACAGATGTACACTATCAAGCATTATCTGACTGCCAATAGTCCCTTGACAGTCGTTAACAAAACACCCATAAGAATTAAATACTGTTTTAGAGAGAACATCCTATACAAGTGAAACAACATTTTATTGAGATATTGACCAGCATAGAATTAAATATTCGATCAACCGTGATTTATTTTACATACAGACGATTAATTTTTACTTACGTATTGTAATCCATATCATGGACTATCTACAGCTAGACAACTATTGAAAATTAGGAAGTACTAGATAAAATTTCTGTCATATCATGAGACTCCTCAGATGTGAGCATCCGCAATCTAGTCACAAAACGAAACTAAGATCTCGATGTCTCGTGAAGAGCACTTAATGCTCAGACCAATGATATCAAAATGCAAACCATTGATTACCAATACATTGACTTGTTCTGGATAGGTTGATACAATGGATCGACACAAAATGTTTGTAATAAAATTAATGTTCTTAGCCGCTAAAATTAATAAGTGGTAACACATCATTCCTTTTCACAGCTAGTTTACATTGACGTGTGTAGATGAAAAAGAGTATTCACTTTTATTCAATATGGTGCTGTCATCTAGACTAATAACGAAAACTACCCAATTAGAAACATACAGCTTAGAAAACTAAACGTTCCGTAATAACACAACCACCTGAGCTACAAAACATCTCCATGATTTCACATATATATAGATATATATATTCACACTAACCTGGATGCAGATATGTCCAAACACAAGTACGTTGACTTTCATTCTCTTCTACAAAACATTCACATCTATCCGTTAATTGTGAATTTTCAATCAAGAAATGAGTTACTACAGACGATTGTGAATGGAACAATGATGGAACAAACCAAGATGAACGAAATTCTAAACAGTTTGATGACTCTGAAGATAATGAGCGAATTCCACTCTGTGTATTATTCCATGTATAACACAGTAATTTACCATTATATTGACTAAGCCAAACGTCAGAACTACTACAGATTTTAGGGACAAAAGAAAAATAACCAAGAAGAATATCACAAGAGGATTTTCAGGTTAGTAGTGGACTGGCGAATGTAACTAAGCATTCAATGAATGAAGGGGAAGCAGGTATGGAGAAAATTGAAGATGAAGCGAGATAACGAGTAAATAGACCTGGGTCATTGTAAGAGATTCTGAGTCATATTACTTAACATCTTCAATCATTAGTCACAATAGTCCAGCAGAACCCGGAGAAAAACAGCTCCAATCAACACTCAAAGACTTCATAGACTAATGTCACGTATTTTTTCAGCCGACACTAATTTTCTACTGTCCAACAGCTACGTCAGTCATCACTGAACTTCAAGGTAAGCGGTGATTGTGCCCCAACAACGTCAATAAGGGAACATACACAATCTCATTAACTTATTTACATTCTTACTTTAGAAATCTGTTTGTAAACTTAGCATTAGTTGGCTGAAAGTTCCAACAAACGCTAGTAATCTTTTAAAAAGATATACTAACATATACGAGTAGGCAACGAATATCATCTACTTTTAAAGGCTATTTTTCACATTTATACAATAAAACAAAGCAGAACGCTGAGTATTAAACTAATACTCTGACTCCCAAACTAACATCTCGCCTACGCCACAGAAGACATAAGTTGGTAAAAGTCAAACGAACTTTCTGAATCTACACCAAAATATCTTCAGACCACTGCCTTTCTTTTTAAAAGAAAATGTATAAAAGTAATTAACACTTACCAAATTTGTGGAAGAATAATACCTGAATACACAGGTTGATCATCTATATCTATGAAAATAAGTTCTTCGAATTTCAACATTAAGTCTGATAGAATACTGATGTTCACAATACAAATTTGTGGTAGTGATAAACTTAAAATAAACTGAATACATCTATTAATAAATGATAGTGACAATGAATTTGTTGGTAAGTATTGATCATTGTTCATTCGATTCCCGTTAAAATAATGTATTATATGACCCAATATAAGAGTGATTTCTTGAAATAAATTTTTATATTTAGCATTATTCAGTGTAGTTGTATCTTTACTCAATGTATAACATTGTGATAGTTGAATATTAAAGAGACAATAGAATTCCAATGAATTGTTATTATCTGATCTGAAAAGGAAATATAATAATTTGAAAAAATTATACTGATCTTTGTCAACAGTTGATTGAAATTAGGAATGTAAGCCACTAAATACTAACCCAGTGGCCTGACAGTTAGATGCTCACCCTAAGTGTATTGTTTCGTAACAGACGAACACTAATGAGAGATCTTATTTTAGGTTGAAAAAATTTTAAAATAATTTCTAGTTTCTGATAGTTGTCTAGCTACAATCAGTTTGTGATATAAAGTATAGTATTCTGATGAGAACAAGTTAATTGAAAATGGATGAGAAAGGTGACTTATATTTTTTCTTTCAGTCAGGTGACTGGATGATGTAACTTTCGGTCACTTTTCTATTCACTTAGAGGATAAATAATGAAGTTTAGAAGATTCCATTTTAAATCATAACTTTCACTAAATTAGCGTTTTCGTTTGATATATAGAGTTGCGCTACAATGGACACTTCTATAGCAGACAATTTCGGATAACTCCAGTCAGTTAAAATAATATACTCAATGAAAATAACAAAATTATAGTAAAATCAAGCTAGCGATTTCAAATTAGAAACTCACATTCGAACGAAAATACTTACTGTACATGGGCCTTCCCCTGATCTTGATATGTCCGGCACTTAGAGGATATTGATTATCTTCGAGAACTGTTGTTCTGTAGACTATTTCCTTATTTTTGGTTGTATTCAAGATGAACATTTTATTTCTATTATTACTCACTTCCTCCTGCCCTATCCTCCTATTTAACATATTAACTATTACTATATCATTTCTAATTGATGAACTATGGTTAGTCAATTGTGTATACGTACTCCAGTTCACATTCACTATTACTTCTATTTCGTATAAATGTTAGTTTCCTAATTGGTCGACTGAGTGGTCAGATTTTATGTATATGTAAAGGGATGTGTGAAATAGAATATGATTCTGCCTGATCGGTCTATCATGTTCTTCTATCTCCGGCTTGGGGCCGAGTGGGCAAAGAACAGGCGCGCAGTTATCTACTAGGCATACCCAATTGGCGTTTCGATAACCCAACCACAATTATTTAGCGTCATAACAATAACAAGCCTGTAATGTTGTCTGCCTTGACTAAATCACTTACGACGCAAAAAAAAGACTGGTATCTCACCGCCAATTAGATGAGTCTAGTAGATAACTAATTCCGCCTGTAGCCCTCCTAGGGTTACTGCCGGTCCCAAGCCAGGGTAAAGGAGGAGGGTTGGGCATGGGGCTAGCACCCCCATCCCGTAAAACCCAAGCTTGCTAAAAACGCAAACCAGATTAAACAAGATAAACCATTTAAACTCTGCTCTGGGAATAGAAGGATTGTTTATGACGCCTCATGATGAAAGCCGAAATTCTTCGGAAGTCATGAGGCCGATGCCCCCCCCTTCTAACAACCAGAGCAAATATTTTTATAGGTACATGGAATGTTCAAACAATGTGGGAGAGCGGGAAGACAAATCAAATAGCTGCAGAATTGAAGAGATACAACTTGACAATACTCGGAATCAGCGAAATCCATTGGACTCAAGCTGGACAGAAAACATTGGATTCGGGAGAGACGCTACTATACTCCGGCCACGAAGAGGAAAATGCTCCTCATACCCAAGGAGTTGCTCTGATGCTGTCCAAAAAAGCACGTAATGCACTTGTGGGATGGGAACCACATGGACCCAGGATCATCAAAGCATCTTTCAAAACAATGAAGAAGGGGATTACAATGAATATTATCCGATGCTATGCACCAACCAACGTCGGCAACGACGAAGACAAAGGTCAGTTTTACGATAGACTGCAATCAATTATAGCAGTGTCGAGGAAAGGATCTGACAATCCTGATGAGGGACCTAAACGCTAAAGTCGGAATGGACAACACTGGATACGAAGAAATCATGGGACGACAAGGACTGGGAGACAGAAATGACAACGGTGAAAGATTTAGAAACCTATGTGCCTTCAACAAATTGGTTATAGGTGGTACAATATTCGCCCACAAACGCATATACAAGGCTACATGGGTCTCACCGGATCATACTGCTGAGAATCAAATCGATCATATATGTATCAATAAAAAATTTAGAAGATCAATGGAAGATGTAAGAACCAGGAGAGGAGCTGACATAGCTTCAGACCACCACTTGGTGGTTTCTAAAATAAAACTGAAGCTAAAGAAGTAGTGGACAACTAGAGTGGCAGCAGTACGACGGTTCAATACAGGCTTTCTCCGAGACACTGACAAACTCAACGAATTCAAAATATCTCTCAACAACAGGTTCCAAGCCTTACAAGATCTGCCGAAGGAAGAAGAAACCACTATGGAGGATAACTGGAAAGAAATCAAAGAAGCACTAACGTCAACGTGTCAGGAGGTTCTGGGCCGCAAGAAACACCATTATAAGGAATGGATCTCCACTGAAACATTGAGCAAAATTCAACAAAGGAGGAGCAAGAAGACAGAAATCAACAACAGTCGAACAAGAGCAAAGAAAATCAAGGCTCAAGCTGAATACTCAGAAGCAAATAAGCAGGTAAAGAAGAGCATTAGAGCTGACAAACGGAAATACATCGAAGGCCTTGCAACGACAGCGGAGAAGGCTGCAAGAGAAGGAAATATGAAACAGCTATACGACACAATGAAGAAACTGGCAGATAAACATGGTAAACCAGAGCGACCGGTCAAGAACCAAGAAGGCAAGACACTCACTGAGATTCAAGAACAAAAGAATAGGTGGGTAGAACACTTTGAGGTACTCTTGAAAAGGCCAGCTCCACTGAACCCACCGGACATCGAAGCAGCACCTACAGATCTCCCGATAGATGTCACCCCACCAACGATGGAAGAAATCAAGATGGCAATCAGACAAATCAAAAGTGGGAAAGCAGCAGGACCTGACAACATACCAGCTGAAGCACTCAAGTCAGATATCGACCAAACAGCAAGGATACTCCACGTTTTATTCAAAAAGATCTGGGAGGAAGAACAAGTGCCGGCAGACTGGAAAGAAGGACATCTTATCAAGATACCAAAAAAAGGAGATTTGAGCAAATGTGACAACTACAGAGGGATCACGCTACTGTCCGTACCAGGGAAAGTCTTTAACAGAGTATTGTTGAACAGAATGAAAGATTCAGTGGAGGCTCAACTTCGAGATCAACAAGTTGGTTTTCGTAAGGATCGGTCGTACACGGACCAAATCGCAACACTACGGATCATCGTTGAACAATCAATTGAATGGAACTCGCCACTGTACATCAACTTCATTGATTATGAGAAGGAGTTTGATAGTGTAGATAGGAGAACACTATGGAAACTTCTTCGACACTACGGCATACCAGAGAAACTCGTCAACATCATCCGAAACTCTTACGACGGAACACAGTGCAAAATTGTGCATCGAGGACAACTGACAAATGCATTTTCAGTGAGGACCGGAGTCAGACAAGGTTGTCGCCTACTCTCACCTTTTCTCTTCCTCCTAGTGGTTGACTGGATCATGAACACCTCCACATCTGAGGGAATGTACGGGATTCAATGGACAAGTAGGATGCAACTCGATGATTTGGACTTCGCAGATGATCTAGCTCTCTTATCACATACACACCAACAAATGCAAGTGAAGACAACCAGTGTAGCAGCAACTTCAGCATCAGCAGGCTTGAACATACATAAGGGTAAGAGCAAGATCATCAAATACAACACAGGGAGCACCAACCCAATTCAACTTGATGGAGAAACTCTGGAAGAAGTGAATACTTTCACATATCTGGGGAACATCATCGATGAAAAAGGAGGGTCCGATGCAGATGTAAAGACAAGGATTGGCAAAGCAAGGGCAGCATTCCTACAGTTGAAAAACATTTGGAACTCAAAACAACTATCAACTAACCTCAAAGTCAGACTCTTCAATTCGAACGTGAAGACAGTCCTGCTGCATGGAGCTGAAACGTGGAGAATTACTGCAAACATCATCAGACGGATATAAGTATTTATAAACAACTGCCTACGCAAGATACTGAATGTCTGTTGGCCGGAAATCATCAGCAACATCTTACTATGGGAGAGGAAAAACCAACTTCCAGCCGGAGAGGAAATTAAGAAAAGACGTTGGAAATGGATAGGATATACATTACGCAAGCCATCCGACTGCATCACGAGACAAGCACTAACATGGAATCCTGCTGGAAAACGGAAAAGAGGAAGGCCTAAGAACACGCTGCGTCGAGAATTGGAAGCAGACATTAAAAGGATGAGCGGCAACTGGAAAAAATTGGAAAGGATTGCTCAGGACAGAGTTAAATGGAGAACCCTGGTGAGCGGCCTATGCTCCTCAGCGAGGAGTAACGGGCATAAGTAAGTAACTAAGTAAGTAAGTAAGTAAGTAGATAACTGCGCGCCTGATCTATGCCCACTCGGTCCCAATCTGAAAGCATTGTGTGTATAAACAAATCACTTTACAAACTGGATGATAATCATAGACCTGTAGTGTTATAGAGGAAACATTTAATGAAACCCTATTATTCATTATCGAAATCAACAGTATTGGGTGATTGGTGGTACACGTAAATGCATATATGAAATACATATGTACATGATACAACTAAAATCCAAGAATTATTTCGCACATTGAAACAGTAAAAGTTATATTATAATTTACAACAACTAACACTATCCGCTATGTTTTCAGTGTTCAATAAGTGTGCTAAATCTAACATCCTAGATCATTTTACTCTTAGTAAGTGACTGAGCGCTGCATATTAGAGTGAAATTCTCAGAACAAAACTTAATTTCAAGCTGAAACTTTCGGTAATGTACAAAAATTTGGTAGAATTAAGCACCGAAAATTTGTTTACCGCATAATTAGGAAAGATCATAATTTTATAAACATAATTCACCACAAATGTGGGCACTCAGACACATATAGCAGTAGATGGTCTTACTTAGGAAACCAGTCTTCCAGGCATTGACCTAAAGATGTAATACACAAGACAATGGAAAATTGTCAGAGGATGAAATCCCATGGCAGTTAGTGAGCAAAATAAGTTTATATGCTATTTATTCCCTAGGGATCCTGCAGCTTATGTGCACAATAGCTTAGGATTTTCCAACTCCCCCTAGCTGAACATTTCAAATCCACCAAACTGGCTTTTGTGTAGAATGTTCGCTTTCATCATCATACTTTCGCAAACAACATTCTAGCCATCTGATGGCAGTAAGTAGAATTTCCATGGCAGAGGCTATAATCATGTGACCATATGAGGTACATTTCACGTGGGTGATATATCTGGCCTACGAGATTTGTGACAGCTTAGTGATAGGGTAGGCAGTTAGGTGATAAATCACAATTAAGTGAATACATAATTGTAACCAATATATATTTATCTTCTCACTTTGTATGTGTGATTTCTCACTCAGTATAGCTTATAATACATGTATCGTATCTGACTAATCTGGCTCCTAAACAAACAGTCAGATAAGTGTATATGAGTAAAAGAATAAGGAAGCGCTGGGACTAGCTGTAGATTATCATGTCGTGTATATTGTCAGCAAGAAAATAATTCATCCAACACGTGTACATATAACAGAGAAGGAGAACAAACTTGTCTTAGCAACGGTTAGATAAGAGTATTTCGAAGCAAAAAAAAACCTACTATGTCAATCTATCTTACACTAAATGTGTGTTTATAACAGACAAGTATCGATAATTCAATACCTGTTGTAATGTAGTCTCTTTAATGAAAACTATGCTGTAATATGTAGAATTCACCAATAAAATGAACTGAAAAATTGATCAAAAAAAAAAAAAAGAAACCTGAATACAACGTGAAAATAATGAACATTGAAAATATCTCCTTCTTTCGCCTCTCTTTTTACTTACCGATAAATTTTTAATTCACCAAAATATGTTAAACATGTCATTAATATTGGCAAAATATTGAAATTATCATTTTTCATTATCATTTCATTATTATTGTTATTATTATTCTTTAATAAACGTAAATGAATTGGCCAATCACAGAAATTTATATTAAAATGAGAATCAGTTATAAGTTGATGTTTTAAAATGGATAATTTTGGCCAAGAAGATAATAAAATGGATATTGGATATTGAATACTATTCAATGATAGAATGTATAATAAACCTAATTTCATTGATTTCACTTTATCATCATTATGTAATAAAGATTCATGAAGAGGATTATAACCACCAAGCCATAAATTATGGTTGTTATCTGAAAAAAATAAATAAATAAAAGTTTCATTAAAAAATGAATGTTGCTTTTCTTTTGATTAATAAAATTTTAATTGATTGAATTCATTACATGTAGGCAGGGTATCATTGAAAATCAAGGAACACTGAACTCCTTAGCAGAGCGCACACTAGATTAGTGACTTGTGAAGATCAGACTTGTCGAGAGTAAGATAGTTATCACTTATGATAATAGATGTTTGTAGCGTTGTATATTACAAATTGATGAAAGTAGGAATTGTACAAGAGGATCCTGGCCAAATGTTTCAGTATTAAGTGATCGCCAACCTGTAGCCCCTGGGGTGGAATCTAGGGTGCGCACTGCTGAGGATCCTCATACAAGGACAAAATAACTGTACAGTGCTCCCTATTTGTCAATGACACCCTGCTAACATCATACTGTAACGAATTCAATTAACTATTACATAACCAATAAAAACACTTTTTTTAAAACCTAAACATACTGTTATATTTTGAAAATCGTAATTATTATACAACCAGTCTTCATCTTTACCCTAGCCTGTAGAATTTCGTTGTTCTTATTATTATCATAATAATTTACTCAGCAAAATCAATTAGTTGGTACACGTGAATTAAAACACTCATATTTAGAACTGCATGTATTAGTGTTGAGACACGATGAGGAGGGTCAGGAGTAAACTGACGGATATTATTTCTGAAGATCACAAATTACACTACAATTGAAGAACTTGATATTTAAATCTGATGAAGATTTATTAAAATTATAATCTGTGATCTGAACAATTTGATTTTAAAGCTTTCATTATCATTCTAGAGAGACGACATTACCAGCATGAACTTTAAAAAGAAGTGAATTATTATAAAATTCCCCACCAGTGAATGACAGATTGTTCTGTTATCATAAGATTAAATTGCCCGTTGTCCACCATGATTAAGTTACCATTGTTATATGCACGCTTTTGTTGGTCATCGATTCCTCAAGCTTTATCTCGTATTTTACAGACCCTTGTGGATTTTCTGATCCATTGGTAAACTAAATCTATTCCAATATGATTATT
Organism: Schistosoma mekongi; assembly: GCA_034768735.1. Classification (NCBI taxonomy): domain Eukaryota; kingdom Metazoa; phylum Platyhelminthes; class Trematoda; order Strigeidida; family Schistosomatidae; genus Schistosoma; species Schistosoma mekongi. Next base: position 13,978,636 of record CM068311.1, read on the forward strand.
GACTGTTATGCACTGAAATGAATGCCAAGACTTTAAAAGATTTGTGACCTATTTTATGCTTCCCTTGCCCAAAACTTCAACGATTTCAAAGTCAAACGTGTCTTAAATTACGGACAAGAACTAATTAAATCCCAAGTTAACAGAATAAAATTTTTAGTCAGTTATAGATAAATCCTAATAACTTACTTCTGTTGGAAGTTTGCAATGATGATGCTGTTTGTCCATGGAACGGTAAGACTAAAATTAGCAACTCAAGTTTCCAGAGCGCAGTCGTATTACCGACTGTACTGAGGCGTGATAAAAGTAAGATGTTTCGTTGAAATAATCAGCATTCGCAAAGATGCTGACTTTCCTTAGAGGAAACGCCAGTCTCGAAAACAAAACATTTCACATAATCCTAAAAAGTTCGATCGCCTGAGGTAAGTTACAGAGATAACAAGTTCGAAATTACCTGCAAACAGGCCCTACGTGCCCAACGTCACTCAGTTATCCACTGGTCTCAGATGTGATATTTTACATCTAGCCCAGCTTCATTCTTAGATGTCCACCCCATGAAGTACATAAAAGTTACAACAGCTTTCATACCTCGAACACTAATGAAGATCGCATATTTCAATGAAAAATAAAAGATCGATAACATATCATAAGCAAAAAAATGGAATAACATATTGAACTTTTGTTCGAAGTACATTTTTAAATGTTCTGAATGAAACAAATAAACATAACCAGTATATAAAAAACTGTTGACTGACCTATTGCAGCACAAGTGACAACCTTTAAAGCATCAATAGAACTAACTGACTGAATGTGACTAAAACCATTTGCGCATTTACTAGAAGATAAACAGTATCTAAAAGAAATATTGCTGTTATAAGCCAAATGTTTTGTTAAATTCATTGATTTGTGACGATTTAAAGAATACCTAGTTGAACCTTCTAGATTTGTCGATGATGAGGATGAACTTGACGACAATGAAGTAGGAGCCAACCACCATGGACTAGTTAACAGTACAATTTGCTCCGCTGTTGGTCGTCTGTTGGAATCCGATGCCCAACAGTAAGTCATTAAGTTGATTAATGTGGTAGGACAACATTTTAGGAACTACAATTTTTTCAACACGGTAGCAAAAAAACAAGTTCTTTGATTATGAAATGAAAATTAATTCAAAATTAATTAAAAAAACTTGTCTGAAGCTGACTTGTTCAATTTGAGATAAATAATAATCAGCTAAGGTTATCTACAACATTTAAAGTGTTTAATAAGTATAAGGAACCCTTCAGTTTCTGTTGTTTTCCCATAAATAAAGTGAATAGGTGTTTTATCAAATTACTCAATATTGTAGGGATATCTTATTCCAAATCACAATGAAACTGAAGTCTGAAGTTTCCTGCTGACTGCCTACAGTCATGTAATGCTATAACGACTATTCACTACTATGTTTGTTTACTGATTAGTGTTGACTAAATCACGTCGGTCAAGTTACAATGAAGCCATTAGTTTAAATGACTAGACATTATGAGTACATTTAATGTAACGTTTAACCGTTAAACCAGCATCCAATCGTTGACACATCTAACTTCAATCAGTTAGTGATAAACACTGAACGAACTTATCCATTTTAGTTGTGATAGTTATCTTATACCTGATATGGTTGTCTAGCCTAGGTCACTTCCTGATATCAAATTGAAATTCAACAATTAATACAAATATCAAGAATAGCAACTAACATGAACTCACTACGGATTAACTTTAGGGGGTAATTCTTGGAATTCTGGTAAAAAGACGTGACTAGTGGAGTTCAACAGTGTTGGATGTGAGGCAAATATCATCATATATAATGGATGAGCATCCATTGTAGGTCGCGCAACATATACCACGTGGTGACTCAGGTTAGGAATGTCAACAGACTAAAGGTTTAGAGTTTACCGAGTAGCTTGAATATTCCGTACGTGAACCATAAGTGAGGATATGGAAACGCACTGCACCGAAGGAGTTCCATGTTACAACAAAACAGCTGTCTAACAATGCTCCCAAGTTTTTAATAGTTGTTTAATAGAAATCGATACGTCATATCGAATATAAACTAAACGTTAGATGGTTAGATATAATTATTAAAAACCTGTGCTTTGTCAGCTGACAATCATCATCATACAATGCACGTGATGTTTCGTCTCTTTGGATCTGAAGACACATCACTATTCAGTGTGTCAGAATAAGAAACGTTATCCCTTTCATTTTCCAGTTTACTAGTTAAGGCTATTTTGATAACCAAAAATCAAATAAATTCAAGACCAATTATCAAAACGTACACGTTGTGGAATCGTAGGACGTACACCGGCAATAACTTGTTGGGCTAAACGATAGAATATTGATGACGACTTTTTATACGGTTGTTCTAATTGAATCATTTCACATAATAAAATTCCCAGGGCATAAATATCAACCTACGCAGTAGGAAAATTAAGAAGGAAAGCAAGGTGATAATTTAGTGGAAAAATTTGGTATATGTGGGGTGTGGACATTTATAAAGATAGTTTTCACCAGCACGTGACCGGCACTGTACACTTATGACCATTTACAAGGTTGAACACAATTTTCATATTATGCAGCTTCATGTATTCAACGGTGAGAAGTCTCCAAACGAAGACGAAACATTTATCAAGTATAGCATCATTGTCGAATGTTGCTGGAGATATGAACGCAATTGATAATTCTACGCTATAAAATAATACCTCATCACTAATAGCATAAAAGTGGAACTGGATTAGGTGTGATCACGATGACGTGAGAGTATGATTGACAATCTAAAAAGGTAACTACGGAAGCCGGTTACAGAAAGACATAATGCGAATATTTTCAGATGTTAGTTCCATACTTTGAAGGTTTTAGGGCAAGCGGCAATAACTCATGAAACAAGTTGAGGTGTGTTATAACTCTTAACATATTTCTTAAGTCTTCACTTCTGTATATTGAACAATGTAATTTCACCCTTGGATCTTAGGGTGATGCTTTCAGACTTACCGCTCTTCGACAGACCTGTTTAAAATAGCTGGAAAAAAAGTGTTGCAGATAGTATTGTCAGAATGGTAGGTAACGACATATATGTTTGACCAGGTCAAGGCGCTAACTGTGGTCCAGCTAGTGTAACCTACTTTACAATAGACATTTAACTGAACCAACTCAATTATTAATACATATAACCCATTTAGCAAGAACTGATTCGTGAAATAAGGTTCGATTAAAATGTGGTCACTATATGAAGCAATGTGTCGTAAAGGTGGGAAATAAGTAAGAAGATATAGAGCTTGGGTGAATAGTTTTGATGGTAATGTGTTCTCTAAGTTACACAGTTTAGTTTCAACGTTTATCGCTGTCCTTCTAAATAAGATACTCACAGTAAATTTCGTGCAAAAGTGAGCTTACAATTATTCTACAAGTAACGAGTCCTAGTATTTTGATAACCTTGTTTGTGATTGGTTAGCTTCATTTAATTTTGTTGATTGTCTCAGCTTCGATAAACCTCTTTCATTAATAAATTAGATCCAATTAACGTGAAATCCATACTTCTATAATAGTATGCCTAGTGTCCCCCTCCCGGATCTATAATTTTGAAGGTTTTCAATCAAAATCATTTAAGGGAGATAATATATATACATATATCTTCAACATATTCGTTAAACTAACCTTTGAATCATACGTTTGTTCACCTAAATATTCCAAAATCTCAGGAGCCATATATCCAGGTGTACCAACATATCCTCTACATCCTTCATCATCATACATATCATCAATGGCACTCATAAATCGACTTGCTCCATAATCAGTCAATACAATATGCACTTGAAACGGATTATAATCACTTAAAGGTAATGTTAGAGACTCCGTCATCATCATCATCCTAGCTGAAGATGGTGATGGCATTGACCAAATCAATATGTTTTCTGATTTCACATCACGATGAATAATAGTTAAGGAGTGAAGGTGGGCAAGAGCATTTGCTATCTATAATAAAGAAATACAGAAAATTAAAAAAAAATATTACCATTTAACCTTAATGGTTTACTGAATACGTAAAAAATATAAATGACATATAATGAAGGAACAAGCGAAATGACCTGCAAAACAAACACCAAATGGTAAGCAATATGAACTAATCAGTAACTGACTTCAAGAAATAATTTTAGAGCTCCAAAGAAAAATGATCAATGGAGTTCGTATAATACAATGACTTTACCGTAACCAGAAGTGTGAATTAATGAATAGATAGTCACAGCAAAACGTAGAAGTCCTGGATTCGGCCTCTCATCAAGTCGTAGATATGCACTGTCACTGGAGAATCGAACAATCATATAAAACAGTTGGCCAGTGCTTTATAACATCAGTCTGACAAAAATTTAACTGTAAATCTATACAACACTCAGTAACTGGAAACTCAGCTATTTTATCTCTTCTCCAATACATAAACTCAAAAACAACTAAGTTGAAAAATGAGACACAGTAATTGCAAACAACTAAATAGATAATAGTCAAGAAGACTAACGTCGGAAATATTGACTAGTAGGACATGATACTGTGATTCATTAATATCATTTTCGAAGCGCAACCTGAAAATGCGCGTGTATAAGAAGTTGAAGAGTTTCGAAATACAGAGTCAGTTTCATTCTTTTTAAATGGAACTCATATAATACAATTTCATGATATAAACTATTTAGCAAGTTGAAAATGTACTTATAAGCTAATTTTGATCAATTCTCCAGCAAAGGGATATATATATATATTTCTAGAAGGAACTACGACAAGATTAAGAATAGATTATGAAAGATGATAGTAAGTGAAAGCACGTCAGGCATGCAACATGCAGTTTCACGACTAATTTACAGATTTTACAATTATCATTTATAAAGAGGAATGCAACTGGTTATGACTGGTAAATACTAGCGACAGGAACAAAGATGTTTCATTTTTTTAAACCTTCGACACTTTTGGAGCAGGCGAGATATTTAACTAAGAACAAATGTAAGATATGAACATTGTATAAACATTGTATCAAATGAGATAATTCAACAGGTCATATGATTAAGAAAGATTTGATTCAGAAATCATAAGAGGATAAAATTATTCAAATATAGCAGCCGATTAGGAAACGTAAACTGATATAAACTGTAAATAAAGACTAGTGAGAAACATACACCGTGACTGACAATGACAACAGAAAATGAATGTTTGTCTAATCTTGACATTACTTTCATCTCATTCTATCGATCATAAAGGAGGCTTATAAGAATGTAAGCAGTTTTATGTCTGAGTGGAGGTGAGTGGCGCACATTCAAACCATCACAGTATCACTTCACTGAAAATAAACCTTGCTTTTAGCGTTAACCGCTTTACTCAACAGTACATATTTGATGACAGTAAAGGATTTTTAGAAAAAAGTGTAATATTTTCAACGAAATTTATGTTTTGCATGTATTTCATTTGTGAATATTCTGATAAAAATATGTACGAAATGCTTTGGAATGGAGAGTAGGTGCTATTCATACTCATCGTTATATGTTCATGATCACTCTCATTGTTCTTATGACATCTCTTTTAAATGACGAATACATATATTTAATGTAAAGATTCGATATTAATCACCTTCAGTTAATCGAAGGAATAGATGAGGAAGAGTATCACAATAAGGGTGGTTCTTGAGCACCTTAGTAACGAGATTTATGAAAGGTTGCATATACTTTATGAAAGCGTATAAAATAACGTCGTTAGCTGACATACCTAATAAAAAAATGTAAAGCAAGAAAAGTTCTAGTAACAACTGCACATTTGCAGAAGTGGTAACCTAACAGTTAGTAACTTTAATTCGTATCACTTAACACTAAAATGTAATACAGAATACCTGATATAAAATAATTTAAAACGGATGATACAATAAGCATTTACTTGATTGACAATTAACATCATAGTGACTGGATGTAATGGATGACTAAGAAACAACTCATCACAACTGGTTATTGTTGTCGTAACAGCTGTTGTATCAGTGATTTCTGCAGCGGAAAAAGATGAATTAACTACCATCTTCAATAAATCTTGACATGACGATAGAACTGAAGTGAAATAATCTGATAAATTACCTAAAGGTACTAATGGCATTAAAAAACCAATTGGATTGGGATAGATGATTCCATAACAAATAAGTAAATTATTATTAGTAATATGACTACTACTGATATTGTACAATTCATTCTTTTGTAGACATTTACTAAAACAACTCTGATTAAATCGTCTCTCTTGTATATTATTACTGATACGTTCACTCTTATGATAAGATAATGCAGGAAAGGAATGATGATGACGATATTTGTTTAATTTCATCTGATAAGAATTTAATGAATTGTTTGTGATTGGTAAAAGAACATTTAGTTCAGAACGAATGTCCTATTGCAAAAAAAGGTAAACAAAGAGGAATAAGTGAATGGTGATAATCGGAACAAACGACATATTGTAATTAATTAGACAAAAGTACATACAACAGAATTGTAATATTCAAATAATTTAATAGTTCGAATTACAGTCACGAAATAACGAAGTGCGAACTCAACAGTACAATTGTTGAACTGTATTCCTTACCAAAGTGATTAAGTACATCAACAACTTCACTTATCGTGGAAGCTTGACAAAATGTCGGTAAACGTTTATAAAGTTCCTTTGACTTTTACACACTTAGGTCACCTATGACCTAGGAGAGATATTCGTCTCTCAACGAAAGGAAGAGTACACTGCGTAACAATTAGCAAAGTCTTACTATACGAATGTGAAATATGGTCGTTAAGAGGTTACGACATTCATAAATTATTGGTATTTGACCAACGATGTCTTCGAAAAATCGTTTGTTATAAAGTAAGTAATAACGAGGTTAGGTGACGGATATTACACAAAACGAGTCAGTCAGTTACAACATTAAACTTGGTACATGCGTACATTAGTTAAAGTTGCTATGTCTCACTTAGCAGATAGTGATTAAACTGTCGAACCGAAACCCAGAGTAGGGGAGGTAGTAACAGAGATAGTATTAATGGAAAGGAATGGAGATTAGCGATGAGATTTAAGAAAATAAGACTCAATAGAAAAAAGAATTATCATAAATACAGAAACTTAGAATTTGGAGGAAGACAACGAGTGGATGCACCTGCCAAAGATTTAAAGCCATATTACCCAAAGTCTCTAACCATTTGTTACGATCATCACACTTATCATGACGAGCTAGTCTGCTCTCATTAACATGGCTTAGCCTAATTATCAATCACTTCATGGACTGGTGCCATGTTTTGGTTTCTATGCCTCTAGATTTCTTCCAGCCTACTCCTACACCAGACAGCATTGCTCGTCAAGGTAGGCAGCGGTTTGGCATAAGTAACACATGTCCTAACCACCTCAGCTGATGAAGATTTACTACTTCATCAATAGACTTGTCGTATTTACCTAATACTCTATTCCAAACCTACGTATTGCTTAATCGGTGGTCCCAGCAAACGCTAACATGCTTCGAAGACATATATGATCGAATACTAAGAGCCTACAAATATCCTCCATACTTAATGGCTGTGTTTCACATCCATAAAATGGGACTGATCGAACTGCTACACAGTAAACACATCCTCTAGTCAAAAGACAGAAGTCTCGCGTTCGCCACAAATGACGCAAATTGGCAAAAGCTAATCGAGTCTTATACATACGTACCGAGATTTCATGAGATTAGAACATCAGGATTGATGAGACTCCCAAAAAAGTGGAGCGGTCAGCACATTCAACTGCTTCTCTCCCAATTACTAACTTTGGTGCCAAATCGAGCCAATTCTGAATCAATATTTTGCATTTGGATGGGGTAAATCGCATCCCAAACATGCTTACATTAATATTTAAGGTAGTCAAAAGTTCTGCATATTATCAGCATCTTCACCCAAGAGAACTATATCATCTGCATATTCTAACTCAACAAGTTTATCTCCTGGAAGGAGGTAATCAGAAATCAGATGATGACAATGTTAACTCAAAATGATATCAATGATAACATTATATAAAAATGGGGAGAGAGGACAACCTTGACGAACACCACTTGAAGTAATCAGTTCTGACAACAATCCGATATGAGCTCTCGCTCGACATGTGGTGTTCGATTGTGAACTTATATAACGTTAATGTACTTCTCTGGTACGCCTTTCAATGACAGACATTGCCACATAACGTCACGATCAATAGAGTTAAATGCCGCCTTAAGGTCAAAGAATACAACTATTGTTGGGCGTCGAAAAGTGTGTCTATATTCAAGAACATGTCGAGGTGTGAATATATGGTCTATACAACCACGTCCAGGTCTGAAACCACCTTGGTTTTCTTGGGTTTCCTCTTCATGAGCTCTCGTAAGGCGACGAAGTATTATTAAAGCCAATATTTGAGAAACTATATTCGTTAAACTGATTCCTCGGTAATTGTCACGAGAGGACTTCTGTCCTTTCTTATAGACTGAGACGATTAATGTTCAAGATCAGTCAGAGGAGATTACGTCCAGTTCCCAGAAGTTAGCCAAGTTGCCGGTTAATCTTGCCGCTAGAACTGGACCACCATCCCTAAAAATCTCGGGGGTTAACCTATAAGGTCCTGCTGCTCTCCCTCACTTTAGATTCCCTATGGACTTCACAGCCTCACTAAGACTTGGGGGACCAATATTAATTTGATATTCAGATGGCTTGAGAATGGTGGGCAACTGGGATGAGGCTGAGGGCCAGTTGAATTGTTCCTTTAAGTGTTCTGCCCATCGATCCAACTTTTCGGATTGACAGTGAATAATGGTTACATCTTTTTCTGACATAGATACACTTACAGTTGGTTTTCTGATACCCGTTTCCTTGTTAAGTCTGAACAGCTGCCTACTGTTACCTATTGCCGCTGCATGCTTATAAAATTACCAAGGATCACTGCACAGTTAAGTTATATGATTATCTAGGTTTACATGAACTGATTGAGGTTACTATCGAACGTAAGCTTAAACCTACTTGGAGCTCATTCTAGATGAACATATCTCAATTCTAGTCTCAATGCTCACACAGAGCACGAGTACAAATTATCACTAACTATCTCAATGGATATATATACATCCGGGACAAATTACTTATTAACTAGTCAGCTCCCGACCTAGTATATTTGAAACTAGTCTTGTACATTATTGGTTTATGAAATATATATAAGATCTAGCCTTTGTCTCAGATGTGATATTGATCAATCATATATCTTCTCCCAGAACATGTAAGTTTGTAAATAGTTTAAGTCTAATTAAAATTTATTTAGTTGAGGTTTAGGATTTTCTCTTCCCCAACTTAATACATTCGAAAGCCATATACTTTGATGTCGTAGTTTGACTGCTTCTGTGGACTACATTTCAGAAACATTTCACTAAAGTCTAGTTCATTGTCCTACAGGTTAATGCAATTCACAACATTTTACAGTTATTACTGCTATTCCTGATTATTTCAATCCCAAAGAATGACTGGGTATTATAGGTTTAGGTTATTTATTTGAAATACAATCAGTGGTTGTTTTAATGTAAGCACAGTTTTATTCACTTCAATTACAGAAATAATTCATCATATTTCGAGGGTGTCTGTGAGAATTATTAGATTATTACTATCATAACATCGAAAATAATTATAATACTATTGATAAATTCGTTCTCCCTGTGTTAATTAGGTTCCAGTTAGTGTCAAAATGTGATAAGTATTATAAACTCATAATTAAAATATGTATGTTGTAATTCGCAGTGAACTCCTGAGAGTAGCAATTGATTAATTAAAATTGACTGACCTGATAAGCAGTTAAAGATGCATCAATAGGATTGTGTAACCATCTACGTTGTTCTTGATGATATAAAACAAGTGCATCACAAAGATTTGAAGAAGACCATTTATCATGTAATGATTTTACAGCTTCGAAGTTGACATCATTAACACAAGGATTATTTAGGTTAGGATGAATAGGAGAACAAAGTTTTACAGCTATATCATGAATATATTTGATTCCACTGTCATTATTCTATAATAGATAGGACAATTCACAAAAAAACAACTATACTCAATTAATAAAAGGAAGTTAAATATTTAAGTTGGATTGTGACTGGCAAGCGGAATCCAGGACGCGCATTTCGTCCTGATTGGGACTCAGGATGCACATATGGCAACAGAGACTGACCAGTTTCAGTCCATTACAAATCAACGGGAAAATACAAGCTTATCCTAATTACATAATAAAAGGTAATACGGTAGTAACGTCAGCCTATAGTAGAGCAGACAGAATATAGTTTAATTTAGGGGGTTTATGAGATGGTAGTAGTGATGCAATAGGTAGAATAAACACTTAGAATCATTTATTGGGGATAAAGTATTTGTACTCTTGGTCCATAACAAAGTCATGGGTGCATACTGCCACTGTAGTTCTATTTTATGGAGAAATATTTGTCCAGTGTTTCTTTGTTTTCAATTAATATCCAGCGACAGCTTGTGATGTAAATTATGGGATCCAATAGACGCCACAACCCTGCCCTCTTAATATTAATAATAATAACAGTAATAGTAATAATAATACTAAGTTTATTGATAACTGATTTTATGAAGTAATTTAAAGAGTTCTAGTGAGATGTGATCAGTGGAATTCAGCCTTGTTGGACGTGGGACAGTTACTAACCGATAACATTGAGTGGTGGTGGAACATCATCGTAAATTGACTAAAATTAGAAATGTCAATATTTAGATGCAAACTCAACAATCTACAGATTGTGTCCGCTAAGAAGCTAGAATGCTTGAGGATGCATCCACATTGCCATTGAGAATTACTATATTCAGACGCAACAGCTGTCTAAAAAATTCTGGTTTACAGTGGTTGTTAAACTAAAGTCAGTTCGTGAAATAAGTTGTAAAATCAGTCAATATTCACAAACATCCTATGTTAATTTTCAAGTTAGATTCGAACTCTTTTACGAGGGATGCAGAACGACGAATGAATGCATCAGTCTAAATATAATGTAAAACTTAGTTTTCTTTCCTCTGGGTTGGCTAGAATCAAGTAATAAATATCGTAAGTTACAAAGGCACGTAATTTTTTAACATAAAATAAGTCAAGTCAATATAAACTAACTTGACTTACTGTTGTGAAAGTGCTTTTATTTGAAAGTGATTGAGATATTTGATGGTGCATCACTGGACGTGAATTCTTCAAGAAACCACTAAATACAGAAGCGAAAGCACCACGACCAAGAAACTTCAATAAATGAACTCGATCAGAAGGAATAATGAGATTTGAAGAAATGTCTTCGAATCGCTAAAAAATGAAGAAGTTATACAATTTGTTCCGTTCAAAAATTCGAATAAAGCAAGAATGACAACACTTGCAGAATACATACTTTCGATTTTATATTATTAAATACATTACATCACATTATTAAAACACATGTTGATTTGATCAATTGAAATATTTATCTGATAACTTCAAATTGTCTAAGTAGTGAATTTTTGAGTATCTATAATCAGATTAGATGAGTTAAATTATGAAATATGAAGAAAGGTTAAAAAATAACCCAGAGGGTCACGAAAGAATGAAAGTTCTAGTGAATAGTTGAAAGAGATCAATTATGTAACTATGATTACTCTATTGTTGTGCCTATGTGAAGAAAAGGAATAAGACAGTAAAGTAAGAGTATCTCTCACTGACTTCCTGTTATCTATAGCTGGAAGAGGAAACTTGGTGACCAATCTAATGCTACCAGGCAATTGAAGATTAACTACTGATTCCTTTTAAATACAAAGGTCAGATTTTAATCTTCTAGTTACAATGGCTTTAGTAAATTTTAATAGAATTGATTTGTGTTGTGTACTGATAATTTCAAAAGCATTTGTTATATCTACCTGATGTCCCGTGTCTGTTAAGTGACGCATAATTGAGCTTCTTAAAGTGGTTGCTCCTCTCAAATATAAGTTCTTCGGAATATTTTTAATAAACTGTAAAAAAGCCCATCTTTCTGTCCTTCTAATGTACCTGCTTTTGCAAGTACATGTGAACTGGTAAATACAATTGAAGGTGACATGAGACGGATATTTGTCAACTTTTGTTTGACTTATTAAACATCGTATTTTGTAGAGCATCAATAGTTTGGCAGGAGGGAATGTTTGTTTGATAGTCGTTCTGAGTCTTCCAACCATATAGATAACAGGAAGTCAGTGAGAGATACTCTTACTCTTCCGTCTTATTTCTTTCCTTCACATAGGCACAACAATAGAGTATTCATAATTACATAATTGATCTCCTTCAACTAATCACTAGAACTTGCATTCTTACGTGGCCCTTTGGGTTATTTTTTTAACCTTTTTTCATATTACGTAATTAAACTCTAGAATATTCATCTAATCTGTTTATAGATACTCAAAAATTCAATCTCTTTATAGTTTCACTACTTAGACAATCTGAAGTTATCCGATAAACATTTCAATTGACAAAATCAACGGATGTATTAATAATTTAAGTTGTCTAGAATCAATAGCGTGTATGTAGCTGACGAGAATGCAACGACATACATCGAATTCAAAGTATTCTACAAATGTTGTTGTTCTTGCATTATTGAAATAAAGAATAAATTAATGAAAAAACTAAAATAGATTAATTCATAATGTATAGCACAGAAATAATTAGTGAGCATAGTCTGAACAACAGTAAGTCGAACGTAACATACAACCCTGGATTAGCTCAAGGTTTTACGCCACATTAAAACGAAAAGGAGAGAATGACGATACGAATACGAAAAAAAAACAAACGAAATAATGAGGTAATAGTGACAAAGTAAGACTATAGTGGGAATATAGTTAGATAAGATTGAATGACAATGTATAAAGGAATATTCAAATTTAAGTACTAGAGACAGACAAGTAGTAGATGCAGTTGTGTCACTAACGTGTAGTCATTACTTTACTAGGGACAAGACCGAAGACCAACTAGTCTCGCAGCGAATGCTACGAGGTCAGTATTCAAAGGTAAAATCCCTATTCATATCAATCTATGATATAGTTCGATGTTCATACAATTCTATTGTCAACTTGTTTCAACTCCATCAGTCACTAATTCTTACCAAAACGTCCCGTATTTTTGAAAAAATTAATTAAGGTTGAAATTTTATCACTTTATCCCATTCCAGTAATTCTGCTGATGGTTAAGTGTCATTCGAGAAACATGGACATTCTGAACGCAATCTGTGGGCGTGTAATACTGAAAAATCCCACGTTAGAACAAAATAAGTATAATGCTACCCAGTTTTTTATAGTGACAAATACGAAAAGTCAATTAAAATCCATGTTCACAAAACTACATAAGGCTAACTAAATAGAAAGTCCAGCATTAACTGACAGAATTTAACTTATTTCTTACGAAAAGTAGGACTTACTAGATCTGGAGCCCATAAACGTACAGATGGATGCATAGGACAAAATAATTCTCTAGAAAGTAAAGTTCTGTCTGATTTTTGCATTACATACCAATGAATATATTCACTAATACTAATACCATAAACGTATGTATATGCTGTTGATGAGTTGTCCAATTTATAATCACTATTTTTATTACATTCGGTGGTCTTCGATGAATCTACTGAATGCGCCCTTTCATAGCGATTTCTGTTATTAACAAAAAAGATACTGAGTAACATAGGTGCATAAATAATTAAGATAATAATAACTATGTAACTGAGTTACAAAATTATTGATAATAACATCGGCTAAGCAATGGCCCACGTATTATATAGATGACTGAGAGTTATAACGGCCTTTAACAAATAAACACGTTCGCTAATGGTACTGTCCTCAGATTCATCCAATCTCAGAGAGTGTAAACGATAAAACTTGACATTAATCAAACAATCCTCCAAATATACACATTTGGGGGTGCGAAGGGTTGGGTGCAGATAATAATTAGTCGCAGTGCACGGACCAAAAATGACCTGGTAACACATGATGATTTGATTAAAAGCTCAAGATAAGAGGAATGTGAAAATAATACAAATAAGAAACTCAGTAAGTATTAAGTCAAAACATTTATCTTAATCCAAAAAGAGCTCTGCAAACGGTTACTCATTAACTTAGTCGTACTGTATAGCAGATTTTAACTAAAGTATATATATACAGATATGTCCAGCTCCAGGGAGGAAGAACAAGTGCCGGCGGACTGAAAAGAAGGACATCTTATCAAGATACCAAAAAAAGGAGATTTGAGCAAATGTGACAACTACAGAGGGATCACGCTACTGTCCGTACCAGGGAAAGTCTTTAACAGAGTATTGTTGAACAAAATGAAAGATTCAGTGGAGGCTCAACTTCGAGATCAACAAGTTGGTTTTCGTAAGGATCGGTCGTGCACGGACCAAATCGCAACACTACGGATCATCGTTGAACAATCAATTGAATGGAACTCGCCACTGTACATCAACTTCATTGAATATGAGAAGGCGTTTGACAGTGTAGATAGGAGAACACTATGGAAACTTCTTCGACACTACGGAGTACCACAGAAACTCGTCAACATCATACGGAACTCTTACGACGGAACACAGTGCAAAATTGTGCATCGAGGACAACTGACAAATGCATTTTCAGTGAGGACCGGAGTCAGACAAGGTTGTCGCCTACTCTCACCTTTTCTCTTCCTCCTAGTGGTTGACTGGATCATGAACACCTCCACATCTGAGGGAATGCACGGGATTCAATGGACAAGTAGGATGCAACTCGATTATTTGGACTTCGCAGATGATCTAGCTCTTTTAGCACATACACACCAACAAATGCAAGTGAAGACAACCAGTGTAGCAGCAACTTCAGCATCAGTAGGCTTGAACATACATAAGGGTAAGAGCAAGATCATCAAATACAACACAGGGAGCACCAACCCAATTCAACTTGATGGAGAAACTCTGGAAGAAGTAAATACTTTCACATATCTGGGGAACATCATCGATGAAAAAGGAGGGTCCGATGCAGATGTAAAGACAAGGATTGGCAAAGCAAGGGCAGCATTCCTACAGTTGAAAAACATTTGGAACTCAAAACAACTATCAACTAACCTCAAAGTCAGACTCTTCAATTCGAACGTGAAGACAGTCCTGCTGCATGGAGCTGAAACGTGGAGAATTACTGCAAACATCATCAGACGGATATAAGTATTTATAAACAACTGCCTACGCAAGATACTGAATGTCTGTTGGCCGGAAATCATCAGCAACATCTTACTATGGGAGAGGAAAAACCAACTTCCAGCCGGAGAGGAAATTAGGAAAAGACGTTGGAAATGGATAGGATATACATTACGCAAGCCATCCGACTGCATCACGAGACAAGCACTAACATGGAATCCTGCTGGAAAACGGAAAAGAGGAAGGCCTAAGAACACGCTGCGTCGAGAATTGGAAGCAGACATTAAAAGGATGAGCGGCAACTGGAAAAAATTGGAAAGGATTGCTCAGGACAGAGTTAAATGGAGAACCCTGGTGAGCGGCCTATGCTCCTCAGCGAGGAGTAACGGGCATAAGTAAGTAAGTAAGTAATGTCCAGCTCCACGTAAGCTGCAAATAATCAATCCGAATACACAAATATACTAATAAGAGAAGGTTATTTATGCTATGGCATTGTGTCAATTTCCCATATACTATTTGTGAGCGAATACTTGTCTAAGTAACGGGTGGTGCAGTTGTCCTTAGTTAATAATAGAGCCAAGACAGATAAGCGGTGTACCATGTTTGAAAGAACATAAGGTTGTGACCTAGGTATTTCCTCTTTCATTTTGTTATGTCGGACCACTAAAGAAGAGTGAGAAATCATGCATACAAACTGAAAGGGTCAATGTATTTAGTCACAATGATGTATTCACTCAGTTGTGATTTATCACATATCTGCTAAAACCCTAGTCAATTGCAGCACTCGTACTCTTGGTACATCGCCTTTTCATGAAAATCATCAGAGGACTTCGATTAACTATTAACGAGAATAGTTTTGACCAATTTCACATATTAATCTGTTTTCTTCCTGTACCACCTTCACATTTAAAGTTAGTAACCTAGACATAAATAACTCATCATAGCTACAAATTGTATTGCAGGCATGAGAATTACCGCCTCCATGAGATAACGTTGAGTCATTATCAAAAAGTATGATGAGATCGATATGATATTATTGATTTCATTTGCTTTCTTATCCACCACACGTATAACAAATCTGATTTTTAAATCAATAGGTTTAAATGCATTTAAGGGATGCAGGAATTCTCTAAGCATACAGACTTTTGCTGACTACATCGTTTCTGTGAAAGAATACAAGATAATTTATCAATGTTGAATACAAATACCGATATTTGATGTTGCTTTAAACTTCACAAAATAATCATACCAACGATTTAAATACTGATCATGTAGATTATTCTCATAATGAACGTTTACCTAATGGAATCTTTATTAACTGTGAGGCATATGTTATTGGTTTATTTAATTCGGAGCAAGTTTCTGATGTTATCTTATTAAACTTTAAGTATTCCCATAACAGTTGCTATGATGAGTTAATTAGTATATCAGACGTTTTAAAGGCAATTGAATAACTAGTAAGCTCAATCGGTTTATTGATTAATGTTCTGAAATCTCGTGTATAATTCTTAGTTCATGTTATCCTAGTGATCCTAAGGTATATTCTATTAACTTGTTTATATGTAGTGTACAAGATCATAATTTCGGTAAAAAAAAAATCTTATTAACACTATTCTTGTACTAAACTTTCAGTAATACGTTTTTAATATTATCATATATTCACAGTATTGTTTTAAAGCCCTTTGTCCCTGTTCTACCATTATTACTACATCCTACAGATTGATCTGAATTCGTTAAGTTGGAAGCGTCATAAATGAAAGTAAGTGCTATCTATAACCTGATTGTGCATACTGTCTTACTATAGTTAAATAAACTTGTGAACAATAGTACTATTTCGTTTTTATATTATCTGAATAAATTTTGAAGGTCAGAGTATGGTATAAAAAGGAGCGGTCACAGTTTAGTATAGGAACGAAGAGTTGCTAATACTAAGACTGTCCGCATCTACTTTACGAATGAGCCATTCAATATCAGGAGTCGTTAACCTCTTTTAGCCAGTGGGATAACAGTGAGTGAATGGTATATTGAAAAGCAAGAATATCACAGGCGATATAAACAATCTGCGTGGTTAATAAATAACTCTAAATTTAGTACTTGGCAATTAGTTAAAGAATTTTAAGTAAAGGCTAATTATAAAATGTTCCCCTATCCAACGAAAATCTTTGATGTAAAGCAAAGCAGCACACACCACAGTTCCAAGCATAACCACATACGTGAAAGACATATAAGCACTCCAGTCATCTGTATATGTTGTGGTCCCCGGTAGAATAAGTATCAGCGTACGTTAAGTACATATTGAGTGCATAACAAGAACTTAGTAAGTTTAGCACTATAGTTTTACCGTCTCATGTCAAAAATGTGTTACTCTTAAGAATTTTATACATTTTGGGCGTCAAAAATAGGTATTGCAATAAGCGATTTCTGATTGGCTTCAAATTTACTAAATCTGTTTTAATTAGGTATAATGATTATTCTCCGTGAATCAGTTTACGAAACGCTTAAAATTGTCCCTATTCTAAACAATGGTCTTCAACATCTATCATTGTGAAAAACATATAACTGATAGAATAAAACCAAATTCTACAAGATGAATAAAGAGATTCGCTTACAATTTGAAAGGCCAAGACCATTTCGAAGAACTATTATAAAATAAATAGAAAGTAAGGCAAGGATGAAAACAATTAAGCATGGGAAAACGCTTTATATTTACATTTGTCTTCATTTATTCATTAATAACGTAGAACCAAACATTTGTCTAACATATTTGAAATTTTTAATCTCTCAGTTGCCATTTAAAATTACTAAACTATTTTAAATCTACGTTTAGGTCAATTAGTTTCTCATGGTAAGCGCAAGCACCTATGGTATATTTGCACAGTCGTTGGATTATCTTCATATCCTAGACCCCCTCAATGAGCCCTACTTACAGATGTACGAAGACATGCTGTTCTAAGATGGGTCATATAATTGCCATACACTCGTTATCGTATTCAACAACATCATTATTGTTTACTTCAAGTAAGTAAGCGCTGACAATACTGTCCATAACAACAACTAAAGCTTTACAAACAAACTAGCTGGTTACCAAAGAGTTTCAGTTTACTGGAACTATCCCCATACGTTCTTTATCATTTCACAAGGTTTATTACTTAAAGACTACAATATTTACAAATAAATACGAGATGACGCACAGTATACTCACTTAGACATTTTACGTCGTGATGAATATTTTTCCATGACCGTATTACTCTGATTAGTCTTAGTGTTCGGAAAAAATATTTCATTTGAGCATTGCATTATAGTTTCTTCGTTAGTCAACAAATAATTTGGTAGTGATACTGCAGATGAATTTAAATGAGAATATTGTAACCCATCGGTATGGTCCAAAAATTGTACAGATTTAGATAGTTTCTTATTGTGTAATGATAATTGATTCAAACTAGTTGAAGAGAGGAAAATAAATTACATATCGCACAGAGTGCATCAAACAATCACAAGTAACTTAATCGTAACAAATTGTCCAATTGCACGTAAAAACATAACGAGCTCATTACAACATGAAGTAAACCATAGTCATATTGGTCAATGAAGGCTTCAAAATTAAATCATTTTAGATAAAAGAACTAAACAGTCAGTCAAAAACAACACAGAACCCACAGTTTATGTACATACGAACAAGTTGCCCTACTCCATTAGCACGACTAGATCAAATTTGCAAGATTAACAAACCAGCATAAATCAACAAGAAGGAAAAAAGCAAATGTAAGTTTGAAAAAATAATGGAACTTAAAATCTAGAAGACCATAAGGAGTAAATTCATTTGTACCACTATGACCGACCCCGAGCCATATTACACAGTTTCTCTAGCCATTTATCGCGATCATCACCTGAACCCCAACCAAGTAGTCTGCACTTACCAGTATGTCTCAGATCAACAGTTAATGACTTCATGGATTGATGACACGTTTTGGTTCGACAATCCATACTTCTTATCCATTATACTCCTACTACAGCCAACAGACAGAGACGACGTAGATGATGATAATTTAAGCATGCGCAACACATGTCCTAACAATCTAAGATGATGAGGGTTTACGACCTCTCCGATTGATCTGCCGTGTTTTATTAGTGCTCTGTGTCTAACATCAACATTACCTATTTGCACATTCCATGATATACAAACACTACTATAAAAATTTCTGTCATCGAAGACATGGAGCCTACGCATATCTCCTATTTTCATTGTCCATGATCTATACTCATACGATAAAACAGAGCGAACCTGAGAATGTGACTGTAGTGTCCAAGGAACAACAGTTTAAGGTCGGTTACGCACAGCCTACTGAGGGAGGCTTTATTGTGTTAGCTACGTAAGGTTAGGTAAGGTGTGGATTTTGGATGTAGGACTTCACAAGCTACATCCTTATTTTGTCCGAAGACAACATCGCTATCGTGCTAGTTGTCTTAAGGAAATACCTTACTGCCACCACCTCTGTACAATCTGCAGTACTACTAAGAACTCGAACCTTTATCTTAATGCTTTAAGTTTAAACATTCTCCAACCGACCTGCTTGGTATGGTAGGATCTTGAGTTACGAATGTTACGGCCAGTAGAGCTTGATTAGATCATCACGATAGGCATGCTCGACACCACATGAAGGTAGAAGCAACGATCGGGAGAGGACTCAACAATACTAATATCATTCACGAGAGATGTATATCTCGACCATTTCAGATCATAATACGATAAAGTTGTCCAGAACGACGATGATACCTCCGCAATTAAACCATCTAGCTCAGAGTACGCAATCAAACCGAAATCTAGACAATAGTTTTCATTGACGTTACAGGTTAAAACAAAGATAAAGTTATTTAAGAAATTCTTTTCGAAATGTCTAGAATGTTTGGATATATGGCAACATCAACAACTACTTCCAAATAAAGTGAGTCGTTTAGTATTTCTCTACAACTAACTTAACAAAAACACCAAGGCTAAAATCCTCGACAGCTACAAACTTCACTATCATATGAAGTTTATGCATTCCTGATAATGGCATTCAATACTTGCAGTAGCCATATAAGCTTTTTGAACAGCAGACAGTAATGACATAGGGTTTTAAGGTTTCATCTTACTAATTAACTAACTGACTCAGAATAAGAAAACTAACTGAGGAAACAGTAAAAGTCAAAATCAATGCGTACTTGTCTTTTTTGCTTTTATACGATTCCCCACTTGGATTATTAGCAATATTAATATGGGGATCTTTAATCATATTTAAATGACTGCCAGTGGATGCTGCAGGTGACTTTCTTGGCAAATTATTGAAACGGTGACTTGGTGTAGCAAGGCAAGCAGAACATGGAATAATACGCTCGACTAAATAAACACCTTCGTGAGACTGGTTTAACTTCATGCCTAAATCTGGATACCAATCTTCCAATAGCGTGTCAATATGATTAACCAACTGAAATGTGAGAGGAAAGATTGGATGAAAGTAATAAAATCAAACCAAACATATAAGAATAAACTACTATGTTCAATTCGTAATGAAAGCATCAGCACTAAAATTGAATTTATATACAGCTGGTGCTGCAGTGCAAACAGTAAGTTTATAGAAGAGGCATCAGTAAGTCTATCCATAGTTTGAGTTGATTATAAATAAGACTGATGTCAGATCGAGATCTTTTGAGAACTAATGAGTACTGAAAAACAGTTGATTCCTTGTTCAGAACATTAAAGTCACATACGTGTTATCACACTGAAGTATTGTATTCGATGACTTGGCTGTTTTATAAATTTCACCTCAGAGACTTTCAGATTGGGCATCGTTAGCGTACGCTGGAAATGAATTTATGATACTATGTGATGATACGAAAGGCGGCTGTACGGGTATGATATCTATCATTTCATCTTGATTGCCCGGAAGGAATTTCGGTAATTCGGTTTAGTGGCTTGAGATGTAATCACATAAAGCCAACAATAGAAGCATATGGATATAGTAATGCAGTTTCCTATTGAACGCTTCTAAATAGTGGGATGATTTCCTTTAGTTGAGAGTAGATTTCCTTGACTGTATCCTTAGCTAATTTGTATCTCATTAAATACTGTCTCCTTTCATTTCTTTAATAATTATGCCATCTCTTTTTTCGTAATTTCTGCGAAATATTCCCGCTTTGTTTATTTGGTGCCTCCCTTCGTACCAGAAATTATGTACACTAAATAAATATCCAACTGATTATGCCTTAAATTGGATAAAATGCACATCACGGATTCTACTGTTAGTCAAAAATCCAAGTACGTACAAAAAATTGGAAGTACAGACAATAAATCGAGATATTTGTTTAAAACCCCTTCAATGACGTTCTATTCACATGCTGAGCAGACGAAGTTTGAAGTCGCAAGTCATAATCACTGAGTCATTGCTCTATTGACGTGTAACGACGTGACACTGCCTTTCACCTTGTCATGAGCATAATCGACTTCATCCAACAGTACGATTTTACTATGAGATCGTGTCAACTGTCCAGCCGCGAGGCAGCCATGAATCATCTGAATTTCGCAACACTCATCAATATAAAAATGTGCTTGGTTATTGTCAGTCTAAAATCATTATTTTGATTTGTTTTCTACACCACCCCTTCATCCGCTGTATTATAGTAGATAATCATGCAGTCGTAAATCATTTTTCATATTTGTGGATAGACTGGGTGAAAGCTCCATGACAGTGACACCCATTAGAGTAAACAACACATCCGTAAACATTTTATTCAGCAGTAAATATTTTCTATCAGTAAGCACCATAATCGAACGTGTTAGCAACAGACTTGAATAAAAAACTTAAACATGGAGTAAAGTTTAAAAAAAAAACTAATTAGCTTACTTTTCCCAATAACTCAGCGATTGCCTGTGGATTTTGGACTTAAACAATGTTCTTGGAATTTATTATGATTTCGTTGACAGTCAACTTTTAATGGGTCATAACTTATTCCACTGGAATGGATAGTTGAACATTTATCAGTTTGGTTACTAGGAGATTTAGATTGTTTATATTTCCAATAAATATTCAAATTTGGTAAATAAATTTCAATTAAACATGAATTTTGAAATGCATCTGAGAAAGAAGGTATTAACATATACTTTTCAATACTGATAAGATGATAAAACAAAATGAATAATGAAAGAGGAAAAATGGAGATTTTATTTTCCCCCCCCCCATCCCACCACAAAACTATAAAAAAACAAGACTACATACATGTAATTCACTATGTCCAATATATACAGGATTCAATATCATTTTTTTGATAACTCTGACCAACTATGTTGCTTTGTCATATAGTGGTCGTATTAGCCTATTATAATCAGCTGATCAAGCTACACAGGGTGAAATATTTATATTTTTTAGATTCAGCAATGCTGGACCGATCAATCGGAAAGCTGTAAAATTACGATTGTACATACAATTTTACTGAGGTATAACTACAGTAAGGTTTTACCATTACACTACTAGTATTTTCAGTGATGCTTCCTTCACGCAACGGGAGGAGTTAGTAAAAACAGTATACCACACCTTGACATTCGGATAACCATCTCCGCAAATAAAGACTTCACAGGTACAGAGATAAGACATCCCAACAATCAGTCTATTTTTTTTTAAACATCTGGAAAAGAAGAACGCTTCACGGTGTAGACAAATGATAACAACCTCATATATCTATCGCACATGACACTACCTTGGTCACTAACAAAATCAAAGAGAAAAACTGTGTATAACATAACATGTGTAACATGTTGAGGAAGAAAGTTCTCATTTAAGTGAAGAAAGGAATACAGAAAAAGCTGCAAGTCCAAGGCGAGTTCGGGACGACTGTTAATTTGTTATAGTTAAGAAAATGATCGCTTAAAGTTCTCCTTAGCCAAACCATACGATTACTAATAACCGAACATTAAAAATATCGTTTGCGCGTATAAATGTGACAAAATATTTGGAGTTTGAAAAAAAAAATGCGTGAAGAGAGACAGCTAGTTGAAGATCCTGATTTTTGAGAAGTTACCGCGATTATGAAGTGTTCTTATAGAAGGACAAAATTAATTTACCCTGAATTTTCCAAGTTAAAGATTTAACGACTTCTGTTCGTAAACTATTTGTATCAACTGGTCAAAAAAAGTCGAATGAAAAATGAACACCTAACAAAAACCATATAACCAATCAATTTTAATTGTTTTCTAAAAGAGTAACCAAAACAGACATTTAAATAGCATAAGCGCTTAAATAAAACATGATGTTGAACTCACTGAACTATGATGATCGATTCTATATTACCTTATTGGAATTTAATTAAGATTGATTTCTTGTTGCGTAGACCTCATCTCTCAACAGATTATCCACTTTAATTTCTAATAAAATAAACAACTGCATACAAGCTGCTAACTTATAAAAAATTGTTAACAAATTAGAGTCTCTCGGAAAATCTCTATCACACCCTCCTATAAAGTTTTACAATATCAAAAAGTATGAATAGCTATGTATGTTTAGACAACTCTCCCTGCGTAATACGGGTAATGTTGCAAATCAGTCACGTGCAACAATAACTTCACCAAGAATCAAACCAAGGACTGTATGCGTTAAACTGTTCATTATTTCATGGTCTGAATATATATCGCGGGAAAAAATAAAATATTACCATGTTCTCGATCAATTAAACAACCATGACTATGTAATTTGAAATCAGATGCTGCTTTCGTAGTCTCATCTTTATTAGTTGTTATTAACGATGGAGATTCTGCTGCTCTTGTTGTCGACATTGACGTTATTAAAAGTGAATTGGATAATTTCATAAATGAATGTAATTGTTTTTGTTCATATTTGTCCTGTTGTTGTACCCAATGCATTAAACGTAAACATCGTTCTTCATAAGAATGTTTAATTGTCTCAACAATTCCACTCCGATAAACATCAGAATTGACGTTGGACAAAGTTGATGTATGTTGTTTATTTTCTTCAATAAAATGAAAAATGTCATCATTAGAAATACATTGATTACTTAATGATTTTCTATTTTGCTTATTTATTACTTCTTCACCGGCTATAGCACATGGTTCATCCCATTCTTCAAAATTCTGTAATTGAAGTAGTTTTGAATGCGGTTCATCGGTATTCATAGAAAAGGAATAAGGTGAGGATAATTTTTGACTAGAGTTAAGAAATGATTGTTTTAACGATCGATTCTAAAAAGTCAGGGAAAAATATAATGCAATACATATCCAGTATTCAACTGTGCTGTACAACCATTTCAAAACCTGTAAAAACAATAGGATAGTTGTTTTGCCTTAATATGGAATTACTTTGATGCAATGTGCACCTAACCCCCCTCCCTTTCCACTAAGAATCGAGTTCACGAAGCTTATGCTATGACTTTAACCGATATTCAATGGTTGATATTTCTGTAGATTCTGCAACCATCTCCACTGTTATCAGTAAGTAACTTTACCATACACTCTGTATAACTGAATTCCACTGATTACGTCTTTTAGCTAGAGCTCCAGGAATTACTTCCTAAATTTCATCACAAATGTCATTGTTAAGTGTCGTAGAGACTGATATCAAACATATAATATTCGGCGATCTTCAGAACACCCAACAATAAAAATATATATGTATATCGTCTATTACAATACTTTAAACTAATGACCTACAGAGGTAATTCCTCAAGTTCCTTCTAATGCATGATTTGTCTTATTTCCGACTGGAAACGAGTGGGTGTATCTGAATTGCAATCGTAACGTTAATACACAGAGACATGGATCCAGTACCATTCGTATCAAAAAACCAAAGAAAATATTTACTAAGCTACCGGTTTCAGATAGTTATATACTCCTTTTGTTGATATTAAAGACCGAAATCAAAAAAATTTCAACAAGCAAACGTACATTCTGACAGGATTGTCCATAGTTTAACATACAGTTATGATCTCTTCAGTAGAGTTAAATAATGACTAGCAGATGAATTCAAGACATACAAACAAGTGAGCGGCTATTTGAAATAAATGGTTTTAGAGACAGTGAGTTAGGCGTATAAAGTGAAAGGTATTAAATTAGAGCCTAAGTATCAATATCTAATGTGGCCTACAGTATCCGATTTAGTATGAGTAAAATAAATGCTTCATAACGTCTTGAATCACTCACTAAGTAGAATAAAACGAATTTTGAACTGAACAGGAAGTCTCAGTAGCCCTAGCATTTTAAAGCCATCTAAGGGCCGATAGGCTGCGTCTTCGAATAATTCATTTATACTAATAGTATCCATCACCATCACTCTATAGGCTTAGCATGGAAATAACTGATAAGCCCCTCTATTAACACCAAGATACAGGTACGTTCAGCTGTAAAAAGTTTCAACTAGAAAGAACCGTGCTTTCTGCATTCCACTGCGAGAAAAGTCCTGACTTTAATAAAAAAAACTTAAGAATGCATGTCTATATAGGGATAACCTAAAATTAGTGTAGCGTAAAAGAGCATCAACAACAGGAAAATTGGAACCCTTACATACATACACATTTAGGTAAATAAAACAAATTAGATGATCTAGATATACATAACCGTAAACATACTCTTAATAATGCACAATTTGTAAGTGTCAGCTGTTGTAAACGTGCTAAACCAATTTGACCATGACCGAGAGATAAACGCATACCACGTTTCCATACTGTCCACTCAGGCTTCAAGTTATTATGATGTGAAACAGAATTGCCAATATTGTCATCATGATTTGTACACGAATCATAATCACAACCACTAGAGACGTCTTCGTGTACATAGTCGCTTGTTAATTGTTTGCACAATTCAGATGGTAATTTTGATAAACAGTATACTCGCCTGAAAATAACGTTAAATAAGCAGTCAGTAAAAAGTGTTCAGAATTTCAGGAAATCATTAGATTATATTGAAAGATATTTATTACGGAAGATTGCTCTAAATTCAAAGACAATTTTTCGAATTGAAATTTATTATTATGAATTGCTGGCCACTGAAATTAAACAGTAACATTAAGCAGCTATTTCGTCTTGTTTCATGACTTCTCAGAAGCAGGTGCTTATTCGCTCTTCTACTCTACTGCTTGGTGTTTTATCATTTATCTAACATACACACTGACTACGAGAGAAGTATATATATATATATATATATATATATATATATATATATATATATATGAACATATTCTTCCTAGAAAATGTAAATAAACCAACAAACTGAAGTATTATAAACAGAGCTTGAACCCAAAGGCAGTGGTTAATATCCAGGTAATATAAACATTTAAAAACAATTGAAGAAGTTATATTGTATGCCATTCCGTATAATGTAGATCAATACAAGCAACATCAATCCACTGGAAACGGTAGGTACTCCATTCTGACGAGTGTTAAATGGCACTAGATTTAAGTTAAGGATTACCATCTATATATCTCCAGTTATCCAATAACATATCCAATAAAAGTAATGCATATCAAATTCCGTAACTTAAGTTGGTAAACACATTGCAACTGGATTCAAAGAAATCAATTAGCTTGATGAATTAAACAAACAAGAAATAAGTCATTCCATAGTAATAAATAAAAACATTTAAATATACGTCAAGAAATACATATTTAAAACATAAATTACCGACAAATTTCATGTAGACTTGAATCATTTAGTAGCCTTCTATTTAATTGTGTCCAAAACCCAGGTGGTATATAAGTTACTGCATATAACCGAACAATTTCCTTATTAGTTGAAGTTTGAACACGCCAACAACATAACTGTGGGAAGATATGATTATTTTTTATCATCTTTTTATTATTACAATCAATGTCAGTTCTATGCACATTGCTCTTCACAGATTCTTTCTTTGATTGCGAATGTACGTATCTTGGTCGATACCGTGAAACACTTAAAGACGAATGACTCACCTGGTAATAACAATAAAAGCAACAAAGTTGGAATATCACATTACCACATTAAAATTAGATCGAGTAGACTATTTACACAACTACTAACGCAACGAGAAGTAATGATAGAAAAGGATATCAAAGAATAAAGGAGGTAGCCGTGCAAAACTATATATATTACTAATACTGAATCCAAACTATCGTCACCTAACATTTCCAACGACTAATCGGGATTATCGTGCAGACCCCAACCACATTATCTGTACCTATAACCACGATTCAAACTAACGGCTTCCTGTACTGATGCCACATTTCAGTTAATCCGACTACTTTCATCTATCCCGCCCCTATACCAGCACCCTACATCGTGCGCCGATAAGGTAAGGGGAGGTGGTTAGGCATATGAAATATTATCTCCAAACCACCTTAGTAGTCAATGAAGCTTCGCGACCACATCAACAGACTTCACAGTTTTGCTTATTACTCCCTGCCTAATTTCGCCATTGTTTACTCAGTCGACCAATAATTTAAAGAGACATATGATCAAAGACTAGAAGCCTACACTTGTTTTCTAGTTTTGTAGCCCATGTTTCGCCTATCAGTTCCAATTATTTCATGATTTGCTTCTGACTACTACCAATTACTTGGTTTCAAGACAAGAAGTATCTCTGCTAAATCTGGTTAGTGATGGATGAGTTCTGATGAAAAGCATAAGGCTAAGACAAAACTACTTATAGCGACAAGCATATCGAATACTCATGTTTTATTATGCAACGTTTTCCATCTGCACCACACTGAATTGTTTATAGTAAACAGTTACAAATACTTGGATTGATATCTCTTTGTAGCATTCGCCCGTTAAATGAACAGAAAGAGTACAATAAGTGCTGGTTACATCACACGTGTTGAACAGTAAAAACGTTACGGAAAATAGACCCTACTGCAGAAGGTCTGCATGATGCTTTCACCATATCCGTATTATATCTCTTCACAGATTGATTTCGTTATTTAAAAAATAATTAAAATCTCAACTTTACCTTATACCGAATAACAGCTGGTTCCAAATAAGAATGTAATAGGTTCGGATGAAAACAACGCGCAGCTAATAATGATGGTAGCATGAACTGTTTCATCTTTACTGTTTTCTTCATTTTCATATCATGATCAGGTTTAAAGCAATCATCATTATGATTAATGGCAACAATCAAATCAAACTGTTTAAATATGCACATAAATATGTCTTCCAACAAAACATCATTGAAGAAGTCCATATGAGCATTTGGATTAGTATTATCATTTGTAATTATAGTATTTCTTATAAAAGATTTGAGAAAATCTTCTAGGTACGATGAACTGATGACAGCTAGATGGAGGAAAAAAAGGGATATATAAAGAGAACAAAATAATGCTATACCAGGCTAAATATCGTCGTTTGTAGGCATAATCTAATCTCTAAAAGTCCCTCTGCAACTAAAACAAGATGAGTTCGTAAAGTTTCATTGATGAACTTCAAAATTATCGGGTGTGAAATAGTAGGATGTTATGCTACATCGCAAATTGATTGAACTTGAAAGTGTACTACTGGACACCAATCCTGTAATTCTAAGGTTTTATGACGAACGATATCATGAGTTATCATTATCATTGAAAAGTGGAATAACTGTTCAATGCATTGTCTCACGGTTGCAACACAGGTAATATATGAAGTGATATCATCTGATACAAGAGTTCTCAATAAGGGAACAGTAGATAAAATGGCGTTTAGCAAGTGAATCTATTCGATGTTGATTTACTAATATAATAAATACAAATTACTTTTTCCTCAGCTTTGAATCATAGTTTGGCCGTGAGAGTGCTGGTGATACGATATCATTGTTCCAACCAAATTAGGTTCGGCTTGATTCAATCTTACGACTTATCAGTTGAGAGATTAATGCCTCAAAGATGAAGCCACAGCTCAAAAACTACTAAATCAGCATGCATGATACAAATTAAAAATGAAGAACATAAACTATGAGCTAAGAATGTAAACAAAACGTAACAATCAAAAAGAAAACAAAATAGGATACTTTTCCACTACCTTATAAGTTAAGCACTGTAGAAAAGCTTAAAAGGTCGATATTACTCAGTAGTATATACAAGAAAATGATCAACTAAATGTTCTAAACACAAAAGAAGCATTTGTACATTAGTAGACTGTGAGGATGGTATCCAGTATCGGAATAATCTTGTTCATTGATGCATCAAAACATTTTTATAGTGGGCGATCCAAGAAGAACAACTAAGATTTGAAACGGTTTTTTAAAAGACTGTTTCATTAATTTCGAGTACATGTAAATCGATCATTTTATTTCTATTACTGTCATATTCCCCTCAACCTAAACTCCGACTAAATCCCTAAAATGTTAACAAACTATTTTCCGTTTAGTGCTTGCAAGTACAGACAGTATGGTTGCGGTCTGCACGATAATCTCGATCAGTCGATGGAAATGTTGGGTGACGACGGTTTGGATTCAGTATTATTAATATATGTGGTTTTCCATGTCAAGCTCCTTTATTCTTTTATACCCTTTTTATCATTTCTTCTTGTTGTATTAATAGTCTACTCGATTTAATTTCAATATGGTAATGGGATATTGTAACTTGAACTAACTGGAATACATGTTTTAGACTGCACGTTGCTTATGACTGATTGATTTTCCAGATGTGATTATAATCATAACCCAAACTCTACAGACTAATCTTTTTGACTTTAATAAATACATCACCTAGCATACTAAATTTATGTATGTAATTTTCTTACGTGTATTCTAAATTCTGTTGAACATATGTACTATTTCTAGGATGGCTTAAACTAGCTGGAAGAGGATCCCGGATCTACGTTTCGTGTTTTTAGATCAAAAACAGATGGATCTAACCAAATATTTGTATAAATATGTACTAAATTTACTACTTAATGAAACAGTAGTATATTTTAATTTGAAGATTTCAAATCAGTAGCTAGTTAAGTGAGCTAACCTGAATTATGTTTCATTGAATGGAAAGAATCGTCATGCTTTGGAATGTGCTTACAATCATTATTACTGTTATAATGATACAACAGACGATTAATATTTGGTAAAGATCGAACTAATTCGCTATGTTGTACTGCATTAAACATCAATTCTGTTTTCAATGAAGAATTCATAAACATATCAAATAATTGTTGATTATGTAAGGTAATTATTAATTTTAACAATGTATTCAGCAACCATACAGGTGATAAAATAATGTGATTTTTCAGGAATTTATGACAGCTAAAATGTAAAATGGTTCCAATCTGATTGAGAAATAGTAATATGCCTTTTATATCAGAATATGTCGAAAATTCATGTGTACATGAAGTAATGTATAATGAGGACGACGATGATGATGATGATGATAATGGTGATGTGGGCGATAATCCAATAGAAACATCTCGATTATTATCCAATATCGAAGGTAACCAAACTCGCGTAGGATGCGGTAACAATTCAGAAAGACGTTTATTCAATTTAAATCTAAATGAAGATGGAAAACAAAAGTGATTGGTTTATTTTATTGGATAAATTAACAGATTAGTTTTAATTGTTGTGGCATTGAAAACAAGGGAGAATTGGATAAAAATTGAGTAATTTTGACAATTCGAAGTTGCAAGATATATTCCATGAGTGAGTCATGAATGCACATTATTAATAAGAACTGTCATATCACGACAAAACAGCTGTTTATTGCTTTATGGTTTTCAATGACAGCTTCTCCAAAATAAATGGATCTATATACGAATTCAGACAACAAATCCACAGCTTCGAATACAGAAATTCCATCTACTCAGGTTTAAGAAACTGAATAGTATTACTAGTCCTCGTACATGTAAAGTCTCACTCAGAATTAAGTACACGAATTGCAATGTAATGAAAAAGATAAATATTTTAAGAAATCAAGAACTTTGTTTTAAACAAACTTACATAAATTTGTTTACCTCCATAATCGGAGGTAATTGAGCAGAGAGCATTTCAATTGATAATTGTTCTGTTATTATTTTAGCATAATGATATAATTTAGGTATTAGTAATTTTGAAAATGAGTGAGATGAACTTGGAGTAATCGATATGTTTGGTAATAGGATATCAGCTGTACGGTCTATTATTTATTAAAGAACAAGATAAAAAAGGATTTTCTATCCAGTCAATCAGTTATAATCAACATGGGGCTTGGCAAAAATGTACTACAGCTCAAGTTGGCATTCTAATTCAGCTTAGAAAGATAAAATTAATATAACAAATCAAAACAATAGTAGTATCCAAGATAATGAAAAAGATAAAACAATCGTCAATATGAGGTTTCTAGTTTGATTGTGGTTGGCAGGTCGAATACTATTTGGCACTCGACAGCTAAATATACCTACATTCGAGTGTTGCTGTTCGGTTCATTGATGTAAAGTGTTTCGTGTTATCCACCGAGGTACTGGGTTCGGACAGTGGCATTAGTTCAACTTCTCTCTCCTAATTTCCTTACAATTTAATACACCATCCATGATTTAGAATACGCAACATATGTCCCAACTATAACAGTCAATAAAGCTTCATGGTCTAATTGTAAAGCTTTAAACTGGGTTTGAAGAAAGTTTTGTACAAATTGACAGCAAATTATATTAAGTGTGATGATGTTAAGTTGGATTGTGACTGGCAAGCGAAATCTAGGACGAGCGTTTAATCCTATTTGGGACTTGTCAGCTGGATGTATCTGTATCCCAGTGTTGATGTTCACACACTAAAAATCCATGAAAAATCAACGAGAAAATGCAAGTACATCCTAATTATGAAATGATGTTGGTTTTTACAAAACCTCGGTTATGTGTACAAATAATCTTAGCTGCATCCTTAATATCATGCTATTCAATTAAACTATCTGTTTAGTATCTCAATGGATTTTATTTGTTCGCTGGCTGACATTGGTTAGAGTTGAAAAGTAAAGTTTTGTTAATAATTTTTAGTAATTGAATACTGAAATTTACGATCATCACGGACTGGAATTGGTTAAACAACTAGTGAAAACCAGAAGGAGTTAGACAGGCTTTTCATTTTCTATACAGAACTTAATGACAGTGCACATTTATGAAACCACTAGGAGAGAAACTCAGTAATTCGTGATGGACACAGCATTTAGACCACTAGGGTAATGTCGAATGGTCAACATTTTTAATTTGAATAAATAAGTGAGACATATCGCGAAACCTCATTCAATGCAACTGGTAAATTACAGCAACACGTTTGACATAGTTGAACTCAATTCACCATATAATGACACTGTATGTGTATGTATGCATGATCAACACAAAACCTGGCACATGTGGGCATAAGTCCAAGTTGCCATACCTCTATGGCACCGCAAGATTAACACCACTACCATTAGTAGAAGATACTTCAATGATAATAATAATAATAATAATAACAAGGAGTGTGAACATATAGAATATGGTTCAGAAAGCGAAGAAAGAAAGCTATGGAATAACTTAAAGCTCATGACTTAAGGGAGGACAATGAGTGAATACATCTGCGCCATTGTGACCGATTCTGGGCCATGTCACTCAGTGTTTCTAGCCACTGGTTACGGTAATCACGAGGACCCCATCCAGGTAGTCTGCCGCTACCGACACGACTCAAACCAGAAGTCAGTGACTCCATAGACTTATGCCATGTTTTGATTTTGCTTTTCCCCCCTAATTTTCTTCCATCCTACTCCTATATCAGTCATCATCACGCGTCGAGACAGACGGTAGTTAGGCATACGCAACACATGTCGCAACTACCTCAGTCGATGAACATTCACAACCTCATTGACTGATTTACCACATTTGCATAACACCTGTCGTCTTACCTCGTTATTACTTACTCGGTGATCTCAGCTGATGGTGCCGATGTTTCGAAGACATCGATGGTCGAAAACTAATAACCGTCGAGTGTCATCTACCCTTAATCGCCAAGTCTCATACCCAATATTATATAATGACACTACAGTTCTAAGAATTACCTCTAGAATTCAGTCACCAGTAACCATACAGTAATTATTGTGTAATATGAAAATTCTTAAATTTGAACTCCATACCATTGGACTAGTGAGACAACCAATGAAAACAAAAAAACACAATAACATTAAACAGTATCGGCACTATCAAAGATCGGAGCTAAGACTTTCAGGCTGAGCATCAAGTGCTTGATATCTAGACAGTTAGATCTGTATCCATTGGTTAATATATATAATTAAAGTCAAATCAAGATTGGCAATATCATGAGTGCACAAATATAAATAAAAATACATACAATAACATACTGTTTATCTTGAAACTAAGTGCAGCATTATGAATCAATGTACACAAATCATATATATTCGCCATCAATACTTCGGAATCTTTACCACTCATATTTGTTAAAGAGAGATTCAAAAACATATGACTGTATAGATGTGGTAGTCCATAGGCATTTAAATCACGATTTGTACAAAATAGACTACGAACTAGTTGATCCATAAGTTTTAAATGATGTTTCAAACTATTTTGTAAAAATTTTGACTTGAATTTGCTGCTATTGATACTGCTAATATTGTTTGACAAGGAATTGCCTGTAGGGTATTTACTACTAGCATTACTAGTTTGCTGTGTAGCATAAATATTCATGTTTGAAATACAATCATTAAAATGTGTACCGATTAAGATAATTGGGCTTTTTGAACTAACTGACTATATGTGAAATACAGAAAACACAAAATATTCATTGAATAATGAACATAATTCAGCCAAAAACAAAAAAGCACTGTCGAAAGATGATTTGTTACATTTTATTGGTGTCAGTGATACAGTTATAATCAATATGGTGCTCCAGTTATTAAACCATAACAACATAAAGGAGTAAAATTAACGGGATTAAGAACAAAGGAGTCTAAGCCGATCCTAAGCCATATTATCACCAAATAAATCTAACTAATGATCTCAGTTACAGAGTGAACCTGAAGTAGGTAGACCGGAACAATAAAGAAAGACAAGACCAGCTTTCAATGATTTCATGAAACGATGGTAAGTCTTGGTTTTACAGTCTTTATCTTCATTCCAACCTACCAATACACCCATGAACACAGTACATCAGCACACACGATGGTTGGGCATGTCCTTTCGATGAAGATTCATGATATTATCATCCGACTTCTTGTTTTTGTATAGAACAATATACACCCACTTGGAAATTCTCACTCGGTTGCTTCACAATAAGTAGGAAATGCTACAAAAACATTTATATTTAAAAACGTACAACCTACGAAATTCTTCGACTTTTAATGTATGTGCATAATAAAGTTAGAGTATCAGATTGAGATGATAGCGAAATCCTCCAAATTACTATGACTTTACGATATTTAAATCTTTATCAACAAAATAGCAGCTATACGACTAAATTCTTCTACAAAGGCATAAACTATAGTTTAGGAAAGAGTAAGAAAGAAATATGAAAATGACTTAAAAGTTTCTAAATGAAATCTAAAAGTCAAATGACTTCTTATTTAACATTCACTTTATACAGTACAACAAATTGTGTATATTATTTTATACTACTTAGTAAGCAGAATTATACAAATAAATTTTTGCATTTCAAATGGGCGAACAAGTTAGAACTTTTCAAATCATAATTTAGTATAGGCAAGAAAAGGAGATAAGTAAGTGTATTACTTAGAAAACACAGTAAAAATACCATTGTGATAGCTGTTTACACGAACACTACTGGCTAGGAAAAAAATTACGACGAACTTTCGTCTAAACATACAACCTAACGTGGTGTCTATCAAGGCTGTCCACTATTGTAATGTTTGTTCATTATCATTATTGAACTACTGCTAGAAATGACGATTTTGTCTCCTGCATTTTTAGGAATTTATCTCCTACCACGGATTCAACTTACTGAATAAGTAGATGAAATAGTACTTTTTTATGAAGGTCCTAAAAGATTATAAAGTCTTTTACACCACTCAGTAACCATGTAAGCACATTTGGGATGCGTTTCTCTTCTTTCAAATATAAATGGTGCTTCAAAATTAGTTTGCATCAATACCTGAACCAAAGGTAGGAAGTGAAGTAGTTAAGAGCGTCGATTACTTCCTTTGTATTCGAAGTTTAGTCAGCCTTGATAAGTTGGTGTCTGACGAAATCCCCTCAAGGATTCCATAAGGTTGTTTGGCATTTACCAACTTATAGAGTATGAAATACGTCCATCTGTCAATCGAAGAGGAGATTTACTTAACAAATGATTGTAATAATAAGACTAAACAACACAGCGTCGCGGACAAAAATACACTCACTCACATCGAGTTTACATAAGAAAAGTAATTGAAACTAAAAATAAAATGTTGTTGGTATTCAAACAGAGAAAAGTTAACTTACCTTGATTTTCATTAACCATGGTGCAATCCTGTTTAATCCCAATAAACCATCAGATACGCGCCAAAGAGCTAAATAAATTGTCAATTCACAATGCATACCCAACTGAGAATCCATTAATATTTCTGATGGATAATCCAACACAGACAATGAAGTATGAATACTACTTCCATTATTATTATTATTACCATCTGGAGTAGATAAAGTATTTGTGGTAATTGAATTTCTTTCCACATCCCAAATATCAAACGATAATGTTTCGCTGAAATCATCCTTAACGTTCTTATTATCACTTGCAATCTTCTAAAACGTGAAAATGAATAAATAAACGGTTATGCTATAGAAGTGATTTGCAATTTTCAGTGAACTAATCCTTCAGAATTAAGATTAAATATCACAAAACACCAATTGTTGTGATCAGTATCAAACCATTATTCTCTTACGCTCGGTTGTCATACCTCAATATTGACCAGATAATCAGTTGTATTCGAGTTTCAACTTTAGGCTATCTATGGAGAAATATACTTTCATGCATTGTGAGATACTAAGCGGTAAAAGTTGGAAAAATGTTCATGAAAGAATATGAAATTGTCGACGACTCCCCACCTGATTTTTCAAATTCGTTGATATGCTAATTATTAACACCTTCTTTTGATATGCATCGGATTGTGTTTTAGCGTTTCCAATAAAAGCATCACTTAGACCTATTACTTAATTAAGAATGATGTTAGCAATATTAATATAATGAGCAGTAATAATGATAATATCTGAAAAAAATTCATAAGTTAGGAAGATATAAGAGGGAGGAAATCGACATGTATATTACGTAAACTAATTAATGACTTCCTTGGCTTATAATGGCCTTGGTAAAAGAAGTAGCTGTATATATTTCTTTTGTACTCAAAGCCTCACCTATTTATCCAAAGATTTATTGTTTCCATTGTGTGAATAAGTCTTGGCCCGATTATCTTTGTAGATAGTTACTA
Organism: Schistosoma mekongi; assembly: GCA_034768735.1. Classification (NCBI taxonomy): domain Eukaryota; kingdom Metazoa; phylum Platyhelminthes; class Trematoda; order Strigeidida; family Schistosomatidae; genus Schistosoma; species Schistosoma mekongi. The sequence continues at coordinate 14,015,195 of CM068311.1, forward strand.
ACGCGATAAACTCATGAAGACGACAGAATGACCCGTTTGCAACTAGATGGGCAAATAATGAGCTGTTAGCTGTTTTAGCCATAAGTTTACTTCGACATGCTGATATTAGTCATATTCACATGGTGAAAACAATAGAAATTTTTACAAAAAAAAGTGGAGCCTTGAGTATAAAACAAATTTGTGCAGCCGCAACTTTTACAATAACTAACATCAGGCTAAGTCATTTATCAACGCAATGATAAGATGACCTGATTTACGTAATGTGCATATCGATACTCGCAACTATTTGTATCTTTCTAACTTAACACTAGTTTTCTTTTTTTAATTTGACTGTCACTACTATTTGCAACATTGCATTATTATATTACTAATCGCATATTTATTATTAATATTATTATTATTATTAATAATCAAGGTACACAATGAAATTGAATATCATTCAATCTTCTTTCCTAATTCTATTGACTTGGCAACATTTTAAGACCGAATAAATGAAATGATTATAATTCATTCTATTATTGCTCTTGTTAATATTTGACGAATTTCGATTATAACTCACTCCATTTTGTAATTTCTTACCGTTTAATTTTCCACCACAGTGAGAATAAGCCTTATCCTGAAATCACCTGCTGGTCCAATCCGATTTGTTAAATGAAACTGATCTTATCTGCTTTTGATTGGTTGTAAAATTTCATCAAATTTTCACAAAAGAATCATTTTTACCAAAATTTACTGGAATACGCTCAATCTTGTTGACTTAAATAAATGATTAATGAACGAAACACGGATGGAATACGTTACTTGTATTATAGGAACCCTATTATAGTCAACTAGGAATAGTATGAATCTAGGTCATATAGTTTGCATTGATTAGTAGTTGAATAATAATGTTTGATTGATATGAAAAGCCTGAGAATTGGGACTAGGTTACTTAGTGTTAATGAAAAAGTAGAAATAATAATAATAATAATAATAATAATAATAATAATATTTATTATTATTAATAGTAATAATCTCTTCAATAATACTAGTTCTATTGACATAGAAGTTAAGCGTTCTATGCTAAGCTCATTTTATTTGTAATTAGTGGAGTAAATTGTCTGCAAGTGTAAACTGATAAATGAATAAAGTAGATATTCTAAGTAGTTGTATATTTACTGAAATTGGAAAAAAAAACTAATAAGGAGTAAATATTCACTCATTCGTAATAATGTAGATTAAGTATATCTGTTATGACTATGCTATATGATGTCTATATCTACTCTAATGAGTTGATGAATCTAAGTCGAATGATTGCCTACATCTACGTAGATGTGGAATATAATTCAAGAGAATGCTAGATTAATGAAAGCTAACGTAAGACGTGGTTTATCCAGCAGACTAAAGTATATGACAGTATTCACTAATTAACTACTAATTAACAACTATTAAACATAAATAGAAGGAATTTGAAATGTTTATTCAAATAATCTTGACATTTTCTGAATAACCGATGACTTTAATGTACATGACCCGTATAACTAAGTTTATTAATAGACCGAGAAGACTTCTTATTCAGCTGTTCATTGTACCTGTAAGTGGTAACACAGTTAATGACTTTAACATGCATGTAAGTGTATTAGGAAGTCTGTATGCCCCTTTTATATTTGAATGTTGTGGAGCTTCAGTTTTGACCACAAATTCAGGGATATGTTGTAGGCAAACTGTCTTAATAACTTCAGTACTAAATCACTGAAGTGTCATAACGAAGTATCATTGCATAGGATATTAATTAAATGTTTAAGTTGATTATCTAATAGTTTGAGGAGACAGACATGAGAAGAGCATATGATTATTTTAGTCAGGATGAGTGCTTCAGCGTTTAGATATTTGTAACAAGATAATAGATTAGTTCCAGAGATGGACTTAATTGTATTACAGTATACGTAAGGATGATGTTTATTATTGACAATTGTCGTCTTAAACATCCATTAATCTCTTTTTCTGTTGAAGTAGATTAGTTAAAGACCAAATACATGTTATAATAGCTGATTGTAACAATACTATGAGTCAAACAGGCTAAACATGCAACTAGAAGAAATGAACTCAAATTAATATGACAAAATGGGAAATGAATAATTCTCCTTGTCATTGTAGTGAACTCACTAATAAATACGAAGGTGAACACATGTGCATTACTATAATTATTATATGTTACGTTGATTTCTGAACTATCAGTAGTAACCTTGTAGTGTAGATTGTGTTAAGCCGTCGTACAAAACTTCAATGATAAATCGTTTGTAAACGTTTAGCGATCGAATGGAGTCAATTGATTTGTTGGACTTATTTTCTTATTGAATGTATGTTCAAATAATAAATGATGCTTGTTAAGGGTTCCCGTATATAGCAAGAATCAAACATTCTATTTATTTGTTATTAAAGGGAATTAATACGAAGCAGCATGATGATATCTGGAACCCTAGTCGCAGTAACTTAAAATGTTATAGACTGTTCACACAATAGCTCGTCGGACCAAACTGAGGGCAAACCATCAGTTCACAATAAACATCTCTTTGTTTCCAGACTAGGTTTAAAAATAGATTAGTAATCGATTGACTAACAAAGACTAAGATTTATTATCAAATACGTTTTCATAAATAATCCTTAAAGTACATGGTTGGCTTAGTGATCACTTCATCATATAATGACCTTTTGCATGGAAAAACAAAATAACGTTAAACATCGTTTACACTTTGCTTAACTGAAATATGTAAGTTGAGTGCTATTCTAATCGACTTGGATTCTCTCACAAGTTGTATTGAAAGAATAGTGAGTTTCGCTCACCATTTTACCAAAACTTTTAATGAAGTGTTTAAGTAGTATTCACATCTAATAAATGATGTTTGCATAACAATCATACAGCATAGTAACCATTGATTTGGCAAAATAAACGACTAAACAACATTAGTTACAAATATACAGTGAAGTATTGATTGTAAGAAATTAACCACAATGAAATCATGTAAACATCATTCAACTTTTGCAGACGAAACCATAAAGCTGATGTACATTTTTACCAATATGACTAATAAGAAAAGACGGAAAGGGTGAAGAAATACTTGGTTGTTGTTCACTATGAGAGCAACATATATTAGTACCAATAACGATAAGCGAGTAATCGACCTAACTAGTTACAGGTATATATGTTGACGAAACGTGTTAAATGCGAAATATCTATTCTTAGTTTTTTATACTAACTATAAGTTCACATCAAACATTTCTTTGTTTCCATACAACGTTTAAAAATTTAGGATTCATCAAATCGCTAACAAAAACTACGATTTATTATCAAGTACAGTTTCATAAATAATCCTTAAAGTACATGGTTGGCTTAGTGATCACTTCATCATATAATGACCTTTTGCATGGAAAAACAAAATAACGTTAAACATCGTTTACACTTTGCTTAACTGAAATATGTAAGTTGAGTGCTATTCTAATCGACTTGGATTCTCTCACAAGTTGTATTGAAAGAATAGTGAGTTTCGCTCACCATTTTACCAAAACTTTTAATGAAGTGTTTAAGTAGTATTCACATCTAATAAATGATGTTTGCATAACAATCATACAGCATAGTAACCATTGATTTGGCAAAATAAACGACTAAACAACATTAGTTACAAATATACAGTGAAGTATTGATTGTAAGAAATTAACCACAATGAAATCATGTAAACATCATTCAACTTTTGCAGACGAAACCATAAAGCTGATGTACATTTTTACCAATATGACTAATAAGAAAAGACGGAAAGGGTGAAGAAATACTTGGTTGTTGTTCACTATGAGAGCAACATATATTAGTACCAATAACGATAAGCGAGTAATCGACCTAACTAGTTACAGGTATATATGTTGACGAAACGTGTTAAATGCGAAATATCTATTCTTAGTTTTTTATACTAACTATAAGTTCACATCAAACATTTCTTTGTTTCCATACAACGTTTAAAAATTTAGGATTCATCAAATCGCTAACAAAAACTACGATTTATTATCAAGTACAGTTTCATAAATAATCCTTAAGGGACACGAATAACATTTCATTTGTTTTCTATTGGCACCGATAACGATCATTGAGTATTTGATGTAACGAGTTACGTGTACATATTAAGTGGAAGCTCATCAATTACAAAAGAAGACTGAAAGACGTTTCTGGTACAAATATTTTATGTACGGTCTCAAGAAGGTACATATTTGTGAATCTGCTTCATTCTGCTGATAGTTTCGAGAGAGGTTGCAGATTCTACTCCAAATGTGTTACAGCTCCACAAGCTACGAACTGCTCCTCTGGCATTCGTTCTAGTAAAGGTGCAAGTCTTTGAAATCTTGTTAGCTCCGATGCGTTTCTTCGTTGCGGTAAATAATTTTCAATTGTAACGTTGACAAAATGGTTCACGGACATTAGCCATCTTGAGCTAATGCTTTCAATTGGGAATTGGGTGTTTTCTTGTAACAATACTGCTATCAAATGGCGGCATGGTAATCTGTATTCTCGCCAGAATATGCAGGTGCAACTAACGGGATGGACACCCACAATATAGGAACCTGTGACGTCACTGACTTGCGACGAATCTGCTGCTGCAATGATCGCTGTAATAGGCAGACGTAGTTCCCGTTTAATTAACTGGTATGCAGCCGGAGTCAGTCGTTCTCGCAAGACGGGAAGGAATCCTGATTCACCGATGTATAACTTGTTTCTTGAATTCTGCATGTGAGTCTGTACTCGGGCTTGCATCCAATAACCAATTCGCAGTAAAATGTGGAATATTGAACGCAATATTGGCAATCGTCTTGATAATTTATGTAGTTTCATTATTCTTTGGGTGGTTTCAATGAAATTTGTATTGTTCTGCTCCAGAAGTACTCCAGGAGGTCTGAAGGCCGCTGCCCACTTTTCCTTTTTCGGTAGAAGATAATTTCGCAAGTATCTATGAAAAGATTGATCCCATGTTTCCAACAAGGATAAAGTTCTTGCAAAACTACGAGTAAGCGTTTATCACTTTAATTAATACAAATTACCTATCAGCATTTTTCGTATACATCAGTCTATAAAAGAACTGAACTACCTGCGGTTGCAGTCGCTACAATTTATAACGTTATTACAAATAATCGATTTACGTACTCGTTTTGTAACGTTGCGGATAATATGCACACGACATAATAAATGATGAGCATTAGGATACACGGCATTGATCGCTGCCGCAATTGCTACTGCATCATCTGTTATGAAGCATCCCACGTTCCTGTTGTTCGTTACTTCTTGGAAAAAATTTAGAAATTGCGTTATCATCGTAGTGGTTTCTCTTCTAATGAATCCAAATGCTATTGGGATGGGCCATTAGATTAACATCCAGTGCTACCAGTTGATATAAGAAAATATTTTCGCTGTTTGTTTTGTACGTGCCATCCAATCCAATAACTTCAAGGAAACGTGAGCTTAGATTCAACTGGTCGACAGTCGCAAAAAAGAAAGATTCCAAGGTGGATTCTTCATTCAGCTGGTAACTACATGCACCGCCAAGAGAAGTTATGTGTTTTCAGTTTTTCAAAATTACCTACAAATCGACATAAGAAGTTTTAAGTATTTACCAGGAAGGTTGGATTGCGAGAATACCTTTCGACGCATGTTGAATACATCTTGCGGCTGCAGACGCTTACGAAAAGTAGCATATGCAAAGTCAATAACATTAAAAACGGCTGTGCCTGAAAACAGCAGAGGATGAATTGTCGCGAACTCGGTATCAGACGACCGCCTCATCCACGTGTTGTTGTCGTACGCTAGGGAGTTACACTCGTGGTTGTGTTGAAGATTTCTGCGTACGACAGTCCAATAACCATCGACTTGTTTAGCGAATATGAATGATGGGCATGCACATTTCGATGACACTCTACGAGGAACTTATTAAATAAAAGTAAGCAACTTACTTCCTCCTTTGCGGAGGACCATGAATTGCATTCCGATGACACCGGCCACTTCTCCAGCACTGAAACTTAATATACGGTTTCTGATTCCGATGGAAACAGGAATCACGAATCGTAATGGAAATGCAACTAAGAATAACATAGTCAAGAATAAGTTTTCTTGTTCCGTTACGACACTACGCGTTGACGTCGATTCAGTTCTATCGTTACCAGTATGGTTTACTAAATGCACTTAAGAATGCAGTCAGTGATTTTGGAAAAGCGATATATTGTCACTTCCTGTTTCCATCGGAATCAGAAACCGTATATTAAGTTTCAGTGCTGGAGAAGTGGCCGGTGTCATCGGAATGCAATTCATGGTCCTCCGCAAAGGAGGAAGTAAGTTGCTTACTTTTATTTAATAAGTTCCTCGTAGAGTGTCATCGAAATGTGCATGCCCATCATTCATATTCGCTAAACAAGTCGATGGTTATTGGACTGTCGTACGCAGAAATCTTCAACACAACCACGAGTGTAACTCCCTAGCGTACGACAACAACACGTGGATGAGGCGGTCGTCTGATACCGAGTTCGCGACAATTCATCCTCTGCTGTTTTCAGGCACAGCCGTTTTTAATGTTATTGACTTTGCATATGCTACTTTTCGTAAGCGTCTGCAGCCGCAAGATGTATTCAACATGCGTCGAAAGGTATTCTCGCAATCCAACCTTCCTGGTAAATACTTAAAACTTCTTATGTCGATTTGTAGGTAATTTTGAAAAACTGAAAACACATAACTTCTCTTGGCGGTGCATGTAGTTACCAGCTGAATGAAGAATCCACCTTGGAATCTTTCTTTTTTGCGACTGTCGACCAGTTGAATCTAAGCTCACGTTTCCTTGAAGTTATTGGATTGGATGGCACGTACAAAACAAACAGCGAAAATATTTTCTTATATCAACTGGTAGCACTGGATGTTAATCTAATGGCCCATCCCAATAGCATTTGGATTCATTAGAAGAGAAACCACTACGATGATAACGCAATTTCTAAATTTTTTCCAAGAAGTAACGAACAACAGGAACGTGGGATGCTTCATAACAGATGATGCAGTAGCAATTGCGGCAGCGATCAATGCCGTGTATCCTAATGCTCATCATTTATTATGTCGTGTGCATATTATCCGCAACGTTACAAAACGAGTACGTAAATCGATTATTTGTAATAACGTTATAAATTGTAGCGACTGCAACCGCAGGTAGTTCAGTTCTTTTATAGACTGATGTATACGAAAAATGCTGATAGGTAATTTGTATTAATTAAAGTGATAAACGCTTACTCGTAGTTTTGCAAGAACTTTATCCTTGTTGGAAACATGGGATCAATCTTTTCATAGATACTTGCGAAATTATCTTCTACCGAAAAAGGAAAAGTGGGCAGCGGCCTTCAGACCTCCTGGAGTACTTCTGGAGCAGAACAATACAAATTTCATTGAAACCACCCAAAGAATAATGAAACTACATAAATTATCAAGACGATTGCCAATATTGCGTTCAATATTCCACATTTTACTGCGAATTGGTTATTGGATGCAAGCCCGAGTACAGACTCACATGCAGAATTCAAGAAACAAGTTATACATCGGTGAATCAGGATTCCTTCCCGTCTTGCGAGAACGACTGACTCCGGCTGCATACCAGTTAATTAAACGGGAACTACGTCTGCCTATTACAGCGATCATTGCAGCAGCAGATTCGTCGCAAGTCAGTGACGTCACAGGTTCCTATATTGTGGGTGTCCATCCCGTTAGTTGCACCTGCATATTCTGGCGAGAATACAGATTACCATGCCGCCATTTGATAGCAGTATTGTTACAAGAAAACACCCAATTCCCAATTGAAAGCATTAGCTCAAGATGGCTAATGTCCGTGAACCATTTTGTCAACGTTACAATTGAAAATTATTTACCGCAACGAAGAAACGCATCGGAGCTAACAAGATTTCAAAGACTTGCACCTTTACTAGAACGAATGCCAGAGGAGCAGTTCGTAGCTTGTGGAGCTGTAACACATTTGGAGTAGAATCTGCAACCTCTCTCGAAACTATCAGCAGAATGAAGCAGATTCACAAATATGTACCTTCTTGAGACCGTACATAAAATATTTGTACCAGAAACGTCTTTCAGTCTTCTTTTGTAATTGATGAGCTTCCACTTAATATGTACACGTAACTCGTTACATCAAATACTCAATGATCGTTATCGGTGCCAATAGAAAACAAATGAAATGTTATTCGTGTCCCTTAAGGATTATTTATGAAACTGTACTTGATAATAAATCGTAGTTTTTGTTGGCGATTTGATGAATCCTAAATTTTTAAACGTTGTATGGAAACAAAGAAATGTTTGATGTGAACTTATAGTTAGTATAAAAAACTAAGAATAGATATTTCGCATTCAACACGTTTCGTCAACATATATACCTGTAACTAGTTAGGTCGATTACTCGCTTATCGTTATTGGTACTAATATATGTTGCTCTCATAGTGAACAACAACCAAGTATTTCTTCACCCTTTCCGTCTTTTCTTATTAGTCATATTGGTAAAAATGTACATCAGCTTTATGGTTTCGTCTGCAAAAGTTGAATGATGTTTACATGATTTCATTGTGGTTAATTTCTTACAATCAATACTTCACTGTATATTTGTAACTAATGTTGTTTAGTCGTTTATTTTGCCAAATCAATGGTTACTATGCTGTATGATTGTTATGCAAACATCATTTATTAGATGTGAATACTACTTAAACACTTCATTAAAAGTTTTGGTAAAATGGTGAGCGAAACTCACTATTCTTTCAATACAACTTGTGAGAGAATCCAAGTCGATTAGAATAGCACTCAACTTACATATTTCAGTTCAGCAAAGTGTAAACGATGTTTAACGTTATTTTGTTTTTCCATGCAAAAGGTCATTATATGATGAAGTGATCACTAAGCCAACCATGTACTTTAAGGATTATTTATGAAAACGTATTTGATAATAAATCTTAGTCTTTGTTAGTCAATCGATTACTAATCTATTTTTAAACCTAGTCTGGAAACAAAGAGATGTTTATTGTGAACTGATGGTTTGCCCTCAGTTTGGTCCGACGAGCTATTGTGTGAACAGTCTATAACATTTTAAGTTACTGCGACTAGGGTTCCAGATATCATCATGCTGCTTCGTATTAATTCCCTTTAATAACAAATAAATAGAATGTTTGATTCTTGCTATATACGGGAACCCTTAACAAGCATCATTTATTATTTGAACATACATTCAATAAGAAAATAAGTCCAACAAATCAATTGACTCCATTCGATCGCTAAACGTTTACAAACGATTTATCATTGAAGTTTTGTACGACGGCTTGACACAATCTACACTACAAGGTTACTACTGATAGTTCAGAAATCAACGTAACATATAATAATTATAGTAATGCACATGTGTTCACCTTCGTATTTATTAGTGAGTTCACTACAATGACAAGGAGAATTATTCATTTCCCATTTTGTCATATTAATTTGAGTTCATTTCTTCTAGTTGCATGTTTAGCCTGTTTGACTCATAGTATTGTTACAATCAGCTATTATAACATGTATTTGGTCTTTAACTAATCTACTTCAACAGAAAAAGAGATTAATGGATGTTTAAGACGACAATTGTCAATAATAAACATCATCCTTACGTATACTGTAATACAATTAAGTCCATCTCTGGAACTAATCTATTATCTTGTTACAAATATCTAAACGCTGAAGCACTCATCCTGACTAAAATAATCATATGCTCTTCTCATGTCTGTCTCCTCAAACTATTAGATAATCAACTTAAACATTTAATTAATATCCTATGCAATGATACTTCGTTATGACACTTCAGTGATTTAGTACTGAAGTTATTAAGACAGTTTGCCTACAACATATCCCTGAATTTGTGGTCAAAACTGAAGCTCCACAACATTCAAATATAAAAGGGGCATACAGACTTCCTAATACACTTACATGCATGTTAAAGTCATTAACTGTGTTACCACTTACAGGTACAATGAACAGCTGAATAAGAAGTCTTCTCGGTCTATTAATAAACTTAGTTATACGGGTCATGTACATTAAAGTCATCGGTTATTCAGAAAATGTCAAGATTATTTGAATAAACATTTCAAATTCCTTCTATTTATGTTTAATAGTTGTTAATTAGTAGTTAATTAGTGAATACTGTCATATACTTTAGTCTGCTGGATAAACCACGTCTTACGTTAGCTTTCATTAATCTAGCATTCTCTTGAATTATATTCCACATCTACGTAGATGTAGGCAATCATTCGACTTAGATTCATCAACTCATTAGAGTAGATATAGACATCATATAGCATAGTCATAACAGATATACTTAATCTACATTATTACGAATGAGTGAATATTTACTCCTTATTAGTTTTTTTTTCCAATTTCAGTAAATATACAACTACTTAGAATATCTACTTTATTCATTTATCAGTTTACACTTGCAGACAATTTACTCCACTAATTACAAATAAAATGAGCTTAGCATAGAACGCTTAACTTCTATGTCAATAGAACTAGTATTATTGAAGAGATTATTACTATTAATAATAATAATATTATTATTATTATTATTATTATTATTATTATTTCTACTTTTTCATTAACACTAAGTAACCTAGTCCCAATTCTCAGGCTTTTCATATCAATCAAACATTATTATTCAACTACTAATCAATGCAAACTATATGACCTAGATTCATACTATTCCTAGTTGACTATAATAGGGTTCCTATAATACAAGTAACGTATTCCATCCGTGTTTCGTTCATTAATCATTTATTTAAGTCAACAAGATTGAGCGTATTCCAGTAAATTTTTGTAAAAATGATTCTTTTGTGAAAATTTGATGAAATTTTACAACCAATCAAAAGCAGATAAGATCAGTTTCATTTAACAAATCGGATTGGACTAACAGGCGATTTCAGGGGATACAAATTGATAACAGTTTTGCGGTGAAAATTCTATCCCTTTCAGTTATCAGCCAACAACATTTTATTTATTAACTACTACAAGAAACAAAGACGTTTGAACGAAGAATATTTTTTTCGATAAATGCTCATCAGGTTCTACATTTATTAGTTCAAAATTATCAGTGACAAAAATAGCCAGTTCTGAGGCGGGTATAACATCATTTATATATAAAGGATAATTTGGATATAAATTTTGTCTCATCAGATTATTTGTAAGATACGAATGTTAATGTTGAAATAGTCATCATTATCATGTAACTTGTGAAACGTAAACGACAATTGAAATGAACAACAAGCTTATTAATCCAATATATATACAAGAAACTAAAAATTCAGACCACAGTACGTTTAAGTTCAACCTAATTTTACACCACGGTGAGAATAAGGTTTATCTACATTGGAAGTAGGATTCAGCCTTTGCCTACAAACACATGATCTAATCGTATTTTGCTACCACCATCTCCTATGTCACCCATATACACAGTGATACCTATGAATATATTTGATTAATAATGTTGTTGTTGATTTTAATTATCGCTTACTTTACACAAGCTACATGATGATGAATATTTCAACATTAACATTCGTATTCTATAAATAAGTCGAAGAGAGAACATTTGTCCAATTATCCTGGATATCTAAATGATGTTGTATCTACCTTAGAACTGACTATTGTTTATGATTAATAATTTTAAACTAATAAATGTAGAACCTGATGAACATTTATCGGACGGAATATTCTTCATTCAAACGTCTTTGTTTTTGATAAACATGGAAATTTCTAAACAATTATTATTATTCACTTGACAATCACATGAAAAATTTTAATAAACATTGATTTTATTTTTTCATTTCATACCACTTTATACATTACCTTAACTTTTAAGTAAACATTTGTTTAGGAATTGTATCCAATTTTTGTTTATATACTTCATAGTCCCCCTCTCTCTTCCCCCCACCATCGCCGAATACACATTCATCCTAATCATGATCATAATCACCCTCATAATTCCAATTGATGCATAAACTGATTGACCATAAACTGGTCACTATCGATATCTGACAATTCTACTTTACTAAACAATTTCAAATTCATAGACTGTTATCATAATTTCAAAGATAATTATGACTTAAATTATGACTTAGTTAATCATTTTGGATTTGTAACTATGTAGAACCTGATGTGAGCAAAAACGCTTCGTTTATAATTTGGATTGTATTGTAGTATAGTTCGTTAATGCTTCAACTGATGATTTCAATAAACGAACAGGATTGAATAAAAAATCATTTTAATTATTCTCCAACAAAATTCCAAATAACAATCATAATATCGATTTGAGATTATCAGATGTTATATACGTTGATGATGTGATTTGCTAGAGATTCAATTGTTAATTGCTGTCAGTTACTAATAAATTCTGGTTAACTTTTGACCATCCCACTATATGGAGAGAGATGTCATACTGCCGAACTCAGACAATCTTGCTCATATTTTTTGTAAAAAGATATGTAAGCGTTAATCTAGAGAGTGGCATGATTGTGATGATTTTGAACAGATGAATAATTTACTTAAACTTAGTAGATCAAACTAACTATCACTTCTTATTTATTCTGTGTATCCTTGTTTCAGAAAGTAATCTGTAAGACCGTATGTGAATTACGAGTTGTATCAATTCATTTTCTTAGGGAATAAAACAGCTAATAACTTCAAAGTTTATTTAACTTTCTATATATAATGATACTGAAACGATAAATACTTATCTGGTAACTTAAGTAGAATAGTATACATATACTTACAGAAACTATACAAGGACGAGATATAAAGATCCTTAAAAAGTGCGAAACGAATTACATGAATAGTCAGACACGAAATCTTAATTATAAATTGACAATTTTGCAAATATATGTATACTACTCACTAAACTTCTGACTGAAAATTATTTCTAATGATATAAACTAAAAACAATAGTTTCAAACTCATCAAATATCAAGCTATAACTAAGTACATTCTATGCAATGTATAAACTAATCCAATCTCTAATCTTAACAACTTTAACCATAACTCTAGACATAAACCTAAAAACTAATTTTAAATACTAATCTTAGCTTCAAAATTTATACTCTAATCTAAACCTTAACAATAACCCTAAAATTTAACTGATGACCCTAACATTAAGGCGCATTTAGAAATAACAGAAAATGCCTAAAATATAATTTGAAGTTTTAACAAAGTAGATGTTATAAACTTGTCTCTATTAAAATGTATACATCGCTACTTGTTTAATTTTCAGGTAGCGAAACGTTACTAAAACTTTAATAAATTATTTCAGTGTATATAACTTCTATTATTTATGTAATATTATAGTTTTTTTACCGATAGAATATACATTTACTATCATTATCTTTTGATTGGTTAGTAGTAAATGGGGGTGTAGGATACTGATTAGCATACTTAAGATGGATTGTGACTGACAAGCGAAATCCAGGACACGCGTTTCGTCTTATTTGCGACTCATCGACTGGACATACCTGCATCCCAATGTTGATGTTTACACTGGGATTCGAACCCAGTCCGCTTCGTGCCAAACGAACTTGTGCACTATCGCTGCTATAGCGTGGCAATCTGCTCAGGATACACATATGGTAACAGAGGCTGACCAGTTTCAGTCCATTACAAATCAACGGGAAGACACAAGCTTATTTTAATTACTGATTAACATGTTGGTTCATTTGGATGTTTTAAATCGTGACTGATTAGTTATAAGGACAATACGTTGTAAATTGTTTAAGAGTAGCTAAATCTAGTCACTACAATAAAATTTCAATGCACACAATAAAACGTGAAATATATTTTTTAATTATAACTTACATAATTGATAGATTCAACAGTTTTACTGTTACGACGAGTTATAACTAAATTTGTAACTTGAACTAACGGTAATAGATGATTTGGTATGTTTCCATTTATATCTGATTGCATTGATGGTGGTGGTGATGATGAAAACAATGACAAAGACGTAGGTGATTGATCAGTTCTAATTGACTATAACGAACAAATGCATAACAACATTTATCAAAAAGATACTTGAAATAAAAATGAAGTTTAAGAACAATTTATAATCAACATAGTAGATTAATAACTATACATACGTACAAAAGGTCGTAATTCATACATTTTCGTATGAGACCTATCGATACTCAAATGTTCTCTCTTCGGATAGAAATAAAATTAAGGGACTCGAAACCGTCATTTCACAGTGAAATCAAAGGCTAAGTAAAACGTTTTCAGCTTGATTGTACAGGAGGTTATTCAATGCTTTCAGTTAGAATCAGTGATTCTGTGAAACCAAATATATTCCTTAAAAATACGCTATTTCAATAAATAATAATTAGCCCGAAGCCTGCGATAAATAGGGTATTCTGAGAGCAATCAAAAACCACAAAGTAAGAAACAAGAAAGAAAACAAGAACACAAAAAATATAAACTTACGATCCTATTTAAATCGCTTTCATGTGATGATTTTGCCGTTGCAGATTCTTTTAACAGACGTACTAATGTGGTTTTACCCACACCTGTTGGCCCGACAACCATTATACGAAATCGAGTATATGGACTGGGTCTTTTCAAAAAAGAAGCAATGAAAAGTATAACAGAATTACTAATTGCATGAATATGAATAAGGATAAGATAGTAGCAGTTAAGCTGCTGACTTTCAACAACTCGGCAAAAAAATCGGGATTTCTCTCCACCAACTTCGGTTCGTACAATACGGTATTACAGTTAGTCTTTATATACTAAACGCGCCTTGAAGTAGGTTACAAGAACTTGTATCAGATAAATGAGTTATATCATAACTATAAAAATAAAACAAACGTAAGAGCTTAGTTTTATTTTCCTCGGAAAAGTCATTTTGATGTGCAGAAGTAGGGAATATAATCTGATATGATTTACTTTAAATTACTGTCATAGAACTGGATGATTTACTACGTATATTGATGGTAATGTAACACTACAGATTCCGTTATTCAGGTTAGGCGATTTATCATAGACATTAAGATTTCATATGAAACAACTAACGATAAAAATTAATCGTTGATGAAAACACACATCATGTGACATTTAATTACAATAACTGGCTAGCCATACAAAAGTAAATGTGAAGGGTTTCTAACAAATGAACGGCTAGTCGAAATCCTACAGCATTGACCACGACTGCAAGACAACTGTTAATAAATTATGATTATAATATGTTATTAAAAATTAGACAATTTGAGATAGCTGAACATATCTAGACGAATTTTACGACCAAGTATTAGCTTAGATATAATGCGGTCAAAAGTGGTCGGTAAGAAACCCTGAATCATCAAGGCTTTACTCTACTTGCCACTCGTTAACACCACTCACTCCCTTGGAGATTCAAATCCACCTAATAACACTTAACACTTTAAGAGTTAAGGATGCTAACTAGCATCTCTACAAATTAGGCTCTTAGTGAACTTGTATGTCACATTACAATTAATATTCACATGTACTACTACGCTAACCCAGAGGTAAAAGAACTTAAAAGTCAAGAACAAACAAAATTCCTGTGGCATACATATGTTTCGACAGAGTAATAAACTGCTAGAACTTAGTATCGGAAGAAAGGGAGTCTAGCCCCTCAAATCACTCATTAGACACTCATAGAAGCTTACTAGGAAAGGACTAAAACAGGCCGCATAATCTTCTGATGGTTAAAACACAAATCCAAATCTGAATGAGACAGAATTAACTGACGTTTGTCTTTGATGTAAAACATAAAATTCAATAATCTCCACAATACTCAATAATAACAGTCACTATGTGCTCACTAGTGACTAGCATCACCAACTGACTACTGGAGTTCTAGCAGAATTACATAGCCAAAGGACTTCAACGATGTAGAGTAAGAGACAGTTACCCACCAATGGTAATGGGTGAGACTATGATATATTCCGAATTGACTAATGTTAAAAATGTAGACCAATGGATATTTCCAGATATGAAGATCTTGGGTTAAAGCTCTTATGTGATCTTGTATGCGCACTGCCACTGAGGAGTACCATACCTGGACGAAACAGCTATCCGTCGCTTACTGGTTTTCAATAGTTGTCTAACTAACATCAATTTATGACGTGAAACTTAGAAAACAAAATAGAGTACACGCAATGATCAAGTGAAATAAACCAATGAAAAATAAAAGTTACCAATACACATACACACACTGGCATACACTTACTGGTCAGTTACTAATTTCAAGCATGAAAGTATACGTTGCGTGTAGATTTTTTTACTCAAATCGGGAAAATCATTATCATCTATGATTTGGTCACGTTTAATATTTGGAACAATACTTGGTAAGAGATATTTAACAAATGGTGTTTTATTTAGTAAAATACTTTGTAGATTTGGTAAACGGAATAAATCACCGGGAAGCTAAAATTTGAGAAACACAAAATTTAAATACTACGGAGTCAGTAAATCATTTAACAATACTTCAAAAGTTTTTTTTATCATGGAAAAGAAATTTTAGAGGCCGTCGAATTTTCTCATAGCTTTACATTATGGAATGATCCTAGCTAGGCGACCATTGAAAATTGGGAAGCACTGGGAAAAATTTTATCTCAGCTTGGACTACTCCGTGACAGTTTATATACATATTGCTAACGCGGTTCGAAGCTCGAAAACCTTCAGCCGATGAAATGAGGCAATAGCCTCTACACCACTAAGTTCACAAAATATCTGAGTTAACTAATCTTAAATTGAATGCAACATTGAACAGTTACAGACATATATGTATACAAAAACTATTACATTTGGATGGCCATAACAAGAAAATGGAACTTTTTGATAGTGAACGACATCCTGAAAAAGTTTAACTTTATGCAATTTTCATGTATGAGAGAAAGCATGTATTGAGTAACCTAGAACTCTATGTGACAACTAAGTGTGAACAACAACAAAGCGTGCTTAAGAATACCGGTCATCTATGAAAGCCGTCTGGCAATTATTACAATCTGGTCTCTCTCTATTTGCGATTTCTCCTTTTCTTTAGCCAAGCTAAAGTGTTTCACTCTCAACGAACAGGCCGAGGGTTCGAACATAGCCAAAAACATATCAGTTTGAGAACAAGGACAGCATCATCAGCTCTTAAACATCGTAACCCAGACTCAATTTTACTAACCTACACTTAGGGAAGTACATAAATCCTGTAAAGGCTCCTTACTCAAACACTATTAGTCGTGTCAGAGCTTATGGTCGTGTCTGTCAAGGCTGCCCACTGTTTCCATTTTTATTTAATTTCATAGTCGATTTACTGCTGGAATTTACACTCTCATTGTCTGACTTTTCAAGAATTGATCCACTTACTGACTTAGATTATGTTGTTGACATAGTCCTGTTTGGCAAAGACGCTGACAAGATGCAGAAACTTTTAACAGCAATAAGCACCAATGGAATCATGCTCTGAATGCGTTTCCACCCCCTCCCATCCATCTAAATGGAAACTATTGCTCTAGAACTGGTCTTCGTCAACACCTGAGCTAAAAACAGGGAGTGGAGTAGTTGAGCACATCGACCACCACTTATCTTGTAATTCTGATTGGTCATAATTAGTTGCTCCCTGACAAAATCTCAGTAGGAATGCAGAAAGCTCGTTTGGCTTTCGCCAACTTACGTTACCTATGGCGTAGGAGAGATATTCGTCTCTCAACGAAAGGAAGAGTACACTGCGCGACAGTTAGCTATGTCTTACTATATGAATGTGAAACATGGCCATTAAGAGCATGCGACACTCGTCGATTATTGGTATTTGACCTGGTATTTGACTTCGAAATATCGCTTGTGCTCGAGTAAGTAATAACGAAGTTAAACGAAAGGTATTAGGCAAAGGTGGTAAATCGGTTGACGAGGTTATGAATCCTCATCGACTGAGATGGTTGCGACATGTGTTACGTGTGCCTAACTACCGTCTACCTCGACAAGCGATGACTGACATGGGAGTAGGATGGAACAGAATTAGGGAGGACGCCAAAATGAAAGCATGGCATAAGTCTATGAAATCACTGACTGGTGGTTTGAGTCGTTTAGGGAGATGAAGACTACCTGGTTGGGGTAACAAGTGGTTGGAAAATTTGGGTGGCATGGCTCAGAACCGATCACAGTGGCACAAGTGTATCCACTCTTTATCCTTCCTTAAATCATGAGCTTAAAATTATTTAATAACTTTCTTTCCACACTCCATCTCTTTCCTCCCTAGGACATATTCTGTGTCTACTCACTTTTTATGATTATTATTATTACCAAAGTAATTTTTATTTCTACTATGTGATGTCGATCTTGGAGTGCTTTAGAGGTACGGCAGGTTGGACCGATACAGACATGTGTCAAGTGCTATGTTGATCATACATACATACATACACTCGAGGAATAAGTCACACCATTCTACTTACAATTACTGGGATTTTTAAAAAAATGCTAGGTTATCTCATCGTGAATCAACATAAATTCGACTTTTAAACATAAATATAGACCATCATCCAACTATCTCGGTGTGAGTGATCGAATAGTATTACTAGTAGTATAATGTTCAAAGTTTGTTTCGAAGACAGGTGCACTAATCTTTATCTAGTAAATGAGACATTTTGCTTTCTTCATTAAAATAACTAAGCATTAAATTCTTTTAAAATGATTGGCCACTGAGTGGTAACTAATACCACGATTGTTTAGCAATTTATGAGTTAAAAGAATTCTATCACTCAAACTAAAATATGACAATCCATAGTCCAAGTGATTCGATATCGATGACCACTAAGAGCTTGACAAACATGATACAGGTTATTAATTAACAATCAATAAATGTATATATCTCACTTCTGTGGTGGTTAAATTTTGATCGCAATAACTGAGTAATGATATCCTAGACAACAAAATTGGGTAACGCGAGATCGAATCCCACAATAAACATCAATTCTCTCAAGATTTCATGTACACCTTACCTACAAGTGTCAACTAGAATGAAACCTGAATCAAGCAAGGTTTACTGCAGACTACTTCCAACCATCTAACATCTATAGATATAATTTACAAATGTGTTGAGAAGTGTATAATTTTTGTCAGAAAAAATAAACAAACAGACCAACAATAACTTACTTCACACAATGTTATACAATGATCCAATGAAAGATATTGCAAATTAGTTAAATATACTAAACTAGGACAAATACAATGTAAGTGAGGATTTTCACCTAAATCTAGTGATTTCAATTTTGGGAATAGTACATGTTCTTGTTTAGATGATATCACTTCAGATGATGACAGAGCCAATGAAGACAAGAATAACTGAGACCTACTGAATATCTATGAGGATAAACAACACAGAATAACAGTAATGATAGTTTTTTGACGAAAAAGACCTATTATACAATTAAGCGAACATCAAACCAGTTAAACAGTTATAAACAGAAAGAGATCTGAGATAAGTGTATATAGGTCCAAGCTATTATGCTTCATAACAGCACATTGAGTAGGAATTTTTCAGAGAAGAAATAAAGATTACATTGAACACTTTTCGATCAATAAACATACTGACATTTACTCCGTTTACCAATCTGTTAGTGGGATATAGACCGGATTAAAGCATGCTCAGTGCATGATCGTGATGGCGCACGCTGATTGGCTACTTCTAAACCAATCAGCTCTAGTGGATTGTTGCAGAAGATTCTGGAAGCTTCTTATGTAAATACTATAAATACATTAACGTTTGTCTAACTAACGATTCCTACTTCTGTCTACCCTTGTTATTTGGAGTATAATTTGTTCCTGTTCAAACGTGTTCTGATTTGGGATCTTGTCGAGTGTTCGGTGTCTAAGAATACTAAGCAATAGAAGTATTTGGGTCGTTATAGCAAGGAACATAACACAATCTATATAGAAATTGCTTACGGTTTACTTCAACTAAATCAGTCAATACAGAGTTGAGGTAGATGGTGGTCAGTCATAAATAATACGTGTCCCACTCATTACAGTCAATGAAGGTTCGTAGCCTCATTGATTCCATTGAAGTAAGGATAGTTAATCAGTTAGTCATCATTATGACATCACTTGGTTCAGGTTCATATCAGTAAAGCAAGAGAGTAAATTAACAAAATGAGGAGTACAATTCAAGGATTTGATACTAACTGAAGTATAAAGATAGACAACAGAAATTTAACTAGAAATGAAAACAGATTATACAATTAAGAGTGAAAATGATATTAAACTGAAGATTTACACGATGATAATGAATGAATGCAACTTCAGTAATGGAAAATCTCAAATTGATTGAAGTCAAAAAGATACAAATTAATATCAACTGGAAAACTGTTAAACACTAACAATTACTAATCATATGCTTCAATTTTGTAATAATAATAACGCTCAATTTATTTAATGCCAAAAGTGTTTGAATATAATAAAGAACTTTTAGAACAAGGTATGATAAATTGCAACAGAATCCACGTTTTAACTACACCTAACACAAGTAAAACAATTTTTAAACAGTGATTAGCTGCCATTCGTATTTGTCCATAAATGTTTATAATCACTCTTACAGTTGCCATGACTTCTACAATCCCTAAATACAATTTGATGCATGAAATCCATTTTAATCCCCTCTTATTACTCCAAAACACAGAGGGGGAAGAACACAGAGGGAAGAACATATGAACAATCGCGGTGGTATTTCCTAAGCTTCTCAATAATTAGATTGGCATTAAGTTGTAAACATTTTGTAGTGTGTAGGTAAATGCGACTGTCAGGCATAACTAGCTAAATGAAATGTAATTTTTTTTTCGGAGACTGATTGACTAATACGTAACTTTTTAATCCCGGTTTCTATTATTAGTTTCAAAAGTTATCTAGTGTTACCTATCATTGCCGCCTTTTCCATCTCTTTGGCTTGCATTACCCGACACTGCATATAATCATTACTTAGACATTTTTCCAGTCTATATCTGATATATATTTGCTCCTCATCGTGTTTGGAGCCTAAATAGGTAAATTTAAAAAAGTAAATCGATTCAACACATGTTGAAATTCACTAATTTTTCTCAACCTTTTGATTAAAATCGTTGATAGATCTCACTGCTGATTCCAAAGCTATTTGGATATCATCCCAAGCAACATTTAGGTGGATGTCGTTTTTATAATTTCCTTAGTTATACTTTAAATGTTGCTTGAATGCACACTTAGCTTTCTCATCGCTGAACTGAATTCTAATGGGTCTTCTTATTGTGGTTTTTCTGCGTCCAGTTAGATGCAAGTAAATGTGGACTCGTACTATTCTCATCCATTCTCTGGAACACTGAAACACTCATCTTAATATTTTTGGGTTCATTTAAGCTAGCTACCTGAGCTTGAAAATCACCCGATACCAGTACCAAGGATGAGAGCTGTTGGGGATGTCAGATCCCCAAAATTCTCTTGGTAAACCTGTTATTTTTATGATTTATTTGTGTAAATTTAAATTCCTCGTTTTCGCGCCAGAAATTTCCCTTTTCGCCTTCAGTTCGTGTTACCCACTTAGTGAGACGCTAAATCTTATTGGCTCGTTGTTTATTTTAGTACGCTGTTTGTAACATTTCAAGGACGCTCTCTCTTTTTGTATATATACGCTTGAGATGCGTGATTGTCGTTCCGTTGCTGGCTGTCTGTGGAATTAGAAGCTTCTTCTGACTTTGGACTTCTCTCTCTCTAGTTAGCTGGGCTGGGGTGCTGCGAATAGCTTAGCTTACTGGTTGTTGTGTCACTGGTCATACGATCGCTAGCAGGTATCGAGGTGTAATTTATTCGCGAGAACCCTAACAAGAGCGTAGCCTTATAGAGAAATTTAAAAATATTTCTGTAAAGTTCCCCTATCAATTTACCCAGGCCGGTGTTAGGGAGGGCGAAAGCAGAAACGATGAAAAGGCAACGGAATGCGTCTCTATCCTTCAGAGCTCTTAACAAATCATCTAATCTAACAGCATATAAGCAACAACCAACAGGAGTCCGTTCAAAAAGCGTTTATTCTGCTTTCATGCTTTTTGCAATACCTACGCTGACTAGATGCAAAGAAGTTGCTGTCGAGTCGCCAGACAAATGGAGGATCGTTTGTTGAGAATGAGCCAACCAATGGCTGGAGACTCTGGGAGTGACACTAATCAGAATAATTCAAAGAGGCACACGTGCATTCACTTTTTGTTTTCCTTCAAATCGTCAACTCAAAATTATTTTATATTTTCCTTTTTCTCTCTACCATATTTTAAATGTCCATACTATTATTATTACTATTACCATTGAAGTAACCACTGCCTATACTAATTTTCTGTTAATTTTGTTGTGGTGGTGAGGTGTGGAAACTTGAACTGATAAACATAAGTGCCAGATACTACATTGTACACACATACACACACGTACAAAATAGCACAAATTACGACAACAGAAGTCAGTTTGGGAGAAGTAGAAGTTTGAGCTACGTTAGTAAGCAAATTCACTAGCACTGTACACACACATAACGTCCGTCTACTCCATTTCATGAATTCCAAGAATCGCCTTCAATAAACCTAAAATTTGTTGTTTTATTCGTCATAAATTGATCGTGGTTGAGCACCATTAGGAATCGGATAGCATTTGGATAGCTGTATTGTCCCAGTATGGTACTCCTCAGCAATGCGCACCCACGGATCAAATCCTGGACCATCAGGTTTTGCGACGAACGCTTAGTCGTCAGCAAAGATTACTGAACCGATGTTCAGCGATAAGATCCCCATTTTAATCGATTTGAGATACAGAGTAGCGATAATCCAGAGCAAATGGTGAGAACTGCTTGATTCTCACACTAGAACGAAGCATATGACTTGTGCTCCCTAATCTTCAATGTTATCCAACCGATAGCAAATTAGGATGAATTTCAACAAATCTACTTCAATGTAACTAAAATAGTAATTTATCCACTTTAAGACCCTTCCAAGGTTTCAAAGAAAAGTCATGGACGGTGAAGTCCAGACAAGATGCACCACGTGGCCGGTAGGCTTCCAATTAAAAACTTACCACTTAGATCAATTTATCATGTAGCGGAAATGAAATGGAAATCTTAGTACAGGATGCTCATCTAGCAATGCAAATAATTACTAAACATTGTCTGTGAGACCTGAAGGTAGTGGTGGGTCTGCAGGTATGTACTACCACTAAGGAGAAACATCCTAACACGAAACATATATGCATAATGTCCCCTGGTTTTCAATCCAACTCAACAGAAATAATCTATTTCAAAAGAGTGTACAACTGATATTAAAAGTGCTACCCAAATACCTTGAATTCACTGGAAAGGTTACTTAATGTATTGGCACAACAGGTGAACAAATGAAACTGATTTCCTCTTAAGTTGAGATGTTCCAGTTTAGAGAAATAACTACATCTTGTTAATTTATCCGTATTCCAACGATGTAATAAATGAGACAGGAAGCTAAAAGAAAAAAACTATGTATGTAGCGTGAATAAATTTAAAAAAAAGCAATTGATAATAAACACAAACACATTTGAACATCAACAACGGGATGCAGGTATATCCAACTGACGAGTCCCAAACAGGATGAAATGAGCGCCCTGGATTCCGCTTGCCAATCACAACCCAATTCAAATAACACTTTAAAAAGGTTGTCGATTTATCAATTACATCATAAACTATTTAATCAATGAGTAGTAACCACTTTCATGTTTGTTTAGGCCATACTGTTGGTCGAATGCTATGGATATAGATGTCATGTCGCAGTGAGTTAAAGTAACTATTTATTGTATGTACTGTAATGAAGGCTAAAAAAGTTAATATGTATGTGCGTACGTATGTACGTACAAAATAGCACAAATTACGACAACAGAAGTCAGTTTGGGAGAAGTAGAAGTTTGAGCTACGTTAGTAAGCAAATTCACTAGCACTGTACACACACATAACGTCCGTCTACTCCATTTCATGAATTCCAAGAATCGCCTTCAATAAACCTAAAATTTGTTGTTTTATTCGTCATAAATTGATCGTGGTTGAGCACCATTAGGAATCGGATAGCATTTGGATAGCTGTATTGTCCCAGTATGGTACTCCTCAGCAATGCGCACCCACGGATCAAATCCTGGACCATCAGGTTTTGCGACGAACGCTTAGTCGTCAGCAAAGATTACTGAACCGATGTTCAGCGATAAGATCCCCATTTTAATCGATTTGAGATACAGAGTAGCGATAATCCAGAGCAAATGGTGAGAACTGCTTGATTCTCACACTAGAACGAAGCATATGACTTGTGCTCCCTAATCTTCAATGTTATCCAACCGATAGCAAATTAGGATGAATTTCAACAAATCTACTTCAATGTAACTAAAATAGTAATTTATCCACTTTAAGACCCTTCCAAGGTTTCAAAGAAAAGTCATGGACGGTGAAGTCCAGACAAGATGCACCACGTGGCCGGTAGGCTTCCAATTAAAAACTTACCACTTAGATCAATTTATCATGTAGCGGAAATGAAATGGAAATCTTAGTACAGGATGCTCATCTAGCAATGCAAATAATTACTAAACATTGTCTGTGAGACCTGAAGGTAGTGGTGGGTCTGCAGGTATGTACTACCACTAAGGAGAAACATCCTAACACGAAACATATATGCATAATGTCCCCTGGTTTTCAATCCAACTCAACAGAAATAATCTATTTCAAAAGAGTGTACAACTGATATTAAAAGTGCTACCCAAATACCTTGAATTCACTGGAAAGGTTACTTAATGTATTGGCACAACAGGTGAACAAATGAAACTGATTTCCTCTTAAGTTGAGATGTTCCAGTTTAGAGAAATAACTACATCTTGTTAATTTATCCGTATTCCAACGATGTAATAAATGAGACAGGAAGCTAAAAGAAAAAAACTATGTATGTAGCGTGAATAAATTTAAAAAAAAGCAATTGATAATAAACACAAACACATTTGAACATCAACAACGGGATGCAGGTATATCCAACTGACGAGTCCCAAACAGGATGAAATGAGCGCCCTGGATTCCGCTTGCCAATCACAACCCAATTCAAATAACACTTTAAAAAGGTTGTCGATTTATCAATTACATCATAAACTATTTAATCAATGAGTAGTAACCACTTTCATGTTTGTTTAGGCCATACTGTTGGTCGAATGCTATGGATATAGATGTCATGTCGCAGTGAGTTAAAGTAACTATTTATTGTATGTACTGTAATGAAGGCTAAAAAAGTTAATATGTATGTGCGTACGTATGTACGTACAAAATAGTACCTGGTGCATACGTGCATTTGTCCAAGTTGCTACACCTCAGCAGCACAACAAGATTAACAGGGAATTAGTAGTAGTTACTTCAATGATAATAGTAATAATGAGTGAGGAATTTAGAATATGATAGAGGGAGAAAGAATTAGTTCATAGAAAGAAAGATATAAAATAAGTTCGAGTTGATGATTTGGGAGAAAACAAAAATAATGCACCTGTACCTCTCTGAATTATTCTGAGGTATGTCACCCAGAGTCTCCAGCCATTGATTGTGATTATCATGCAGACCCCATCTACCGACATGGCTCAGACCAATGGTCAATGACTGATACGATGTTTTGGTTTGGCCGCCCCTAGCTTAATTCCATCCTGCTTCAACACAAGTCACTGTCGCATGAAGAAGTAGCGGCGACTAGATAAACGTAACACAGGTTCCAACCACCTCAGTCGATGTAAATTTACAACTTCTTTAATTAATTAATTAATCATCTCCCATCATAATTTGCCGTATAACCCCGTTATTAATTACCCAGAGATTCCAGAAAACGCGAGAGATGTTTGGAATACATTAATGACCAAATACCAATAACCTAAGTACGTCATAAACTCTTAATGGCCGCATCTCAGATCCATACAGTACACCCGACTGTATAGAGATGTGACGATAGTAAGGTGTTCCTCATAGAAAACAAGAGTGATAGCGGTGCTGACTTCCCACAAAGAATAGGTGAGGTTAGAAAAGGTCGACCCTGAAACTGTACACCTCTACTCTACGAATTTCAGTCCCTGGTAGTAAGGCCGGAGCTAACCCACTAAAAACCGCTTGTAAAAAGTCCGTGTGTGACCGGTCTCAAGCAGTTGCTTATTAGGCATCGCAGTCTCACTCACCTCTAACTCAGCTTCTTTCTCAGGAAGCTTGATAAGATGAACCCTTCTACAGTTTGGGCAACATGGGAATGATAACCGCCCTCATACCTCTAACAACACTCGAAATCATTTTTCATTATAAATTCTTTCTCCAGGTCCTAATGTATTTTCTACTTCCAATATCAATCTTGAATTCTTGTCTTCTACTCTCTTAATACACCACCAATGCCAGTGATCCTAATTCACAAAACTGGGTTATCAATGCTTAAACCCAACCAAAAGCCAAAGATTGTAGATAATTTCTGGTGATTACTTCGATTAACAACCTAACATCAATTTGCGTCACGAATTGATACCAAATAGACAGCTATTCGACAGTCATTCTCTGTTTAAAGCAGAACCCCCTCTTAACGGATATTTATATTCAATATTTGACTCAACCAGGAATGAGACATACAGCAGTATGGTCCTCTAGACAGGAGTGTCACTTACGGATAAATATTATAACATCCAATTGCTAGCAATTTTAGTCGACTCATCTAAGCAGTATTCAGTTAAAATTAACATAGAGCCTAGAACAACTATACTTTAGCCCAAATTGCCGAATCCTGTCAGCAGGAAAACTGAAATAAACGCGGCACAAATGTCAGTGATAACCAGACACTGAGAATGTGGTTTAAGAAAGCCAAGTGAAAAATGCTATAATTCAATATCTAAAGTAAGTTGACAAGGAGTGAGTCCATCTGTGAAACTGTGACTAACTCTGAAACATATATCTTTGACAACTGATTGGAGTTATGGCGTTGACCACAAACACGTATGCTTTGTTTACAAATACGCTTCACACCAACTGTTAGTGAAATCATGAAATAATGATACGTCCTGGTCAGGCCACCCAACGCTATATCCCAGCTTCTTTCTTACTACACCCGCCAACATTATGATCTGATATCCAGTAAACAATCAATGAATACTAGGAAACACAGAATAGTTGTTTTCCAACTATACTAGAACTCCTCAGTAGTACTATATGAAAATTTAGTCCAAGACATCTATATCTTTTTAAGTTAGTGCATTATTTCGTCTCAGTCTTTTCGTCTAAGCTGTACTGTAAAACATAGCTTTAGAACACTAACAATTTGGGGATAGAAGCTTTGAAATAACCAGCAAAGTAAGAAACAATAAATCATTGATGGTTACTTGGAAGTATTCTTGTCATAAAGACCCATGTTTATTGATAGAACTGATGTAGAAGATCCAAATTGACAAGATAGTGATGACGGAGAATTATAAGGGCCATGTTGCTCCAGTTGCTGCTGACTGTCAGAGATTTTCATACGATTATAACTCAAATCAATATGAACTATACGTTCTGGACATAAGAACAAATCTGAAAAATTCTCGATGAAGTTATAACTAGCATCTAAATAAGCAAGATTCGGACAGATTTGAGCAAGACTGAAGTTTTGCGGTAGTCTAGTTGAAAGTGTACGAATTGTTGAATGGTTTGAAATAGTTGGATTAGTTAAACGTAATGATTTCAAGAAATTATGATGTAACCAAAGGTGTGTAAGATGACTTGTATGTCCTGTAATTAAAGAAATGTAGCTAAGTTTTAGTGTTATTCAGTAGAAATAAGTGTATCTCCTGTTTGTGTGCTGTATTTCATAGACTCCAATGTTAGAAATTGTAATAAAAAAAATCATACTGTTGATAACTCAGTCATTAGTTATAGAACTTGAAATAGATGTGCATTAAGTTAGGTCACTCCACCACACCAACACAACGAGACAAAACTAACAGGATGAGTATCAAAAGAATTTGTTGATTTCATTTACTATCGAAGGGTTTATAGCTGGATGGTTTAGTTGTCGAGATTTCATCGTTATTATGGATGACTTCATAGGTCCAAACATCTGCCGGACATGAGCTGTGAGAATTTCGTCACAAGTGACTAGCAGCTTGTTCTGTCGACTGTGGATTAGATTGGTTGTTGTTAACACTTGTCCTGTTACTTTCGTACACTTATTTCGATTTCATTCCCCCTTATCCACTTTAGTTTTTTGATTATTTTTTTGGTCGGTTGATAAATTGAATCTGCTTCAGTATATTAATTGACCACTAACTGACCTGAGTACCAAGCCTCTAAAACTTTTCCCGTTAAATTTATGCTTCTAAAGAACAATACACAGTCGTTTGTAGCTAAGGTCACTGCTGAAATCTACGACATAGTAACTGATGTTTAGGCACATAATACGTATGCCCCCCTCCACAACCATAGCCAATGAAAATACAACGCCCCATCAACCCATTTATCTCTGCATAGTACTTAATGTTTAACCACAACATTTTTCACTTAGACGTTACATAATATTCCAGTAATTATTTTAAGATATCAATGTTGGCAATAATGGTAATGTTAAGTTTCAAATCTTCGTTTCATATATTCTTACATCTGTCAATAAACAATAACCTTGAAAAAGCATTAACTAATTAGCAATGAATCCCATTCATAGATGTAAACCATAATTCCATTTAGGAAAACGGGTAACATAATATCAGATGAAGAGAAAAGTAATATCATATAAGCAGAATAAGAAGTAACCGAACCGGTAGGAACATAGAAGCATAAGCAGATGATAAGGATCATAAATAAATATGAAGTATTCTAACCAAATTGTTGTGAAATGAACTATTTCTTAGCGAATGTTGAACGATGGTCTAGTGTGAATGGTCTTTAACTTAATCCCTTACAAATGTCAAACAGTTAATCTAAGTCTAAAACTTGAGAAATACCTAAATGCTCTTGGGAATTCACACGATGTTTGTAAAATTGGCAATTCTAGAATTAAGACTACGTCGAATGTTACTTATCTTGGTGTGAAGCGATTAGTCAATCAGTCAGTCAGTTACCACGTAGAACTTGGTACATGCGTACATCAGTTCAGGTTGCGAATGTGAAGCGATTACGTAGTTTAAGTTATACCAAGCACCTATTTTTGTAGACATATATATATATCATTTTTCAGATGTGCACATGGTAAATGAGTAACTTGTTGAGACACTGTATGCTGAAAATCCATATTGTACTAAACATACTAAAGAATAAAGTTATTACTATTATTATTATTATCACCCAATTTTGAAGTCTGAGTCGTTACTACTGAGTTACTTCAGTCACAACTAGTTTCATCTGTGACAAAAATGTTTACACTAGCTCTTAGGATAAACTGAATCCTGTCGACCTGAAGAGATATGTAATCGCTATTGTTTATCAGATAAGGTACCACATACTATAGGCAGATGTACAATTATAGTAATTCTTACTCATTACGGAAAAGTAATTTGCTTCGGTGACAGATGGTGAAGAATTAAATAATATCGATACCCTACTTAGTAGTAATCGAAACCCTATCAAATCTTTGACTTCAGTATCCATAAGGTAAGCAATCAAACGTATACAATCAATGATGGGAGCTATTACAGAAGAAACCACTGTGTTTTCGTCTCTTATCAAACAACCATCTCATCAGTGAAACATGGAGAGCACGTTAATAAACTTCAAGAATGCTTGTCTGAACCAAATCATCTGACTCATAAAAGGCTGACATAAGACATACAATGTAAGTGTGAAGTAAGAATCCAGTTACTTTATGCTTAATCCGACACTACTATGAATGGTTAAAGTTGACAGATAAACTACTTGCCGACATACCATTTGGATAAAAAGAGTGAACAGATCTCCTTTCAAATATCTCATTGTCATTATTATTACAATTTTTTATCGATTGATGATGATTCATTATTGAAGTTAATATATGATCCGTCGGTAGAAGAATACTTTCTGAATTAAAAGCTGGGTACTGCACAGTATTACTGATTGATTGTCCTTGACTAGTTTCTTGTAGACATTGTGTCTATTAAGTGAATAAACATTGGAGAAAATAAAAAATGTGCTACTACGATTAAAATAATAAAGAAGCTAGTGAAGAAAAGGTGAATATTCAAAATTCGATTATAAAGTTGAATAAAATATAATGATTAAATTGTTAAAAAGTACAACACATTATAAGAATGTATTCTGCACTGATTTATATGTTCATCAAAGTAATCCACTCCAATTAACGCTACTTGATTCGTCAGCCAATGAGTGTCAACTAAGATTGACACCTATGGACAACCTCCAATCATTTATCATCGAAACATAGTGCATCCGATGTTGAAGCACTTAGACTAATGACTGCCACATAGCGATTTAATTGATAAAATAGTTACCAATTTAAAAAATACTGAATATAATTATTAATATAAATCATATACTAAATACAGGTTTGCGTATTCAGCTTTAAGCTACATTATTTGTATTGAAACTAGTGATATTATCCGGTTGACCAAATCGAAGTAGTATCTCAAACATTCACCCTACTGGACAAAACTACCAGTTCTTTATATTCCGACAAGGTAATCAACTGTTATACTAAGTGGAAAATCTAATATCCCTGAACTTGATTTTATAAGAGTTTAAAATTTAAATCAGTTATAAAAATCCGACTGTGGCTTCTGTTTCCATGTAGTGGTTAGGCTAATAAATCGCGACACCTTGGGGGAAGCTACATTGCTAATAATACCTGATTAGGTTTTACATGTCAGGAAGGTAAATAAGATCAAACAAAAAGTAAACTCAGCGTCCAATGAATGAATCTTACTGTAGACTGTACAGAAGTATGAATGCAGTAAAATGTTTCTGTCTAGAAATGGTTTATTCGGCAACAGCTGGGATTAGAAAATATTGACTCTAAAAGTTGTCAGTTAGTCATATCTAATGTAAAACCTGACAAACATGTGTATACGCCCAGGTTTTAACAATATAGAGTCAATTCGTAGAACATAAAACAACTGAAGTTTGTGATTAATAGTAACACAAAACGTGAATGCATTCGTGTTAAATGATCTTAAATCATATGTAATACATGTCGCAACGACCTCAATCAGTGAATATCCAAAATATGATTAATAGACTTACTACCCTTTTCTAATATCTTAGGCACAGCTCCATTACTCATTCAATGGTTCCAACAGACGCCAGCAATGTTTTGAAAATATCTACAATCAAATACTAGTAATTAAAGAATGTTACTTAAAGGCCACATTTCACATCGATATTATAAATGAGGACTGCTTTGAAGTTTACTTGGTTTTTTATTAACAGGCAAGCATCCCCATTGTACGTAGCTAAGACTTTGTCTAATATTTCACTTTGCACCACGAATTTCTAACACAAGCAGTAGGATTCTAAAAGCACAGAGCTTTACATTATGCACTACTTATACAAAGATTGTATGCAACCGGTTTAAACCAGTTCTCTTAGACTCCTCAGTCATGTTCCCAGATTATCAAGATCACATTTAACCCAACTTCCTTTCCGTGTCCTTCAAGATGGATTAACTGTCCACAGTGTAAGTAAACGGATTAAGACAACCGATCACATTTCTCTATTAACATTCAGAATAATCGTTTTCACAGTTTAAATTACAATAAAATAATAATCTAATGTGTTCTACTGGTTTCAGCTATAAGCATGATTGACGTCTTGATGGCTAAAACATTTGAACGCTCCAATGTAATACATCATAAGTGAAAATGCTAACCTTCATATACAATGATTGTTTATACATATGTCTTGAATGTTCAAATTGTACTTTCAATACATTTGGAAATGGTAAATAAGAAATTTTATTCCAGCTTAAATCAAGAAATTCCAATTTACACCATGATGAACCAGCCCATATTTCACATGGTAATGTACATAATTGATTTTTTGATAATAATAAATGTAGTAAATTTGGTGCAAATGAATCTGTCATTAGTGGTGCATGATGTAAGGATGAAAAATTGTTCGTATTGATTGCATTCTCTGAATAACATCGACGACGATAACGAGAATCAATGCAGTCGTTAGTGTTTATCGAGGCGACAACATTATGCGTATAGTTTTCTGTCAGATTGTTCTGACAATTTCTTGGTTTTCCGTTGGAGGATATCATCATACCATGTTCATACTCATATTGATTAACAAATAACCACGTTGGTAAATACTCAAGATAATTGTCAGATAAATCTAAGTAAATTAAACTGGTTGACCAACAAGACGAAATTGTTTGTGGTTCACGATAAGCCATTGGCACATTTGGTAATTTTCTAGGTAAATGTCGTATATGATTTTTACTTAAATCTAATTCCTTAAAAGAGATTTTTAGGAAAGAAGAAAATTCATAAAACATTAATTGAAACGTATTTATTTATTGAAAATACTCAATCATGTGAAGTAATTGGAAAGGTTTTGTCTAAGATAGAATATGTCAGCAGAGCTTACCTACGATCTTGCTTGTCCTATGAATAACAAATAAACATTATTGTGCACATTTGTTTTAGTGAGAGTAATCCTTGAATGACCCTCTTGAAACTGGATAAGAAAATTAGACTGAAGTGATTTAAAGATACAAACAAGTTCACCAAAATATAAGCAGTCTCCATGAACGAACAATGGCTTACCTCTCAGGAATAATTTATGATACCTTTTATCAGATCTATTACTTCCCAACGTTCAGAATGGGTTTAATATCCACTAAAAACAATGAATCAACAGACAATTCCGTTTTTACTACTTCAACAATTATCCGTAAAGTCCTCAAAGTATTACATCGGTGAGGTAACAACAACTTTTGGTTAACTAATAGGAGGTATACTAGTTGCAACGAACCATCTTTATGACCTTGAAAAGTGATATTGTAGTTATACATTATAGCATAACAACGGTGTATCACAACTTTACATCCCGTTAGATGTATGGAATGTTGTCTTTCTTTGAACCAAGGTATGGCAATAACAGCTTGTGACTAGTCTGTAACATAAACATCCTATCATGCAGCATCTTATGTAACTTTCTGACTTTTGACTACAAGTCTCAAAATTTTAATCTCAATTTGACTATAATTTTTCTCTACAGACGGAAGTGCATGAGTAGCATAAAAAACAGTCTTCTAAAAACTATATGAAAAATTGAAGTTATATGTGAGCAGTAAATAAAACGTTAGAATCTCTTTTACTTTTTCGGAAGACACATGATATCTATTTGACTGTTGCATCTAGCATTTTTACTTAAAAAAGCATCATATGGAAAACAAAACAAAACACTCATGAGTGGACGTGCATCTTATGAATCAGATCGGTCCCTATAAGAATCAACAATCGTTCACAAGTATCAAAAGCTTAAAGTGGAGACTGGATATTCCTCCACTTTTATGTTGGAACCAAATTCAAAGATACAAGCTACAACTTTCTGTAAGTACGTAATGTTCATGCTCATTTCTACAGGCGATTATATTGTCATCTATATGTGTAATATTACGGTCCCCATTATTTGTAGTATATTTTATTTAATATGGTACTATATTAAACTGGAATAAACCTTGGTCCATATTCACTGTTAGAAAACATCTATAATTTCCTGAGATCACTAATAGTAATAAGTGATTATCGCGTAGTACCACGAACTCACTAAAGATAGAACGTCCTGAGTTCGGTCTTTGGTGAAGTGCATTGTTGAGGGGTTCAAAAGACAGGAGAAAGTAGTTACCTAGACAAATTCAGCCTATACTGTTAACTACCTTCCAATGTATGAAAAATAAAGACAGTTACCTTTAAATTTGTCACACAATTAAATAAACACCATGGAAGTGTTTGTAAGCCACAATTTGACATTGTAATACGCGTAATTAACTGGCAAGATATATTATTGTAAAATTTAATACTGAAAGAAGGTGGAGGTGCTGATAATATCAGCTGACTAATATATTTAGATAATTCACGGCTGAAATAATTATTTTCTTTCACAACAGACTGTGATACAGATACTGAGGAAGATGATGACGTCGGGAACAACATCGACAATTTGGAATCAGAGAATTCTAATGCATCTTCAATCAGTTTAATCCACTGAGGCATAAATGGACTTAAATACCAGAAGGAATTTGAAATTATTGGCGGTTGAATTGATTTGTTTGAGAGATTTAAGTGTTTAGTGATAACTTCATTATTTTCGATTAATGATTTGTTAAGTTCAACAGATTTCAGTGTTTCATTAATAAACAGTAAACCAGCTAACTTATGAAATGATTTTCTCATTGTATACATAAATAAATGATTATTTATATCAACGGCACCAGTATTCAACAAAATTGAAGCGACTTGAACCGCTTTCTAGATAAAGAACAAAATAAAAACTAAATGATAACAGATTTCAGCACAAAAACCAAGTACACAATCATTTACTTGGTCTTATGTCACCTAGCTACTTATAATAAAACACATGGGAGAGGCAGAAGTCAACAATAGTATAGTAGAACTATGTCGCATATTAGATAATATCATCAATGGATATGAATAAGGATAATACAGTATTGTGAAATGACTGAGCTTAGAAATGTAACTAGTTGACTGTAAACTCACTGATTTAAAGGTAAGACAATTGCTGAGAGACATAAAAGACTTGGATTCGACAAAAGGTAGGGTTGTGAATCTGCACTTATGAGCAGTCTCACATTAGGACGAAACAGAAATGAATTGTATTTTGGTTTTGTGGTTGTCCTATTAAGGTCACTTCGTAACGTAAAACTGGAAACGTAGTAAAACTTGGACCAACAACCGCTAAGCTGGTAATTCACACTGGTGGGGCAATGATAAATGAATGCCCTATTCTAAAGAACTTTCACAAAAAATGGCATAATTAAAGCCAATCATATAAACCTGTACTTAATAAATGATCAAAGCTTAATAACCGACAGTCAAACAAAAAACACAGAGCTACACGGGTGAAAAAAGAATGAGTGGTGTTTAGGCCACATATTCAGTTGTTTGATAGCTGAATTCTAGAAACCGTCAGAAATATCAGGAAACCGTGTTTTCCATGACTTCTAATCCTAATTCACTTTACTATAATGAAACTGTACGGCAATTCAGTTAATTCAATGATATTTTCATTTCCTATCGCACTACATTTTATTTTTCAATGTACTATTATGGTGTTTATTGTTCAAACTAACTAGTTTAGCGGTGGTTCAGTACTTAAGACATTCAACTTTCACTAAGCAAAGTCGTCGGTTTGAACCCCGTTCCATATGCTTCGATTTGGGTAACCAGATGGTATCATTACATCTTACACTTAGTGTATATGGTTTAATGTCAAGTACACGAATATACACCTGGTAAATGGATTGTAAAGAATAAAAATACACGTACACGGATGATTTATTTGAAGTTTTATAATCATTTTACTTGTCATTGTAACAGTACTCTTGTAAAAATCTACTCTTTCTTGTCCTATGTAGTGTTACGTAACAAGTGTAGTGTTTCCAGCTTGCATCAGGTCGAATCTTTTCTAATTACAGTATTATATCTATACTTATTGTTATGTAAACACATCTAGGTTTTCATTTCAATATTACTTAATATAAACTTCATTGAATCCACTCTTCATGTTTAGTCTTTCTCATTATCATTACAAACAACGATTAATTCAACTCTTGTCATTCGTCATGTGAATTTCATCTCACTGTACTGATATAGTATGACAACTTGAATTAAGACACATTTATGTCAAGTTCTACGTTAGTGATGATTGATTTGATCAACATATGAATATATACAGTCTTATGTTAATTTATTCTTTAATCTGAAAATCATTTTTGCTTACTAGACACAGAATATCTCACTAAGAAATACAAAAGCAGTTGAGTTACAAAAGAATTCATGACGACATCAAACAAACCTACATTTTCATCAGCTTCAGCTAAACAACAGGCTAAACCAAGTGGACTTGTAATAATCGACTGTAATGAAGGTTTTAAATTATCTTGTGTATAACACTGACCATGTATACATGATGTACAACAGGTATTGACTTCTCGGTTAAGATAATCTACCATAATTGAAAGTAATTCAATGTTTCTTTAAAAAAAAACCACAACAAAAGAAAAACAGAATTTATTGCATAAACTAACACTATTTATTAATTTGATTGTATTAGTTGATATTTACTGAAAATGTCTTCATTGGATTACAATTCGCTAAAATGAGAACCTTATTCAACCATCAATAAAAACCGATTGTCTGCAAACAACCTGTATGACAAAATTAAACAAGTCCTCCTCCCTAATTAACTCATAGCTATAAGCATCAAGGCCTGATAGATTGACTTCAAAAGTCTTTAAAAAGAGTGGTACAGATTTAGTAGGTAGATTGAACGTTATATTATTTGAAATCTGGACTGACACTAATCTCTCCTTTCTATTTAGTTTACTCATAGTTATCCTCCCAAAAATAACATTCTCTTCACTTAAGTTTCTAAGAATTGATCACCTAATACAGTTATTTATCAACTTAGAAAATACTGATAATATAGCTTTATTCTGTAAGAGCGACAACAATGTGTAGAGTATCATGAATGAATTGAGTAATAGTGTGAATTTGCGAGGCGAGAAGCGTATCTGTTAACTAAAGGACGAGTATACTGTACAACAAACCGACTGAGTAAGCAATCTTGAGGTTAGGTACAGCGTACAAGGGACATATGACAGAGTGATCGATGAAGCTGTGAATATCTACTAGCTAAGATGGCTGGGATTTGTATTATGAATACCCAATCACCGCTTACCTCTATGGACAATCATGATTGGCGTAGAAGCATGAAAGAAAACTAGAAACGGTCAAAATAAAACATATTATTAGTACATGGAATTGTTGACTGACGGCTTGAGTCGTTTTGGAAGATACAGACTATCTAGTTTCGGTCCACGCGATAATCGCAACCAGTGGTTGTAAATGTACTGTGATATGGCAAAGATACATTCAGTCTTTATCTTCTACTGCATTATGGGTTCCATTACTCATTTGTACTATTTCATTCCGTCTAGCTGAACTATATACTAATATCGTGTTAATAAGAAATGATGGCTTGAGCAAACGCATATATATGCCGTGCTCTGAGTTGTTAATCAACAGCTAACAGACTTACGTATCCTAAGAAATCGTGTTCTAATTAAGTGTCACAATGTTTAGTCATATGGGTAACTCAGATCTATAATAAAAAACGACTAATCAGTAAGTAGTAGAGAGTCACATCCTTCACTCAATAATAATAGAAAAATTAGATGGAGATATTTAAAAGGACTTAAATTTCCACTCACTGTGTCGTACATAATATTTCCGGTGATTGGTGGGTAAGTAGAGTATACAAGTGTAATTTCTTGAAAAAATTCATCTCAAGCTAACTGGATTTATTCACAACCCAAAATGTTAAATGAAAAACATAAACAATACAGAATAAAGTAAAATTTTCACTGAATATTACACTATAGTACGAAGTACTTGTCTAGTCAATTATTTGACAAACGACTGCAAGATACTGGGTACGATATACTTAATGAACACTGAAAATGTTTCAGACTACACCTGAATCACGTGAATATAAGACTTTATTATCGCACATCTAAATGAAGGATTTGTGGAAATTTTTATTCGAAATACGCAGTTACTTAAAAACAATATTCAATAACTGTCATATCCTGAAATGACGGCAACTGGAAACAGTAATTAATGTTTAAGGATACAGGAACTACATCAATCACAAGTCACAGTTCTAAATTCCATTCCGTATGCAGCCTTAGGTGCATACAGCTACGAAGTTTCAGTGCTATCTAATTTTCAGTAGTTCTTCAAATCATAAATTTTCGTAATGAAAACTACCTTGCACTCACATACTAAGTATATTTGTGTACTGTAAGGAAACTAAGGAAGTGTTAAAAAGCCAACTTTCATTGAGACGCCAAGAGAAAAATATAGAAATGCGATCTGCTGTCTGCTATAGTGACTTAAACAATTATAGTCTATAGGAAAGGATAAAAATCACCTGATAACCAGGAAGAAATAAGACTAATTGATGTAATATCATAATACTCGGTAATTGTTCGACAACAATAAGCATAGGAAAACCATGTTGGTTACACAATATAAGCAAACCTCCTAAAGCCTGGTTGAATTCATGTTTCTCGAACTTAATTCAACGTTCAACTAGGTTTTGCTGTCCTGTTTGTCAGTGGGTGTATCAAAAGGCAGTTAAATCTTTTAAGAGACACTAGTAGTAGCAGTACTAGATGAGTAAGGGAATTGACCCACATCTTGGAGAATCACTAACCAACATGGAGTAAACAGATGATATATGCTCTATTAGGCAAGGATGCTGATAATAAACAGTATCTTCTGAACGCAATGAGAAACAACAGATGAATATTTTGGATTTAATTGTCCCCTCCCCTTTCAAATGAAGTTTGTCATAGAACCAATTTATCAATCCGTGGTATGACTGATGGATAATCAAGTAGCTGACAGAAGAAATAAATTTACATTAGAAATCATATCAGACCAAGATGACCAGTGACTGGTGATTCGAATAGCTTGCCTAATTATTGGAAGCTTTAGTCACCAATGCTATAGCTGAGATCTCGGCCTATCTACAAAAAGGTTAATATACCATGTAAAAATTCATTATGTATCACTCGACAGTTGTTATACAAAAACTTATAGAAAAAAGTGCATATGTATGCTAGATTTTGGCCGCAGATAGCTTTAATGGACTGTTGGCTTATAGTTGGACAGAGGATGTAGTAATAAAGGGGCTAGATATAGGGCACGAAGTAATGATAGTACGTCGATTATTGAAGTTGTCAATGTTAATCGACTGAAGTTATTGCGACATATCTTACGTATACTTAAACACATCTAACCACTACGTGTAAGCTAGAAGTGGTCAAACAAAAACGAGGCACAACTAAATCAAGTCACTAACTGTCGGACTGCGAAATAACAGGGGTAAATGATTGGAGATCTACAATGACATTTCAACGTAACAATAACAGACGTTGCTACAGGGCAGTTCCGTTTTGAAACTGGCTTTCTAGATAATGATAACAAACTTTAGACAGTGCTGAAACTAAAGTAATCATATACAATACCCTAAACAATAATAAAATACAAAGTTGATTGCCACTCTCATCGAACAGTTTTCAAACGGTTTATAGGGAATGTAATGCATACTTACCCAGTCATTATAGATAATTGCAATGCATTAAAATATCCACAAACAGCATATCCATCTAAACTTTGATGGCATCGAGGATTTATAATAATTATTGGTCGGTTATAGTCAGCTGAAATGTAACTATTAGTATTATTGTCATCGTGAATTGTAGTTACTGCAAAATACCAACAAGCTGAAATTTTTCGATTTATATCAATTGGACATATATCAGCATATACATTATCTATGTTGTTGTCAAGTAATGGTGATAACTGTTGATTAATTGTATCATTATTATTAAACTGGTTGGAATACGTGAACTTGTCAATATTATGAAAAGTTAACCGATGGTGATCGCGATTAAAATTAGGATCGGTGCGATAATCGTCCAACTCTGTATGATGTGTTAATTTTATGGCTTTCACCGTAAATATTAATAGTTCACGTACAACGCTAACGTGTTCATGAATTACAGCTAATAAGAAGGCTGTTAAATGATAAGTGTCTAGTTGATCAATACTGAAATACAATACAATAACAAAATTTCATAACAAATTATTAAGTAATATGTAACACAAACTATATAAAGTTAGATGAAAGTATAATGGATACAGTAGGATACATTCTAAATGTAAATGTCCAGTTGTACATTTAAAAAAAAGAAAAAGAACAGTAATAACAGGATAGTGGAACTTTGGGTTTAGATATAAGTTGGAGTTGTATTTTTCAGCACAAAATTATGACTTGGAAGGTAGTTTTAGGTAGTTTCAGGAAACTCTGAACCTACGTTTTGTGCTATTTGACACTCGTCAGTAAGGCATATATGCAATCGTAATGTTCCCTGAGGGATCTGATCCAGGGTCAGCCATTTTCACATTATAAGTTGATCAACAGAATTAGATTATCAGTATGAAGAACTAAACAAACATTACACTAGTCACTAGACAATGTAGCTACAGTTTCTTAACATAAACACTATTAATGAGATTATTGAGTGAAAGGCTAAAGGGAGTTCGTACTGACTTCTAAATCCTTATTATTCATACTCAACACCCCTGTTAATTAATCGCCGCTGGTATATGTTCATCTCGGATGAAACCTCGCCATATGTCGCTACTGGATTTGAGTCTCCGTATGTAAATATCAACATTAAGGTGAAGGTCCATCCAGCTAATGAGTTTTCAACAGGATGAAACACGTAGCTTGCATTTCACTGCTAATCACATACCAAATAAGAATTAAAAGCATTTGATCATTAAGTGAATCCCAGTATGTTTACCAATTAGCTGTTATTATGCTAAAATGAAAAAAATTTCTAAAAAGAAATTCAATTTACATTCTAGTACATGTCATATATTGTGCTTTTCAACAATGATTTGAATGTATCTTCATAACAAATAGTATTCTTTCGATTTAGTACCACTCACACAAATAATTCAGAGTCCATATAGATTTCTATAATAAAGACTCAATTAGGTAATCAGCACCTATAAGAAGTAGACGATGATAATGTTGTCCAGAATGTCAATGAAAGCTTTGAAACCAGACAGCTTAGAGAACTCAACAATATCACAAGACACTTGTGCAGAAAAGATAATTGTTCTTTAGTGGAGGTTTACGTTTGTGAGAAATTTTTATACTTTCACTTGAGCTGTAGATCATTTGTACTGTAATTAATCAATTGGGAAGTAACTATTTAAGAAAAAATAACATTTGGTGTTTCAAGTGTTGAATTAGTAATATGAATTATTTTTCGATTACTGTGCTCGGGAAAAAAGGAAAGGGAATTATGTGGAGACGATTGTTTGTTATCTAGACGATAGCCAAAAATAGGTAGTTTAAAAAACTTAGAGGATTGCTCAACTTCTATTGATATTATTTAATCTAAATAAAGATATTCACGACTAACATAATGATCTAGTATGATCTAACGTAAACCAAAACATCATACTCAGATCACATATCATATAATCAACGCTTATATGATATATAACGAATGGTTAAGAGTACGCTGCGAGACATTAAGCTCTTGGGTTTAATCCCTAGTAAGATTGTGTGTACCTACCGTCACTAAGGTGTCTAACATTAGAACAGAACAGATGTCCGTTACTCCCTAGCTTTCAAATGGGTATGCAAACTGAGATTGACGTACAAAGAATACAATCTACAAGTTAAATGATTTTCCGACAAAACTGCTTTAATTAAAATATATACCTTTGTTAATAATTATAGATGTGGTTGAGATGGTGAAGATTTGTAGCTCAGATGGATGACTGGTGAAATCTGTCAGAAGTTTGTACCAACAAAGTGAACAACAATAACGACAACAGCTTCACGATGAAATCATTCAGTTTATAAAAAAATAACTACCAAAAACAGTTATGATTAAAACATGTACAACAAATAAATTAACCTACCAATAATAATGTCTATATAATCCCGGTGATTCATGTATCCGACAAGAAAATAAAGCACAACACTTTACATTCGTTGCTGACTCAATGTTGGCATCATGTTGACTGTCAAAATGAGATGATGCAGGAACATTATTCACGGACAATATCAGTTGTAAGCAATGTAAACGATTAAGAGCACAAGCAATATGAATTGGTAACATGCCCATCTCATTACCGGCAATAGTAATGGCCAATGAATCCGGATCCCACTGATTAGTATTTTAATTTTTAAAAAAAGAGATAAGTAAAACTTAAAGAATTGGGAAGTGATAGGATTTGTGTACTAATATGATAAAAAGGACTGTAACTTTATATCTTGACAAGATTGTCTAAGAATAATTCAAACTTTAACTAGGTGGCGCTTGTCGTGAGACCTGATATTTTTAAACTCCATGTTTGATATCATGAATCCTAACTGTAGCTGATGAATTTCAAACTCCAGATGAAATAATTATTCAGTAATCGGTTGACAGTATTCGTAAATTTTCAAATGTCCGAAATTTAAATTAAGTTTGGATTCTAAGTTGCTGCCTTTATAATAAATCTGTTTATTTGATAAACAAACGATACCAGTACAGAGTCGCACAGAAAACAAAGTTATTACATACTGTATCACCTAAAACAGTAGCAACAACGAAAACCGGAGAGAACTGACAAAGAAACAGAACAAATTACAAATAATGGCTCAGAAAGATGGTACATCGGATAAGCTCGCCATCGCCACATGCATCTCATTAGTTGTTACGACCAGTAACACGAATTTAAACTTTACGGTGGAATGCTATTCAAGTGCAACTTCCATTAAAATGCTACGGATTACTGACCTCAACTAGGTAATCACTGGTTCCTAATTGATTTCCAAAAGTGAACTAACCACTACTAATAATAAAGTCAACAAAGGATAAAAATCGTGACAACCACTTTCAAAATAGAATGTCCTTTCAATAAGATGGAGTTCACACGCAACACGAGTTCAAATCATAGTATGCATAGACCGCTAAGTAAGTGACAGTGACGTCAGACGTAGAGTACCAAGCAAAGAAGATAAATCAGTTGGCGAGGTAACCAATCTTCAGCGAAGTGGTTGGTATATGAGCTGTCTATGCTCAAAAACCAACTATGCAGACGTGTAGTGTGTGCTAGGATAAGTAGATTAAAAAACCCCATTAGTGCCCAAAACAAAACTCCATGAAGTTGCTAACTGTTGGTCTGAATTATTTTAATAGATACAGACAACTTGGTTGGAGTACGTACGATAACTGTGATCAGGGTAGTTAACAACACTGAATGACATGGCTCAGAACCGGTGGCGTTTACTTTTTGTCTACTTTTGGAACTTGAGTTTCCAAATCACTTGAAACTTTTAATTACGTTAATTAATTCTTGTACATCTAATCACATCCTCTATAACTAATCTTATTGACTATTACTGATAATACAACTACTTCTACTACTGTGGTACCCATCTTGATAATTTCATCGGTTTATACGGTATGACAACTTGAACCTAAATTAACTTATACTGGGTTTTACATTGCATATGGAAATATCAAATTATCCAAGAAACTTGTTACAGGAAATAA
This sequence comes from Schistosoma mekongi, assembly GCA_034768735.1. Classification (NCBI taxonomy): domain Eukaryota; kingdom Metazoa; phylum Platyhelminthes; class Trematoda; order Strigeidida; family Schistosomatidae; genus Schistosoma; species Schistosoma mekongi. The sequence goes on from CM068311.1 coordinate 14,058,584, forward strand.
TACATACCCGAATTATTGATTTGACCGCTTCTATTCGATCTAACCTTATAGCAGCATGAACAGCACTGTCTTCAGTTGAATAAACTGATTCAATCCATAAGAGTTGTTTTCGAACAGACCTAATATCTTCAACTAAAGGTTTTAATACATTATTTGACTGTGGGCAGTTAAAATTAACATTGTTGAAATTCCTATTCAACTCCAACCTCTCTGATGTAGAAGATACTGGAATAACTTGAAAACCAACTTGTAATAATTTATCCATACAGTGTATGTAATTATTTTGTACACATCTATAATCAAATGAATATGAACGTGATCAACTGTAATTTCCTAACAAACTTTTAGACTCAAATAAGGTAGAGTATCGTAAAGGCACAAGTTTGGAGGTTTCTTAAAATATACTCGACAAGTAATCATTTTAGTAAACATTTTGCAAGCCAGTTAACCTAGGGGACCTTTACTCAGTTTAATTCAGTTATAAGACAGTAATTATAAATGGATTGTATATGTCTAGTCACCACCTACCTCGGCACACAGTGCTGACTGATGTTGGAAGAGTATAGAAGGAAGCTACATGCACTTATACCAAAACATGGGATCAGTCCATGAAGACTTTGACCGTTGATCTGACCCATGTTAGTGGATGCTGGTCGACCCAATTATAGTAGCCAGTAGTTGGAGACTCAGAATAAAATAGATCAGAATCAATCACAGTGGCAAAAGTCCATTTATTCTTGGTCTTCCCTTAAACTGGTAGCTTAAAACTAATTCATAATTTTCCACGAACTAATTCATTCACCTTGCTGTACATATCCACACAATTTTTTCTAACTACAATTGATGTGAATCCTACCTCTACCAATTTAGTGTTTATCATATTGTGATAATGTGGTGTGGCAACTTTGGCATACCTTCATGAAGATTGCAATAGGAGACTACAATAGGATCGTCATTAGATTCTATTTTGTATCATATCCGATAAGGTTTCAAGCCAGTGATTTGTAACATGTCTGATACCCCAAACAAGAAGTTGGGATGGACCGATAGAGGCCAGTCCTATGTAGCTTTCTTTCATTGTGCGACGCCATGTGATAAACTGATCACCTCTCTGCTTATCCCAACTAGTCCCAGGGCCGTAAACATTGCACTATATAGAAGCCACTGGTATGTTTCAGGAAGATGGCACAAAACGAGTTGTTTCCACTGTGCCCGAAAACACAATGCCTACCAACATGATGTTCCCACAGGAAAACGGCAATTGTTTAGAAGCGGCAATGACCGAACACAGAGACATGCCGGACATTACTTTGGAGGAACCAGGCTTCGTAAGCTTAGAGCAAAACCGCCCTCACAGAAGAACTGTGAACCCTACCTTTTACACAGTCAGACTCACATTACGATGGTGCAAAAGATGCCCTAACTAATTAAGTATGGTTTATATCGCCTGTGTCTTATCATATAGTAAGACAATATCAACTGCGTACTCAAAGTAAAAAAAAGAGTCATATTCAGATTCTACATGATTAATGTATTTATTGTATTTTTCTATAGGCTTTGCCGCTTGTTAATAGAAAACCATTTGGCTATATAACATAGGGATGCAAATAATCTTTTAAGAGTTCTTATATTCCTTCTAGTTGAGGTTAGAAAAGGGTCAAGTATAAGGCTGGATAAGGTTTAGGAATAAGGTTTATTTGTGTGCTAAAAATTGTTTGCCTAATAACGAGTTTACGTTTAGCATGTTTAGCAGTCACTTTTACTCTGTGATGTCGAAAAAACTGTTTCACTTGATGATATTATACATTCTGAGAGTTGTGCACGGATATTACAATCATTGATTCCTCACTGACTAAAGTAGGGCATTTTAGACTGTCTCTGTTTACGTCATAATTGTTCCTCGTGAACAGTTCAGGAATCGCTCAAGCTCGTCCTTATGGAATATGTTAGCTAATAAACAGAGAACAGTTATCATAAGTGGAAGAGTGGCTAAGAGTGGTCAAGACATCTAAACACTAGCCAGTTAGCTTCAGTTTCGAATCCCTTCCCATCTACTCTAGTTTGGGCAATAGGATAGTATAATCAACCTTTCCCCATACATACAGTGTGAATTAAAGCGAAGCACATGAATCTGTACCTAATGAATAGTTTACGTATTCTAATTAGTTTTATGCAATACGACAATAGAAGACATTTTATTACATCATCTCTTGTTCAGATCAGATTCAATTTGTTACATCACTGTTTTGTATTGTTAAATCTAATTCATTTAATTATGCCGCAATATCACATTTTAGTTTTAACAACTGTGCTGAATCCACAACATTCGTCAGTGTTACCAACCGTTTCTTCTTAGCATATAATCACTTAAACGCTGACCACTCCATTTTGTTCCCTTCTAGTACCTCTTTTTACATCGGATATATATATCCAACATTCTATTCCACATTTTAGTTATGTATGCATATCTACCAGGTTTATATAATTGAGGTTTCAACCAATTTCAACTATCCTTATAAGTATGATGAACTTTGTTTCAGATGTTAATTTTTAAAATGTTATTTCAGGTCGTATGTAGCTGATGAGAAACCAACAAAGTAAAATTAATTCATCCTATACTGTACAAATAACTGTTCTTGCTCTTTTGAAAATGATACCTTACTTTTACCCCAATCGTGTACTGATTGTCTTTTTTTATTTCAACTTCAATGTAATCTTTAGGCAAAAGTTAGTAACACAGGTTTAATTAGCTTTCCCCCCCTCTCTCTCTCTTCGAATTCGAGTAGCTATAAGCAGAAAGAATTCAGGCGAACCAATAAGTGTTAGGGTATTCGTTGTTTTTTTTTTGGGGGGGGGAGGTGAGCAGGGGTTACTGTGTTATTTATTCACATTTAAGTATTGTTTAAGTTGAAGTTGTTCTGTCATCGGATAGTAAAAGTCAATGATGTTAATTGAACCAGCGGAGTTTACAATAATATCTATATGGTAAACTTTGTTGTGAATAATGAATGAGAACTTTCACTTGTAAATAAATAATCACTGAAGATCATGTAGTAATAAGTAGTAATAACGTGTATTTGCATTTATAAGACTAATTAGCAGTAGAAATTATAAAACTATTGAAGCATGATGTAAAATGTTAGATGTGAATTCACCGAGTTAGTAATTATTGAATAACAATTTTAACTTGAGTCAATTCCAACCAAAATGCTACTTTTACGCCGGTTTCTAACTGATGAACACATTGTTTTTCATAATGTCAAGGCAATAGAGCTATAATTAACATTATTATATTAACGTAACATTTTTCTTATAAAATTTTAAAAAACAATCATAATAAAACACTTCAAACTACTTACATTAGCAAAAGAGGTTTTACTTGATTTCTTGCCCACTCCCATAAATCGGTCAACGATAGTAAGCGATGTGAATTAAGAGATTCATCAGAATTCCAGAGTAATATTTCTTCTGATGAAAATAATTCCAACAGAGACCTGTGTTGTTGTTGATGATGCACGTGTTGTTGAGTTTCCTCGGCGTGATGATCACGACTAGATCCTGGACTCCAAAACAAGTATTTATTGAATTTTAAACTTTTAAAACTATTCGATATAAGACTAGTTAAAGGTTGATGAATATACTTAAAATGATTTGAAGATAATTCAGGTGAACTTGAAAAATTCGTCGAATGTTTAAATTCTCTATTGGCAAAATTTTTAATAGTACAACGAATACGTAAACTGTTTGGAGAAAATAACAACTGATCAATTAATTCATAATCACCATTTTTACAAGCTTCTACCAAATCTAGAAAAACATAAAAGTAGGACGTACAACCGTTACTTAGCTAAGAATAAAGTATAAAAGAGAAATAATTATCAAAAGAATATATACTTCTGAGATTCGTTTAGGTACTAGAACTAATTTATCACACAAAATCACTGCATATATTACTTGTGATATAGTCATGAAATAATACTGAAATTGTTAAATCAAGGACTGGACACCTGTCTCGTTCTCGTATAAAACTCTTTAGTGGTAGTGTGAACCCACAAGCCCGCTAGGAATGTAACCCAGGAATATCAGGTAAACGTCTAACCACCAGAAACATTAGATCTACCGGCATCCAACTTCAATCAGTTTGGTCGCTGGTGAGTCATGGATGTGCACTGATGCCGAAGAGTCCCACACTAGAAAGAAAAAGATGTCCAGTGCTTCCTTGTACTAAATGGCGCAGATGCATCCATTCGTTGTCTTCCTCCAAAGTCTAAGCTTCTGAATTCACCATGATTTTCTTTTTACTGAATTATATTTCGTTGAATCTTATCTTTGATCGCAAACTCTCTCCAATAATACTAACTCTATTACTACCTCCACTACTCTGGTCGGACAATTTAATCACTATCTTCCAATTGCGGAATGGAGACTTGAACTGATGTACGCATCTACCGAGTTCTACGTTGACTGCCTGACTCACTGGTACTCAACAGTAACCAGCAGAGATCTATTTGTGACGAACACATTGAACAAATTAAAATAAGACCAGATATGAAAACTACAAATTAGAGATGAAAGCCTGACCAAAAGCGAACGACAAGGTTCCTAGGAAAAATGAAGAACGTTCGCGATTATTATAGGTCAAACAAACAAAACGAAAGCGTAAACAATTTTTGGTAAAAGGCACGAGGACACCAGACATGGCAGTGCCAGGTGGACCAAAGATTTTTTTATGTGCAAAGATCAGGGTTAATATTGGCGAATAGCTGTTGCTTCTGTATAGCGTAAAAGTTCGCCATTATCATGTCTATTCACCAATTAAAAAGCAGTGTCAGGGCCTATTCAATGACCTACACCAATTATGTCTTCTCATGACGTTAGTGAGAAATTCATAGCCGTTGAATATCAAATTCATTTAGACATATTCTGAAATTCTTTTAGGTAACACACTTTTTCTTCTTCTAAAGCATACACTACCGCTAGTACATGTAAAAAATAATGCAAACAGGTGTAACTAAGGTAGATCTGTTATCTAAGCTAGACTCTCTAAATCGATTCTTATGACAGACTAAATGCTTGAATTTGTGACAGGAAAAGTCAATCGTAACAAGGACCTCTATGAGATTAGAAAGTAGTTACGACTACTCATTATCAGGAAACTAATGATTTGGCGACTGTTACAAACGCAATCGCATTTGTAAAATATATATATATATATATATATATATATATATATATATGAGCTAGAGCACACAAAAGAATTAAATGAATTCACTTCAAACGATACAATCATTTTTATTCTTGCTTTACAAAGATTTATCAAAAGAGTAAATTTCGTGAAAATTGGTAATTGACCTTCTTCCAGAATCGTCTTAGAAGTCTCTAAGGCTTATTAATTGTACAAAATAATCTAAGAGTTTTATCAGTTTCCGGGGTCTTTTTTGTAAAATCTTCAATGGGTGCCAAAATAAGTATTAGGTACTTGTGTAGGTACTAGATTCAACCCAACAATATATACGGAGAAAAACTTGTAAAATTGTCAAATAATATAATGGTATGCGACTTTTTTTGACGTAACGCACAAACATGATTATTTCATAGCAAAAAGTAAATTACGTCAAATAGATATACACACAGAGGTATTATTAATACGAAATAAGTACAGTATAACTAATTCAATAAGAGTAATTTTACATATAGTAATGCTATTCTGGGTCTATAACATTGGTATGCGTATACTGATTACTAGTAAGAATTATATACCCAGTAAAAACTTATTGTAGTAACACAAAGCTCACATTTATAACCTTAGTCGATTTAGGATATAGTAAGTGTTAAGACGAGGATTAATAAATGAGAAGGATAAGCCGTTGTTACCGATTTTATTCCCAAGTTATTATTAAATAATTACAAACATTCCACTTTGTTATAGTGCTACTAATATCCTATATTCTGTTTACATTATGGCTTAATATTCACAGTACGTTGTGATCTGTCACATGGTCTACGTAATATTACGTGTTTTCAGTTATAATTAGAGATAAATCAAGTTTGTTCACTTGTCTTCTGATTAGAAATTTGTGACAAAGATTCTGTATCGGCCAATCAGCACTGATGTCTCAGGTCACTAGTTCAGGTACATCATGCCAATGTTACATCGAAAAAGTAGTAAATAATAGTACTGAGTGACCATATTACTATCAGACATGAGAAAACGCCATCAGTTCTGACTATTCACTAGAACTTTGTGGATCCATCTTGTAGCTAGATACTACCTAGCACGGAATTACTAGCTGGATGCGAGATTTGTAGAGAGTACTCAATTTGAAATAAATTATCATCATGGACAGACTATTGGAACGTCTTAAACTAGAAAAAACCAGGTCATTTGACTTGGAGTACAGACCACAACAAGATTAGACCGACTAAATATTACTAAAGGTTTATCACTTAGCCAGATTTTATAAACTTAAGATCAGATTATTCCAAAGAAAATCAGAATAATAATCTATTTTATCGATACAACTATCTGTTTAAAATATGCTTTATCCTCAGATGAAACAAAGTAGTTTACTAAAACGCTAATTTCTTCGTAAGCAAAATAAAATCCTGATTAATGCATCCACATGTCGAACTTTAATCTGAGTAGGCAAAGTGATTAAGTTTTCAGCAGCAGCAGCAATGTAGAACCGGGCACAAACGCCTGTAGGTTCAAGTTACCATACCACACTAGCACTACGAGATTATTGAGGTAACGTATAGACAGAATACAAGAGGGAAGAGTAAAGTAAAAATGTGCAGAAAATAACAATAGAATTCAAGATCTAGATGAGGTTAAAGAGTAAATACACTTGCGCCACTGTGACCGATTCTGAGCCATATCGCCTAGTGTCTCCATTTCAACCAATAAGCACTATGTGATAAGTTACACAAAATTCTAACCATCACATAACTAGCAGACGGTAGTTGATTTTCTGGAAGTTAATTCTCGACTTCTGGGCTGCTGAGTTTAAAACGCGGTAGTAATATTGACATTTCCGTAGGTTGGAACTCAAATTTACCACTTTCATTAATGGATTATCGAGTGTAATATACTACAGTTTGTAATAATCACAACACTGACATACGAGTTTAAAACATAGGTGATATGGATACCTACAAAAAATTATTAACCAAATCAAAACTTACTGGTGATGAATTTACCTAGAATAATATAGAGAAGGAAAGCATAAAATAAGATTAGAGTTACATTGTATAAACAAAAACATAAAATAGTCAACTTGTATGTGCCGTCCTTACATTTAGGCAAAAGCATTTAACTGGATACCATGGAAGATTATAGTGTAAATACAACTCGACTGAATAACTACCTAAAATTCAGAGAGCCAGATGTTGAATCATATATACTTCTTTGGAGGTAGAAGTACTATTTGATCAACTCATATATCAAGACGAAGTGTGAATCGAAAGAATAATTCAACAATTAAAAGTATGATGAATGATCGTGAACGTAAAAGATAACCATTTACCTCACAAAACTGTGCAAAATTACTAAGAATTTTAGATTCCATGTATTGAATAACTATCATTACAGTGTTAATCAATTTGTTATTGCCGTACTTAACAATTAGTTCATCATGACCTCAAACCCAATATACCAGCGTCCACCCTTAATACTATTTTCAATGTTTACCGCAACTGGATTATCATTTCCAGAACCAGATATAAGTGATTTCCATGGGTACAACAAAGCATTTTTTTATACTTCCAATTAAGAGTAAGTATTAAAGGATTTCGACTTGAGCTTAGAACAGGTTGACGATGTTCACTACACAGAAATCATAGTCTAAAGCGTGATGGATAATGGTGCTTCTATGTACTTGATTTTCATTATGACAATTATTCTCAGATGAATTAGATTTGTCCAAAACTCGAAAACCCAATTATGCCGTCGAGTGATATATGTTGAATTTTAAAAACAACAGAAACGCTGGATTCTAGTTGATAAATTAGATGACAATAGAATCTTAACAGGAAGCATAAGCCTTCTCAATATTCAAGAAATCGTTTGCTGGTAAGCACCGACCAATATCAAACCAGTGTCAAGAAGGATTACCTGCCAACTACGTCTGACTACCAAACACCTGTACAGCCAGCCAATAATCTTCGTTTACTATGATGATGATACGAAGGGCAGAAGTAGAGGATTTCTTTACCCTTAGTCTAGTTATTCTAACTCATTTGCTAGCTAGTAATATTAGCCGACTGTGTAGACTGTGAGGAGTTACAACTTAAGACCTATTGGCTGAAAATCGAATATCGTAACAGGGCAAGTACTAACGAGGTCCAACATTGTTTAACTGCAGTGGACGAACGAGAACTGGTAATTCCAACCTAATATGGTCTTTGAATAATGAGTAATTGTATCATACTATCTTGATTTGATATTTTATATAGTATAGCTCTCACTTTGTCTTCGGAATGTTGTTCCGTTGAGATTAAAGGACTATTCCTGTAAACTAATCTTCAGCCAACTTCAGTATTCTAACAAATGCGCCGGTCAATTATACTATCATGAAAGGCAATGATTTTCAGTTTTAATTGGTTTATATACGAGCATCCAATGGTGATGTGAAACTGTCGAAAAACTGATCGGTTATCATACAAGCTACTAGTAAAGAACGTTCTAATAAAGTGTCAAAATCATAAATACTGATTTAAAAAAGTATGTAGTTTATAACAAATAATCACAATGAAATTAACTAACATAAAAACGTCTGAAATAAAAGTGCTATGGCTCTTTTATCATATGAATTCGACGCAAAACGAAATGAAAATTGCACAACATCTTCGCATATTACTTCTGGATTATTTAGTTGACAAAGGCCGGTACAAACAAGTGGATTTAGACCATATTTCATGAGCACCTTGCATGCATCAAGATTACCCAAGCGAATAGCATGATATATAATTGGCTAAATTTGGAGAGACAAATAATATGAGATAAGCAAATTAGCAATTATCAGAAGCATACATGACAATCGTTTTAAAGTATCACGGAAGTATGTTATTTAAATTGTATCAATTTCATACGCTTTATTATAATGTCGCTTCATTTCAAATAAAAGACAATGGTGATGTTACGTAAATTGACAGTTAGGAAATAAATACAAGAGAAACTGAAAATGTGGAAATTACAAGTCAAAAGAACATTTGGTGATGATACAGGAATAGCTGTTATCTAAATAGAGACAGGATGCACGAATAGCTTTCGATCTACATTAATAACATGTTGATCTTACAATGCATAAGGCAACAAGGGAACAACCATAACTTTCTAGTAACAGATATTTTCATCGACCGAATTCTACAATTTTAAAGTCGAGGTCCATTACTACGTTGGCTATGCAGGTGTTAACAAGAATTCGTGCAAATAACAGACAGAACATAGTATGCATTCACAAAATCCGGCAAGTCTTTTACAACTGTTATGCATAGGCTCCCAGATAGCAAAGGTGTTATTTTACTAAATTATAAATTTAATTCAAATGAATATATATATATATATATATATATATATATATATATATATATTCTAGTTACGAAACTAAATGATCAATCATTACATCACTTTAAACAATACCAAGGGAACCGTTTGCCTTCTAACGGCATTCCTATAGATACGATGGTGTAGACTGTCCAGTTATTTACATCATGACAATATATCTGATATTACCGACTGACAAAAGTATGTTAATCCAATGCCTTTAGGCTACGCACAGTTTACTCATTTTGACTGTGAAACAATTCTTTAGTTCTCAATATGAAGCGGAAAAAGAAGTCTGCATTTGAACAAAACGTGATGAATTCCCCTAAGGGGCACAGACATGTAATCTGAAGTATGTTAAATACTACTGATTTAGAGAACCGGGATCCAGATTTGGGATCTAACTACGAGAAAGCCTATTATATTGAATAAGTAGGCCACTAACTATAGTAAACACTCGTAAAACAAGGGTTAGGAGAGCATCGACAAGTGTAATGTAAATTATAAATAAGAATTATTGAATAACCTAAGAAACCCGAAATAGGAGTCAGTTAAGCAATACGGACAAAAACAGTCACGTATTTTGAATAGTACTTGCAATAGGTTTTACAGAAGAAATTTTACAATCTCACAATACAGAATAACCGCATCTGACACTGGTCATTTGGCTTATTATTAATCGACTGGAACCGTAAAGATAAATTTTATTTTTGAACCAAAGGTAATATTACCTATTAAAGATATCTTTAAAAAGTTTCATGTTACTTACTATAAAAAACCCATCTGCCTCGAACGGTTCGTAAAAATCTACTAAAGTATAATTTTAATGAAGTAACACTAAGATGACATACATTGTGAATGCTTTAAGACGCATTGCATACAGCTATAGCTTTTATTAACAATCGAACTATATGCCAGTTGATAAATTTGCGAATTCGATAAAGGACCACTTAGTACTTTTATTAAGCGTTCAGAATCATCGTTTACAATAATATCATTGTACATTATAAGCTGCCAAATGTCATTCTAGAAATGCCCTTGAAGCACAAATATGTAACGTCATATTCATATTGCTGCAAGAATGTCCGGTAGCTAATATCTAATATCTGTATGATGAGCTATTGTAAATCGACTAACTACTGTGTTCTTGCGTTTTGAGTGTCGCCGTTTTGATTCCTAGCCTTTAGTTCCTTCCGAAAGTTAGTTGGCTACACGGCCACTTTAGCCTGGCACTTTAAACTGGCTTGTTTTTATTTTTTGTTTACTTCCGCATTATTCTTCCTTTCATTTCCTTAAATTTCGTTTCTTTTTGGTTTTTCGTTATCATGTTTTCAACTCTTATTGTTCGGGTACTTGTTTGTACACCTTTGTCCCGTCCTGGGTAGTCTGGTCCATGAGTGAGAGAATACTGTAGAGTGGACAAAGGTTATGAGTGCGAAGGTTCAAGATTAGGAATTAATATCACATTTTCACTCTCTGTTCCTGGAGTCTCTAAGTATCCCAAAGTAATGCACAGTCGGCTGGCTTTCTTTTAAAGCGTGTAGAAGTAGAGGCCTTGTTTATTACCTCAAGGAGTGCATTTGGGAAGGATCAAACTCTTAGAGACAAGATATTTATCCTCCCCTTTGTTAATGCTCTCGGATGGACGATAATTTGCGGGTTTCTCTAAAACATATGAGCATGTACATCGGCCAAAATGCTTTTTTGTGTCTCCAGGTGTGCTTAATATTTTATATGTGGTAATTAGGTCTTCCATCATCTATTTGTAGCCTACGGTGAATAGACCCAGATGTAGCAGATTGGTGTATTCCTATAACCTGAGTCCGGTTATACATTCATTTACTTGCCTCTGTGCTTTCTCTACATGGTCAGCATCCATTTTAAGTGTCGGGAGGCGAAACAGTCGTTCCTTATGTACATCTTAAATATTGTGAGTAACTGCCTAAGAACTCGGTGAGACGTGCCTTATGGTTTTTTGGCATCTACTTGATGGTCATTTCCAGTCCACAGTCTATTAGTAAACATTAAGCCTAGATCTCTTGAAGATACTCATTATTCGCTACCTGCCTAGGTAACAGACGTGTGAAGTTTCGTAGTACATTACATAGCACTTTTGTATGTTACGATTCAGGTCATTGTTGCTTGTTCACTCTTCTATCCTAGCAAGGTTTTGTTGTGGGAGCTTGTGTTCACACAATCTCCCATAGGTTTCTACAGCTTAACGAGAGAGTATTTAATAGGAGGTCGTAGATGTAAATCAGGGTCAGTTGTGGTCTGAGTATCGAGCCCTGTAATACTCTAGAAGTTACCAGCCTCTAGTCTGAGTACAAACTCTTCACCTTGACGTATAACTCCAACCCCATAGGAAAGTTCTGTAACCAGGAGAGTAATTGTTTTGCGAAGCTCATTGATACTGCTCTGCGGGTAAGGAGATTATGGAGCACAATATTTTCCACAAGCTAGTTTCAGTTGTGTGCAGTCGAGACTTGATGTCGAGATGAGATTCTAGGTCTTTGATAGCATCTAATAGAAACTTTTCAGACAAGTAAAACCTGAGAACAAAAGCTATCACTACTATCATTCGATTACACAATATTTTCCGTCCTTAACGGCTGATTTGTCAGACGACGTCATGTGAGAGTTAAAGGATGTTTTCGAGAGCCAGAACCAACAACTAGAATTTTGCCGAATAGTCAGTTATTTTGTTGTAAAGCAAGATTCGTAGTATTATGGTGTGAAAATATGGAAACAACCATTTGCGATTTCAGTAATAAATAAATAAAATGAAGTCTAAAAAGTAGCAGAAATAAGATGCTGGGTAGATGATCTGAGATAATCTCTAACACACTTCACACTGTCGCTATCATCTCTGATACAGTGACTCGTTGTGGTCACCTTGTGGTCTCATAGGTCTTCCTCTGGTGCATGAAAGCCCTCACCCACACTAAGTTTTGGACCACTATAAGTATATTTAATTGTGCCGATCGATTTTTTGCACAGTTATTACGGTGAACTGACGTCCTTAATCTATGTGAACTGGTTTCGACTTACTATCCGCTTAGTCAATGCTACCGTTCATAGTACTTGGAAAACAACCAGTATTAATTAGGTATTTCCTAGAGTGTGTATGGCAGTCTAAATTTCTATTAGGACACTCGTTCCTGGCAGCTCGGAACACTTCAGACCAAACAGACTCAAGTAAAAGAGAATGCGATCTCATCCGTGTGGTTACCTTATGGTAGGAAACATTACTGTAGTTGTTCCCTATGTTGCGATGATTGACGAAGGGAAGCAAAGACTTGTCATTATGTCCTGGGGTGCTTGTGATGAAGTAAGCAGTTATCAGGTTTCCCTGACATCACCTGTAATCTAATAAAAAGATATGGGGTTATCTAAGAGGTTCATAATCATTTGAGCAACCATGGAACTTTTTGGTTGATATCTTATTAAGAAGCGTCACAATGCCAGTCGTCAGTAGAAAAGGTGTAAAGTGGCAAAGGCCTTCAAAGTATTTCCTGAAGTGTTGCCATTCGTTATTAGACGTTCAAATAGTTGCAGACTATGGTCACGTCCGGAGGTGTTACGGAGCATACTTTGTTCGAAAAGTTCGTACGTGGGGCGCTGCTTTATATAAGTTCAAAAATATGGAATATGGGATGTTTTGGGCCGGTCCTAAGGTCAATATCTGAACCCTTTCTTCCAAGGTTAAGACGTTATTTTTCAGGTCTTGTACAACATAATTGCATCTAATGAGTCAGAATAGTACCACATTGTCGGTGTAGATGGGTGTGTTGGGGCCACTGTACCCTGGGAAGTCAGTGTTGAAGGCAAGAAATAGCAGAGAATTGAGTGTCGAACGTTTAGATACACGAGACGACGATATCCTCCAGTAACCGAAGACTTTGTTTATTTTGGTGTAAAACTGCCTCTCTAAAAAGTGTGTTTTGAAGGACAGTAAGGGTTCAACAAATCCATTAACAAGTACACCTGAAGGAAGTTTCCATTTAGCACAACGCTGAGCACTTCTGAGAAATCTAAAAAAGGACCGTACGACTGTGTATTTTCGTTCTGACTTTCTATACTGTTCTCCGGCAGCCTGTTGCTGGGACAGGACCTGGTTTCTCGAGATCCGAACTGAACATCTAGGAATTGGTTATAATAGCTGATTTACCCACTTATGTCATCATCTTTAATAATTTTGATAGAACCGGAAGCAGTGCTACTGGCCTATGACAACTGGGGTCCCTATTTATCAAAGTGTGCACTGAAGGTTTCGAGGACATTCAAGTTGGTGAAATTTATTCTCAGTGGGTTCGTGATAGTCAGAGCTTGCTTTTTTTTGCGATTACTTGGTGTACCGCACCCACAAAAGTTGCTTAGGAGTCAATCCACAGTCACACTGAGAGATTTGATTGAAAACGTATTTCATTATGACGAACTCTTGAAATACACTAGCTACGTAAGTTGAGAATATGTAACGTAATAACAGACCATGTTTGAGGTCCTTTATTTATGTCAAACCTCCTTCATAGCCCGTAGAAAATGCCCAATGTTTCATCCTACCTGTGATTTTCCACCTGCTGGTGTATGAACTACCTACAGTGGGTTTTGCAAGACGGCTTATGAATTATACATTTTACAGTAACCATTGTTTGTTTACAGGTAGATTACTCTAATCTAAAGACATGGAGTTTGATGGGCGTAGCTGAAAAGACTACATATCACTGAAGAAAAAATAAGGAAAATTCAAGGAAGAGAAGTTTACTTTCGACGATATCATTCACTGCAGCTGTGTGACCATATATGTAGTAATTCATACAGAACATTTGTCTGTTAGAAAATAGTAGGCGATTACACAATAAGTAGTTTAGAAACGCCAAGTATTAAAAAGTCACAGGTGTCTTACGTAATTGTATGAATGATGTAGAACTGCTTTAAATTGGAATTTATTTAGGTATCCACTTGACTGGTATAATAAAGAAACATATGCTGAAGAAAACATAGATAATTATGATAAGATAGAATAGTTTCATCAAATTGGTCATAAAGAATTAGAAATTTGGAAAAGACATGCAAATCGATCCAAAGTGTTAGTAAATAACGACATAAATGAAGAGAAATTTTTTTTAAAACCAGTCAAGTGTACGATTATTGCTCATTCTTCCAACATGTAAATTTATCCCAATTTAAAACAGTTCTTCATCACTCGGACAATTACGCAACACACTTGTGACTTTTTAATACTTGGCGTTTCTAAACTACTTATTATGTAATCGCCTACTATTTTCTAATAGACAAGTGTCCCGTATAAATAACTATATGTTCACACAGCTGCAGTGAATGGTATCGGCGGAAATAAACTTTTCTTCATTGAATCTTCGTTATTTTCTTCCTGTTAATGAGAATATTCTCTCTCTGTGGAGGCTTTATTTTAAGAGCACAATCATTAAGGAGCAAATTTTCCCTGGTTCTAATTGTGAATTCTGTTGTTGCGTGGTCACTACAGACAGTAAAGGGGTATGGATTTCGATATTCTCCGAAAGGAGCAGATTGTTGGACAGTAGGTAGTCTGGTTTTGTATTTTCTCTGTTTGAACTCTTTGTGATGAGAGCTTTTTGCATATCTACTACACTTTGTGGTATGGTCGATGAAGGGAAATGTGGCCTATCTGTTTAATGAGAGCGGTACATACGTGTCCGTGAAACGACCACCGTTCGTCTAAGTAGCGTGGCCCGGTTTACGCATGCGGGAATTTATATCATGTTTATTGCCATACTCTGTGCGAAGTCGTGACTGGCGGAGTTCAGACTTGTCGAAAGTACAATTGTTATCACTAATATCAATGGATGATTGTTGCACTTTATCACAAGTGAATGGAAGTAGAAATTCAATCATTGTACATCGGCTTAACGATGCAGATTGTTAGGCGTTTACCGTTAGATCGGAAGGTCCTGGATTGGAATCCATGGTGGAAACAGGTAATGGGTGATCACTGGTGAAGAATCCCATAATAGTATCCACTCCACTCTGGTTTTTGGGAGTTTCGGACCAACCTTAATCTATGACCTGATGCCAATCTGGCGCCATAAAGCCAACTCAATTAAACAGAAATAATTTCAGCTAAAGTATTATTATTCGAGCGGTACGTTCAACTTTTGTGGTAACTAGTCGTTGTTCTCTAAAAAAAGCTAATAATCATTACACTTGTCTGCCTCGGTCAAAGTTAATACCTCTGCTAGCTTACATTGACTATAATTATTTAAATATGGGTCGTCTTTCGAAAAAACGAGCTCATCAAAGCCCACAGTGCTCAGGTAATAACAACTCCACTATCGAACAGACTTCTAGTCTTATGACCCCGGGTTTGACAGACCCAGTAATCTTAGATTTCACACCAGTGATTCAATCACCGATAATATCCGATATGGATTACACATCTTTGCCACAGAACAGTAGCCTCGAGAAGGTTAGATGCGAACTACAACATCTCACTCAGCGGCCTTCGAAAACGCGTTCTCAAGTGGAGTTATAGCAACTTAGCTTGACTAATTAAAAGTTCACTTCAAAACTTAAGCATACGCCAAAACAATTAGGCTCCAGTATTGATTTACTTCCTTATTCTGCATAGGGATTATTGTTCTATAACACGTGGTATTCTCTTCTTGCTTCAAGTTTCCGTTAGATAGCTTGACTCCATAAGATCGTAAGCCAAAATAAGATTCACGTTGAGTGAGCGAGAATGACCAAAAGGTAGCCAAATAAAACGAAATCAGGACAGTATTGAACAATTTCGGAACGTCGAACACCAATCCAAATACAACAGGGTCCTTATTGAAGAACTGTTACGGTAAACCAAACGTTCAGACGAAGGGTGCTGAAGATACAACTGGACAGGTTCCCAAAAGGTCCAAATTAAACCAAGACCAAAAGGAATAAAGTCCAAACAAAGTATTTATTGACCTATCAAACAAAAGATTGTTCTGGGAAGTAAATTACAAATGTACCATTACAAACCTTCAATATTGTAGGCACCCAGTTTAGAACAAATAATCAAGCAATCGAAAGCAATGGCGCAACAAATGGCGGAAGTCAAGATAAACAAAACAAACACAATTGGACATAACAAATAGGTCAATTAAGTTAGAGTTCAGTAGAAAGAATTCACAAATTATGTAACTCTCCGGTTTACCGCAACAATTATATTTCCTATTAGCTTATATTGAACGTTGAGAATTATTTGTGTGTTTGAATAACTGGAACCGCGCTCCACTGTCTCCTGCCCACGGTACTGAACAAAGACCTATTCCCATAATACTCTGGATTCTTGTGTCACTAGATCGGGATATACCTAGGCGCTAAAGAGTCATTTTCAGCATTAGTTTGCGGAATGAAGCAAGAACTTAACACATTGTCGCCCCTTAAGTTGCTACTGACCAGGGACACAAATTCACCTGAACTTGAAGACGTTTCGAAAGTATCAACCGTTATAGACTTCATTGTTACAGAGGTAACTAAACGTATGATATCCCGTCAGAATGTATAAAAATGCTCGTGTAGTAGAGAATAAGACCGCAATCCAGAGACATAAGAAACTAGATACTTCGCACTTAGGTGAAGTTGGGCAAAACACCACTGATGCAAAATGCCTAACTACACCACTTATTACGGCTACAGAATCCCGTGATGATACTACTTATCAACAAACAGCCGAAAAAATTACAGGTCAAACCTCTGACAACCATCCCTCAAATGATATAGATTTAGACTACACGACCTCCAGTACTATTAGGCTCCCTGGTGCTTTATCAGGTGAAAAAATGGAAACTCCCAAAATACAAGTAGAGGCCATGGTTAGCCCACTAAACAACTTAGGTATAATGAAAAACGAGACAAAAAGATCACCGAAAATAAAGGTAAGCTTTAAGCAAGGTTTTATGACCTCATCTACAGAAAGAGGGCACAATACTACTGTGCCTACCACATCATTATATAGCATGACGGGTTATGAGGCCTTGTTCCCTAATGGTAGTCGACTCAGCAGTAATCAAGGTCGTAAGTGCCCACAGTTTGTACGTAACCAATCAAAACAGCGCATTGAAATATGAGCGTAAACTAAGCAGCAGTACACAACCCTTTTTACTACCCTGTAGCAGATAACTTTGTAAGAAATTCTAGAGCGCCAAATACACACCAGTATGCTCTAAGCCTTGGTAACCCTTCACCATACACCTATTCAGATCGTGTAAGTGGTTCTACTCTTCCTCCTCACTATTATGATTATAATTATACTCCTAGTGGGCTACTAGGACACCCTCCACTTTACGTACATCTTCAACAAGCTGCCAAGTTGCCTAACTCAAACTCCTCTGAACATCCTTATATCTCTGACTACCATAATAATTTTTTTGGGATCAGGCAGTTATTAGTCCCCTTAGCAATACAGCTTGCCCAGACATTAGCTCAAACAGTCAGAGTGCCTTTTCAAACCAACATCTAGTTATACGAAACACGAACGACTTAGATAACGATCTTATCAGATTCTTCACAATTAACTCTACATTTCTAAACTTTTTAGTAATTAACGCCAGCTCACTTCTTATTTATTAATAAAATATCAACCATAAGAACTATATCCTTGTTAGCTAAACCTTCTTTAATATTTGTCACTAAAACATGGTGTTCCTCCTCAGTTACTGACTCAGAATTAGCCGTTCAGGACTATATGTTATATCGCGGCGATAGAGAATCTAAACGAGATGGTGGTTGTTTAATATACGTAAGTGTTTGTTTGTCATCTAATAAAATTGATGACGAAATACTCGGCAAGGTACCAGAGTCGGTCTGGATATCAGTCAATACTCCGAACCAGAGTCTACTCTTCGGATGTATGTACAGAACTCCTAACACCTCGACTACTGTAGATAACAACATTATTAATGCTTTTGGGAACTTGCCACAACACCGAAACTTGACATGAACGAAGTTGCCACGTATCAAGCAACAACCAACAAGCAAGTGGAAATTTCGAAGAGCTCCATAATGCTGAGAGCTACACGTTCCGGGAGAAACGTACGATTTTCAGAACACTTAACTGAATGTTACGTCTAATAATTTTTTTTCTAATTTTCCACTCTGTGTATTGTAAAGCTTATTGTTTTTTTTTAAAATTGAATAAAATTACATTTTTTAACTTTACGTTATGCATTTTACACATTTTCATATGTTTAAAAAATCTTAAAATAAATCTTTTTGTATTGATATTAGCGTTGTCGACATTTTATGCGTCTTCGTAGACGCATTTGGCTGCCGAATTGTTTTTCTATAGATATGGGAAATCCACATTTTAAAAATTATTTTTTTGGATTTCCAGGCAGTCTGGAAACGAACAGAAGAACGCAGAAGAGAACGATTATATTTTGTACAAATATTTTATGTAACGACACCCTAGCATAGGCACTGACGCCCAGAAGCTGCACAACATCGCAAGCTATCAAAGGAACGTTTACCAATGTCTAACGCCAATTTGTGATATAAAAATTGACAAGTAACTATCTCTACAAACCCCTATTTGTAATTAATATCTGCTCACTAGTGACTAGCTCCTTGAGGTAATTCCTGGAGTCCTAGTGTGATGACGTGACCGGTAGAGTTCAACCGTGTCGGGTGTCAGGCAGTAACTCACTGATGGCATAAAGGTCGCGCAACGTATCACGAATTGGCTGAATTGGAAATATCAACCGTTAGGAGCCGATTCAGTGGTCCAATGGCGAAACGTTCTCCGCGGAGCCAGAGGGTCCTGGGTTTGATCCCCGATGGGGCCGTGGATGTGACCTGATGAGGAGTCCCATACTAGAACGAAACAGCTATATAGTGCTTCCAGGTGATCAATGGTTGTTTGATTCAGATCAATTTGTGATATCGAAACTGACAATTAACTATCTCTACAAACCACCTATTTGTAATATTATCAATAGTTCTCTTCTGCCCGAATTTCAGCACAGCTTTCCACTAAATCCTGCAACGCTAATTCGTTGACCTCTTAATTTAACTATGAAAGAATTTGTCTCCTGACATCAGAAACAAGTCATTTTCACAGGCAACGACATTAGGTGTGATGTGTTGTAAATGAATAATGTAATGATTTATGTGATTTCCTATTTAGATTGAAACGCGGTGGATGTGTTAAACTTTTGTTTACATTGAGGTTCACATAGTCATACTACTGTCATATGATGAAATTTAAATACGAGGATATCGAAAATTTTCCCTGTGATGATCGTAAAATCATCTGGCGTTTTGGTGGAATATAATATAATAAATAGGTGAACTTTGTCTAGGGAGAATTGTCCTACGGCAGTGACTCTGCTTCTACCCGAAAATCGTCCACGTAACAACTCAATTTTGTTTTGACCCACTATATTTTATTGATCTTTGCACTCAAAAGTGACTTTCCGTGACTTAGAAAATTGAATTATTATCATTATCATAGGTAAAAACGCAATTGTACTACTTTCTATATGCCAATCATTGTTAATGTCTTTCCATAAAGCCCGTCATTATTTGTTAACTACATTTGACACTAGTCTGATCAGTCTAGAGCTAACTAACTTTTATTGCGATACACTATTCAACTAAACCTTACTGTCAGAATGAATAAGCTCATGGAAATACACTACCATGATAACTTTACTATCAAACGACACTCAAAACAACTACTATTACGCCATCTTTAGTGATGAAGTGTACTAATAACGCTATTCCTGAAGGTGCTAAATGCTTAACAGAGATAACAGTAGTCACTACGCGCATAATTATTTGAATAAAGACTTTGCATATAAAAGAGTTGTTTCGTTAATGTCCGTTGTCCATCGGTGGTTGATCAGTTCCTCAACTGTTTCAAAAATTACAAATAACATCCTCAACACGAATGATCAAATATACACCATTTTCTCGCTTTTCTATTGTAGCCTGTTTTGTAGATAATTCTCAACTAACACTATGATTATCTGTCACATTTTGCTAATGTTTCTAACATTACGGAATTACCAAACTATTGTTCATTGTGGTCCGCGTCTGCACAGTAGTGGGTGTATCCTGGGATATAGTTTTGGTAATTGTTGTATTACATTATAAAGTGAGACGAAAAATATTTATAAGATAAGAATACGAGTGACCATATAGTCGCCCCAACAATATTTAAACACTACACCCCCCCACACACACTAGAATCAAGATATGTTTGATAAAGGCAAACATTTTATTCATGTATAGATAAGTCGGAAGTAAATAAGGTGAAGTACAGAAACTGATCAAGAAGTAATAATTGATAATGATTTTAAACTTTTTCAAATCTTGAATGCTGAATAGTTTAGGAGTGGAATGGTTATAAGTATTGAAGATAATTTGAAATAAACATTTTATATTTACAAGTAGTGTCATCAAGTGGCGTAAACTTTGCCTTAAGTAAAAATCAATTGAAATAAGTAACTGCGTGCATACATTTTATCATAGAATAATGTTCCATTTAGTGATATTCAGATAGGGAATAATAACAGCAATAACACTAATCAGGTTATGTAATTACTAAGGGTTAAAATGCGTTGCATAACTATATCGGAGTATACATGATAATAACAAATTGTTGTCATTTATTATGTATCAGGTGTTTATAATGAAAAAAGCTGCAGAGTCATTAGTGAGCTGTATTAAATAACTGTGATGATAAACATGTTGAGGCTCGTCCACTTCCGAGGATTACGATACACCAAAAAATTAAAATCATACAACATACATTTTGTAATTAAGTTAATAATGATGTTGGATTGCCGTTTAATATTAAACTTAATAATGTACTTCACGGCCTGTTTTGGACAAGTAGAAAGGTGTACTGCAATATCACAGTTTAGTATTAATAACAATAATAGCTTCATTCTCACGTAGCATTTTGTACCGGCCAGTTATGATGTCAATGCACAAATACGAAGTCACAGCATGAGCACGTTATTCATGCTTGTGCTTATTCGAATTTATTTTACGAAGTAGCTTTACTTCAGACAACTGCAAAGTGATTACATAATATAATTTTATTGCTGGACATAGAAAATTCAGACAGTTTTGAGGCATACCAACCAGACGAAGTACAAAGTACATAAAGAATATTCTCAAATAATAAATGTAGTTGAATTGGTAGTCGCTGAGAATTAGGACGGTATTATTTAGATTCATTTTGAAGCAGTAACAATAGAAACCGTAGTTAAGTGGTTTAATGAGTAAATTAAAACTATTTTGACATTTATCAGGTCTAGGCATATAACTCGGTTTAATAGCAGACAAGTGAATGCTAAATAAAACTGATTTAAGCAGCAAAAAGATTGTTTGTACACCACGTGACTACTATAACCACCAAATGTAACTAAAAAGTTTATTTTTGTTTTAGCCCGTGTTAATTCAGAGCGTTTATTCAAAGCTCCTATTGAATGGATTATGACGGTAGGTATATATGGCTTGAAAATTGTATAACAGTTGTTGTTACCTAGAGCTTACCATCGAAGAGAAAGAAAGGCTTCAGTTCATTAGACAGCAGAAGACTCAGGTTATGAAAAACATTGAGGTAACATATTTATTAAATGACTTTTGGTAGTCTTTAAAGCTTGAACTCAGTGACATAACAAATCAAATAGAAAACCTCGGATTTTCTGTTGATGGGTATTTTTTGCAGTTTATTTTATTTTCTTTTTTAGAGAAGACTCGTCTGTGCGACGACTTGCACTTGGCTGCAAGAAATTTAATAACAATCCAAAACAGGTCCTTTCTGTTGTTCTGACTATTATTTTTTCAGGGTTTAGAATATCTTTTTGATCAAAATATAATTGGACGATCTCCCGATGAGGTGGCAAAGTTTTTTATTGACCATAACGACAATTTATCCAAACATGCCATAGGCACATATATTGGCGAGGTGTAAGCATCTATCGGAAATTTTCCGTCGTCATCGTCTTTTAACTTGTTGTCTTTTTAAACTTGCATTTAACTAACTTGCTAAAAAGTGAAACATTTTTCGGATCTTACATTTCTAACTAGTCATGTACTTAATCGACCAGCAGTGATATTTGCATATTTGATATTCATGGATATTCGAGTCGAATTTATCCCCATTTTATATCCAATCAATCTAGGATATGTATATGCTAAGTCGATAAAAGTCTACGCTAACTACAAGAAGTTGGTAGATTCAAATTAGTATGACTTTTCCTAGGTATCTTGTAATTTAAGTAATCAAGTCCCATGGTGTTTTTCTGCTATATACAGTCGGAAGTTATCTAGAGATAGACCCCATCCAGTCGCGTATAGGCTGCACATCTTGAAATTTTTATCAGTTATGAATTTTGATATGAATAGTACCATATACTCAAGCCACTAGAGTGACTGTTTTTATAATACGTTAAATCATTAAACTTACAGATAAACTTGATTTAGTATAAGTTTTCTGTACTACATATGACAAAGTTGTCTTACTTTTACCAGTATCATTCACATTGTCACTGGTTGCAAACAGTGTATGCATCCTCATTTAGAAAACTCATCTTAAATATCTTATTTTCTTGCTATTAATTTACTATGACTCATTAAAACGGTCCATAATAATTTTCTGAACCTCCAGCATCCCCCTTATGATTCAAGTGTTATCGTTGATTCGAGAATCTTATATCTACAGTATTATCCTACTTAGTTCTGGTTACAGATAAGAGAATAATTAACCATCAAGATCAGTAAACGCTTAGTTTTCGCTCAGTATTGTTGGCCTTAGTCTTCACGGTGCTTAGCTTTCTCTTATCATACTTAGTTTGGACATGAATTCTATTTCTTTTCCGTTGACCACCCCATAATTCCTTTATGCCACCTTCGGATGTTTAATCAATATATTTTCCGGGCTTCGTAGCTTCGGCTTTGTAGTAAAAGATCCACTAATAACGTTGCCGAAGTAATAGGAATTTCCATCTTGATATTCTTGCTTTTTGTTTACCCCATTTATCACTCTGATTATAGTCATATTAACTCTATTAAATAACACTTTTAGATTTACTATCGTGATGAGCTGCTGTCATGTTTTACATATCATTCTCATCAGTATATGCATTGGGATTTATAAAGTTTACAAGTTCAATTTTACCTACCAGAATTCTCTTGAGTGTTACAAATTACGATAGAAAACTAATATTTAGTTAATGCATATTAGTAAACATTTGTTTTATCTGTTGATTTTCAAATAGCTTTAGAAGTTTCAATAGGTCCAGCCAAAATTTAGTGAATTTATATCTTACTCCTAATACTTCTGCTCATTGATATTTAGTTTTTATTTGGTTTGGATGGTATTTATTCTCATCTACTCACAAGCGTTTAAATATATGATAGTAGTCAAAGTTTATTGCATTTACTGTGTAATCGTTTGTCTTATGTTGAGTTACGTAGTACTTGGGTTCGGATTCAGCTTCATCTAGTGTAGTTCGAGATACTGAACACTATCACTTGCCCTCAAAAATGTATATTGTAACCAAGTATTTGAATATATGCTTCGTCACTGGGTTCCATTATTTATGTATTCTTTCCATTCATTCAGATATTACGACTAACTTTAAGCGGTTTTGCCACTCCATAATAGTTGATCCATTTCCCTCATCTTTGTATCCATCATCAATCTTTAGTATATCCGGTCTGCCATCTATTACTAATACTAGAGCGTAGTGTTCTATTTACAAAAAAAAAACATTTTCAAGTGTTAATTAATTCTGTACTAGACAAAACCTACATATAGAATGACCATATTAGCAAAACCGTTAAGTACATGCCGTGTAGCGTTCAACATTTCACTTCTGTCTAATGTACTTAAACACACCTCACATATTCTTGTGAATTTATGGTCAGTGTAAGTGTTTCTTGTGTTATAGCACAGCGAGTAGTGAACTATTAATTCATAACTTCAAAATGTGCTTTAAATTTCATCAGGCGTTGGTTATATATTTCTCGAAAATAGAAACTTAGGGATTAATCGCAATTATACTTCATATCTGCGATACATCTTAATTTTATGTTTATATTTATACTATAAAGTAATTTATTGTAGTAACCAGCCGTCTCATTCCAAACTCAGAGCTCTAGTTATTTGTTATTGCAATCAAAGTTACAAACTTCGTATTAGGACGTATATTATGGAACCCTTATACTACCTTGTTCCTGTCTTGACTTTTATAGTTGGGCTTTTTGTTTATCTTATAGGCGCAAAGAATTTAACATGCAGGTGTTGGATGCATTTGCCAAGTTACATAATTTTAAAGATGAAGAGTTCTTACCGGCTCTTAGGTGAGTTCTGGTTACTAGTTCACCTCTTATTTATGAATGTGTATATGGCTTCCGTTCTAAATTATTGTCTGTATTTGAAGGTGTTGTTGTACACCATAAGTAAAATTGTATTCAGTAGTGAATTTGATTTTCACATATGGTTGCAGAAAATGTATGCATCAAAGGCGCAACTTGTTCTAAGTTTCGGTTTAAGAGTATTAACGTCGTAATCTATCACTAGAGACCACAGATTACTTTTTACAAGTTCTCATTTGCATTTCTTTTTACTCTTTTAAACCTTCATCTCTTGTTGATATTACATACTTTTCATTTCTGATATGGATTACTTCACAAAATTTGATGTTCACTGTGTATGGCTATTCCATTTGTTGTAAAAGTAATATAAACTATGCACGATTATTTCCCTAAACACTTCGTTTTTCCATATTGGCTTATTTTCTAATGAATAACATTACTGAAACTTTAGGAAAATATATTTATTTTTAGTACGATTTCATAATTTGCTCAGAATGTGCCTGGAAACATACTAATCAGTGTTAGTGAAATTACTTATAATCGACTTAAAGCCTGAGACAATTGTGAGTTAACCAAAGTGATCACAACACATTCACACGACAAAATGAAATATAAATTTGGTGTCAGTAGTGGGGTCTAAGCCTACACTCAAAGAGTGAATTACAGTCTGAATACAGCGCCATGGCCCTCCCGACCATCCTAACCACAATTTTATTGAAACACAAGTAATTCAGTTACTCCTTATTTTCTCTAATCTGAATATTTGTCACGAAAAACACTGTGGCAGTATGAATATTGTTTCCCGTTACCATCTAGAAATCTAATATTACCAGTTGTTTACTTAATCTTTACATTGTGCTCTGATGATTCATTCCACTTTTGTCTGTTAAGTCTTTTTCTTGTTATCTTCAGACAATTCCTATTTAGTTTCCAACTACCGGGTGAAAGTCAGAAGATCGATCGTATTTTAACAAGCTTCTCTGAACGTTATGTGGAGCAAAATCCAACAGTGTTTAATTCACCACGTATGTTCATATTCATTTATGTTGTATTTATTCCTACACTTGGAACACTTGTTTTATTATATTCATAGCGCTTAAACGCTTAACTTACTCGAATTCAATATCATGAGAATTTGATGTTCTATACAGTTTGACGTTTATGTTGTTGACTACAAGAAGAGGTACAACTAATTTATTGACGTAACCTTGTGGCACGCAATTATAGTGACAACCTCAATGACGCGGTGCCCAGTCAGTTCCTGTATGTCCGCTCTATGCCCACTCCGTCCCAGGCCGAAAATAGAAGAACACAAACTGATAAACCAACCAGACAAAATCATACTGTATTTCAAGCCTCCCTTTGTATATATATATATATATATATATATATATATATATATATATATATATATAAACCAGACCACGCTGTTAACCAATTATAGAATTAACATCCATACAAAATAATGGAGATGGTGTTAGTGGATTAGAATACGTATACACAATTACGTTACTGCAGTTCACAAATTGGAAATGACACACTAACAATGCATATGTTAAACGGGGGGATAGAGCAAGAGGAACATAATAATTATGAAAATAGAATGCCTACTTTACACACAACTAAAAGAATTGGCATAGTCTTCTAAAACACAGCTCTTTAAGTTAATGAATTGGTTTCTGTTTTTATTATCTGCTAATAGGGTTTTATAAAAATTGCAATAATATTCAGGTGGTTAATGCTATTAACTAATGACAAATCTGAACTACATGACTGCGAAGTAAGTACATGAACTCCGATTCTTTTATCAGGCTTGCTAAATGTATGTTTTGTAGTACATATGGTTAATGATCAATGCACGTATATTACTGTGAGTTGTGTCATCTTAGATACAGTTTTCCACAGGTGAATAGCCTCAATGTTGGGCAACCTATAAAAGAAGCTGCACTGGTAATGACAATGCTTACATTGCTTCAATCAGTTTAAGTGACTATCAACCTCGCAGTTTAAATTTCATCATCCTGGCAAGACGTAGATCAGATTGTAGCATGTTCAATGAAGGATTATGTTGGAGTGCGCTGATTGGCGCATTCTTAGCCAGTCAGTGCTGGCAGGTAGCTGGAGAAGACAGATATTCTGGTGTAGAAATTATAAATATTCTCACGTTTTTGTTACAATGATTCCTTCCATTTAACTTTGCTTGTTGGAACATAATTATATATCTACGCAAGTCGTATTCTGATTCGGGAAACCAGTTGAGCTCTGTCCAGTGTTCAACGAATACTAAGCAATACGGGTAGCTGAGTTAACAGAAAGAGCTAATTTGACAGTAGTATATAACATTGTGTTTTGAAACACTTCTCGTCATTCGGCCACTAGTGTTTAGTGAAACTTAATTCTATTCCTTGACTGTAGTTCGTTTAGAATGTAGTTTTGTCATAATGGAAACAGTTTCACTACATAAACAATGTCGAATCTGGCTTAAATTGTGGATTATCATCCTATTCATAGTGTTTCTTCTATATTTCACGATACAGTCGTCAAGCGATTTTAGAATTTGTAGTAATCATCAATAAGCGCATAGTTTTTTTAAAGAAATTTAAACAAATGCTATGAATAGACTAAAGTCACTTTCCAATCACGTATATAAGACCATTTGTGTGATTTTAAGATCTTTGTATCATTACTGTAGGTTTATGGCCAGCACTAACTCCCAGCAGAGTTTTCAATGATGTACTGTTTTAGCTTATCTGAGCCACTTTCTAGAAGATGTTTGTTACCAGAGAAACAATCTATAAGGTTCGTTAGTCCCGATATTCACTGGTGGCATACTCGACGGTGGGTAGAGCCTAATTTCCTTCTTACGATTTTCCTCATACAGCGGTGACCAATTCAAGATAAGCTTATATGGGTGGCTTATCTTGGCCCACCAAGACTTTCCGGTTTGAGCTCTAGAAATCTTGGAACGTGATGGTTTATGACTTTGTCAGATAGAATAGAAGTTACTGGTAACCTTGCTGTAATTTTCCATTTCATTCTTCATAAAAGTGAGATAAATAACCGTGACTGGGAGAACTATTTCCTGGGCGTATTTTCAACTGTAGCGTGTGTTGTATCCAATTCTGTTCTTTCTTATTTATTATACAACCCTTTCGTCTTCTGTTTCTTCATAACATTATCATATCATTTGTTTGGTATTAAAATTCTTTCTGTTATATATGAAGGTTCAGTTAGTAACACTATGCGTACAGGGTTACTCCCTCTAGTATGTAAGCCACTTTGCCGAGTTACATTTAACTGTTATTTGTTGTAGGAGTCAGTTGATTGTTATTCACCTGTTATCCTTCACGGACTCTTCATAAGTAACCATCTATCTAATTGGGATGAACATGTATCTTCCCGTGGGTTTGTTATGGACTGAAGCTGGTTAGTTCCTGTCGCTATGTTCGGATCCTGGTATGAACACCAACATTAGGATGCAGGCACATCCAGCCGACAAGTCCCAAATGGGACGAAACGCGCGTCCTGGATTCCGCTTGTCGGTCACAATCCAATTTAAACAATATTCATCTTTTTTTCTATGCTTTTAATTTCAGATGAGGCTTATGTACTTTCATATGCTGTTATTTTATTAAATACTACATTACATAATACAAATGCCAAAAGTCATAGCTTGGGTTTAGCAGAAGAGAAAACATTTGTACGTACTATGGTGGAATTTGACGAAGAAACCAACTTATCTGAAGATCTTGTTCGTGTAAGTGGTTTGTCCTCTGGGTGTTCATATTTATCTCCTTATTAGTGAAATGTATTTTTTAGATTCTACTCTGATCTGTTAGCAAGGCCTATGACATCACCCTGCAATCAGCTTTCAAATTTTACCTGAGTTAAACAACTGCTAACAATCAGAAATCACAGCTCTTTCGTCCTAGATCACAGCTATGTCTCCATCAAGGACTTAGTCCATGACTTCTAGACTTAGCAGTGAACACTCGACTTTTCGGTCATTGATTTTGCATCCAATGATTGACATTTCTAATTTCACTCAATTCGCTATGTATTTAGCGAACTCATCCACTGCCATTTAATACTGGCGACTTTCCAAACCAGGCGCTTTAAAAGCTGCTTCTCAAATAAGCCTTACAAAGTGTACAAATACCCACACATTCCAGTGTATTGTTATTGGTTCCAGCAGGGATTAAACATTTTTTCTTATTAGGTAGGGTGGGGGGGGGCAAATCAAGAATTATTAAGACCATAGTTTTGTAGTTTCATTGCAATTTGACTAATTAAGTCTTGTGTTACTATCATGTTGATATCTTCGGCTTGCGTAGCTAAATTGCAGGTTATAATATGAATTGCGACTGTTCAGTGTTTTTTTACCGTACTGTGTGGAGCGGTGGCTGCTGTGGGTTTGAACCCCATTTCACCCATTTTAGTTTGAGTAGCTATGTAGTATAGCTAGTTTACCGTCATTCCTCATGCGTGTCTCAAAGCCATAAGCACAGATGTACACTAGGTGAATAAATAACTTGTTGTATGAAAACAGATTTTTGATCTTACAGATATACTTATTTTAAAGTTAAGGAAATTAGCAGCTCAAATGGATACTTTTGGCGGTGTTGGGTGCTCTGAGCTACATAGTTTAATTGAAGTGCTTTCCTTATCATTCTTAATTATAGCTATATTAGTATCTTTTTCACATGGGAGTAAGCCTTTCTATCACTTCATAAGCATTGATGAGTTTCATGATTTCTTGCCTTGGTACGTCTTGTTGTCCTCACTTGTTTGTCTGCTTCTATTGACTGTCTCTTTCGGATTGGTTGAGTATATGTCGATGCATCTCTTGACTACTAATAAATTGGCTTATCTCTTGCGAAGTGAGTGTAAAGCTCATTTTTACATGAAGTAGAAACTGATGGTGTTGTCTCGGACAACAATGAAGGCTCCAGAGTTTTACCATCTAGCTCTGTGAATAAGATATCTCTAAAAATGTTTGTTCCTTTCTAAATAACTTTCATTAATGTGTACTGTGTTTCATTTATTGTAAAGAAAATTTATCATGCTATAAAAACAGAACCACTTCGTGCAGTTTCTGACGATCTGTCTGTATGTGGATCTAATCAGAACAATGCAATTCATAAAGGATGGCTATGGAAACTTGGTAAGTGTCTTTAAGACTGTTGTCGTTTACTGCATAACAACAGCAATAGTAACAGTTGTAATCATTGATTACAATCATAACGCAAACTATTTGGTTAACTTTTTTATTGATTTAACTATTACTTTAAGTACTGATAGATAAATAATCACTATTGATTTTCAATGCTTGTGTCCAACAGTTTGAGTCAATTTAAACAAAACTATTGATTATTTAGCCAGTAGTTAAATAGTGTTGTGGATTTAACCGTCAGAAATCATGATTGTATTCTGGAGTGTGGTTAGCAGACCAATTGAAAATACACATTTCGTTTAGATTGGGATTAATTGATTTAGGGCATTTGTATTGTAGGAGATCACACTAAGATTCGAATTTCATGCCTATCGTTCCAAAATCTAACGCATTACTGATTCAGCTAACGAGTCAGGATGGTAGCTAACATGTTTGATGAGTATGAAAACACCGGTGAAGGTTTATTACTTCAGGACTGCAATTGATTATTAGTCTGTTGTTATATCTGCGTATTACGTTAATCGCCTGCAAAGTACTATTTAGTCACAGGTTTTATTGGACTTAGTTAGTTCTAGTAGCTTTTAAGACGCTCATTTTCTCCTGTTTGAGGCTCGTCAGTTGTATATATCTACATCGCTCTATTGACATTCATACTAAGATTTACATCATTTTTCTCTCACTGAACAGCAACGCATTATCCATCAAGCTGCGGAGCCTGGAGTGCTATTTACTCTGCCCGGCACTCCTCCCGGAATAGAGGAAACAATGATTTATGAGTCAAACAGACACAATCGTTTTTTCATTTCAATCATGCCTTTATGTTACACAAAATCAGACCGCACCGTCATCCAATTAGAAAACTAACATTAATATAAAACAACAGTAATAGTGGGTGTGAACTGGGCTATCGTAGGTGCA
The DNA here is from genome assembly GCA_034768735.1 of Schistosoma mekongi. Classification (NCBI taxonomy): domain Eukaryota; kingdom Metazoa; phylum Platyhelminthes; class Trematoda; order Strigeidida; family Schistosomatidae; genus Schistosoma; species Schistosoma mekongi. The sequence goes on from CM068311.1 coordinate 14,089,591, forward strand.
GTCAATTAACCATAGTTTATAAATAAGGAACGATATAACAACAGTTAATGCCTTAAACGGGAGTATAGGGTGAGGGCAATGTAATAATAATAATAATAATAATAATAATAATATGCTTACTTTGTATACAACCAAAATTATGAAATCGTTTACAAGAAGGACAGTTCTAGAAGATAATCAATTTTCTTTAGGTGCCCCGTCATTCTGTTGGATTAATCTACTGCGTAGTATATCTGTTTATTCAATAACAGATGTGAAATGGTATGGATGTTTTTTAGCTCAGAAGGGGGATTTTGGAGTTGTTGAGTTATCTGAGCCATATATTTTAGTTGTAGAGCTTTGATTGTCGTTCCGAGGAACATCATACATGCGTATAACCACGTTTCGTATCCTTCCATTGACTATTTGTTTTCCTACATACTTAGGTGAATATGACTTCTATTTTGTCCAATATGGTATTTCTCACGGTTAGTGTAGTTTATTTTGTAGATGTTGCCGTCATCCTTTACTGTTGTCTTTCAGTTTGCATAAAATGAATTGATGTCACTGTTGTTTTATGAACTACATTTCTTTGTAAGGATTTCGAAATTTCGCTGATAATTTTTAAAATGTGTTTCATATCGAATAGGACAATCCACTTAACACCTTTTCGATAAAGTTACCAGGGATGACCATTTTTATAAACAATACACACAAAACGATTATTTTATTTTAAGGTTTAAAACAACTTTAAAGTTATTCTTTATGCATGTAATTTGGATTTATATGTATTTTATGTGTGTATATATTGCTGTCCACTTTGTAGGTGGTCGAGTTAAAAGCTGGAAAAGACGTTGGTTTATTCTGACAGAAGATAGCCTTTTATATTACCTTACCCCTGAAGTGAGTGATATATATGTATATATGTAACCATTTGGTATTCTTCTTAGTCTCCTATTTCGCTCAAACATTACAGCTATCATCACCATTATCGTTACATTATTTTGTACTTTTGTACATACTTTCCGAAATCATTAAGCAGCCTTATTATTTTGATCAGTTTGCTCAGAAATATTTGTGGTGCAATGGTTCAGTGCTTAAAATAATTAGTATTCATCAATTAGTAGGACACAGGTTCGAATCTTACTCTTTAATTCAGTTTATTCTAACGAATAGTACCACTTATCCTTACAAATTTAATGTGTGACTCAAAAGCCAACTACACATGAGAAGAATAAGCAAAAGTCCGCCTTGGTCAAAACAGTGTTTTTGTAAAAGATATACTACTATTCTGATAGGTAGTTCAAATAAGTTTGTACTCTAAAAATACTCAATAACCTAGTATTTAATTCTTGATGGACGTTATCGTCATTGTTTTCAATGTTCGCTAAGTGTATTTATTAGCTCTAGCATTTTTATTCATTTTCCTGTTCATTTAGTGATTGATTTCTGCTTATTAAAGAGTAATTTTCATTAATGATTTCAATTCGGGCGTTTGGAGTTATACACAACTATGTGATATGAACATCTCCAATATCAATCAATCAATCAATGCCTGTTACTCCAAGTGGAGCATAGACCGCCCACCAGCATTCTCCAGCCAACTTTGTCCTGGGCTTTCCGTTCTAGCTCTTCTCAAGTGCTGTTCATTCTCTTCATGTCTGTTTCCAATTCCCGACGCAATGTGTTCTTGGGTCTTCCTCTGTTTCTGTGGCCTTTAGGATTCCAAGTCAGTGCTTGTCTTGTGACACAGTTTGATGGTTTCCTCAGTGTGTGTCCAATCCATCTCCAGCGTCTTTTCCTAATTTCTTCCTCAACTGGAAGTTGATTAGTTCTCTGCCACAACAGGTTGTTGTTGATGGTATCTGGCCAACAGATCCGAAGAATCCTACGCAGACAGTTGTTTATAAATACTTGTATCTTCTGTAGGATACTTTTCGTAGTTCTCCAAGTTTCAGCTCCATACAACAGGACTGTCTTCACATTTGTGTTGAAAAATTTGACTTTTATATTGACTGACAGTTGGTTTGAGTTCCAGATGTTTTTCAGTTGTAGAAATGCTGCCCTTGCCTTACCAATCCGCGCCTTCACATCCGAATCAGACCCTCCTTGTTTGTCGATGATGCTGCCCAAATATGTAAAGGTTTCAACGTCTTCCAGAATTTCTCCATCAAGTGTAATTGGGTTAGTGTTTGCTGTTTTGTATCGGAGGATCTTGCTTTTCCCTTTGTGTATGTTGAGGCCTACTGCTGCTGAGGCTGCTGCTATATTGTTGGTCTTCTTCTGCATTTGATGATGTGTGTGAGAAAGAAGAGCTAGGTCATCTGCAAAGTCCAAGTCATCTAGTTTCGTCGATGTTGTCCATTGTATTCCGAGAGTGCCTTCAGATGTTGCAGTCATCATGATCCAGTCGATGACCAGTAGGAAGAGGAAGGGCGAGAGTAAGTTGCCTTGTCTGGCACCGGTCTTCACTTCGAATGAATCTGTGAGCTGACCTCCATGCACGATTTTACAATGTAGTCCGTCGTAAGAATTTCGAATGATGTTGACTATCTTCTCGGGTACGCCGTAATGTCGTAGAAGGCTCCATAATATTCTCCTATCCACGCTGTCAAATGCTTTTTCATAGTCGATGAAGTTGATGTAAAGTGGTGAATTCCATTTTATTGATTGTTCATCAATGAACCGTAGAGTAGCGATTTGATCGGTACATGATCGATCTTTACGGAATCCGGCCTGTTGATCTCGGAGTTGGCCGTCGACTGGGTCCTTTAATCTGTTCAATAACACTCTGTTGAAGACCTTTCCTGGTACTGAAAGTAGAGTAATGCCTCTGTAGTTCTCACAATTGCTGAGATCGCCTTTCTTTGGTATCTTGATGAGGTACCCTTCTTTCCAGTCTGCTGGAACTTGTTCTTCCTCCCAAATCTTCCTGAAGAGAATGTGGAGTATCTTTGAAGTTGCTTCTATATCTGTCTTCAGTGCCTCCGCCGGTATGTTGTCTGGTCCTGCTGACTTGCCACTCTTGAGCTGTCTGATGGCCATTTTGATTTCTTCGACTGTTGCTTATAGGGAGATCCGTGGCTGCTGCTTCGATGACTGGTGGGTTCAGTGGGGCTGGTCTATTCAAAAGTTCTTGGAAGTGCTCTAACCACCTGTTCCGTTGTTCATGCACTTCAGTGATTGGTTTGCCAGCCTTGTTCTTGATTGGCCGTTCTGGCTTATTGAATTTCCCAGCTAACTTCTTCGTTGTATCGTATAAGAGCCTCATATTTCCTTCTCTTGCAGCTTTTTCCGCTGTCATTGCTAGGTCCTCAACAAATTTTCGTTTATCCGACCTGATGCTCCTCTTCACTTGCTTGTTGACTTCGGTGTATTAGGCCTGTGCCTTGGCTTTCTCTGCTCTTGTCCGACTGTTATTGATCGCTGTCTTTCTGTTCCTCCTTTCTTGGATCTTGTCCAGAGTACTAACAGAAATCCACTCTCTTTGGTGCTGTTTCTTTGGACCCAAAACCTCCTGACATGTTGAGGTTATTGTTCCCTTAATCTCTTTCCAGTTGTCTTCCATATTAGTCCCGCCTTTTTCTAGTAGATCATGAAATGCCTGGAACTTGTTGCTGAGAATTAATTTGAATTCGTTGCGTTTGTTAGTGTCCCGGAGAAGGGCTGTATTAAACTTGTGTAATACTGCTGCTCCAGTTGTCCAGTGCTTCCTCAGCTTCAGTTTCATTTTAGTTACCACCAAATGGTGATCTGAAGCTATGTCAGCTCCTCTCCTTGCTCTTACGTCTTCCATGGTCCTTCTAAACTTCTTATTGATGCAGATGTGGTCGATTTGGTTCTCCGTAATGTGGTCCGGTGAAACCCATGTAGTTTTGTGTATACGTTTGTGGGAGAAAATGGTGCCACCTATAATCATTTTGTTGAAGGCACATAAGTTCACAAACCTCTCACCGTTATCATTCCTTTCTCCCAGTCCATGTTGTCCCATGATGTCTTCATACCCGGTGTTATCCACTCCGACCTTGGCGTTGAAGTCGCCTATCAGAATGGTCAGGTCCTTGGCTGAACATTTCTCGATGATTGACTGCAGCCTCGCATAGAACTGGTCTTTGTCGTCTTCGTGGCTGTCATTAGTGGGTGCGTGGCACTGGATGACATTCATTGCAATCCCTTCCTTCTTCGTCTTGAAGGATGCTGTGATGATCCTAGGTCCATGAGGTTCCCATCTTATAAGAGACTTCCATGCATCTTGGGATAACACCAATGCTACTCCTTGTGTGTGGGGGGCGTTTTCTTCTTCGTGGCCGGAGTATAAAAGCACATTTCCCGAGGATAACCGTTGCTGTCCAGCTTGCACCCAATGCGTTTCGCTTATTCCAAGTATCTTCAGGTTGTATCTTTTCATTTCTTCAGCTATTTGCATGGTCCTCCCTGTTTCCCACAGCGTGCGGACATTCCACGTACCTATATTAATGGTTGCTCTGGTTGTCAGAAGAGACATCGGCCTCGTGGCTTCCGAAGAAACTCGGCTTTCACCATGAGGCGTCATAACATACCTTCCAACTCCCAGGGCAGAGTAAAAATGGTTATAAAGGTTTTTACTGGTTAGCGTTTTTTTTTTAGCACGTTTGCTGTTTTACGGGATGGGGTTGCTAGCCCCATGCCCAACCCTCCTCCTTTATCCGGGCTTGGGACCGGCAGCAACCCTAGGGGCTACAGGCGGAGTTACATCTCCAATATAGTACAACTTAATGTACCGGATCAAGCACTCAGGATCGAACTGCAAATGAAATCTTTAATGTGAATTACACTAATATACAACACTCATCCAATAAATAAACAGAAAATGTCTGATAAAATACTTATTGAATTTGTTGCGGATAACAATAGAATGTTCGAACGTATTGATTATACCGATAAACTGTTATTACGTTGTTTACCTTAATTAATTTTTCGTTGAAATAGTTTGTTACGTGGTGTTCGTTTATCTCAACTAGGGCCAACGAGTGTGTAAGTTTATTACTTGAATCATAGTTACTCGTTTGCTTCTTTTCAGCAGCGAATACATGTATGATAACTACACCATTTTGTTATCGTTATCCAAGTTTATCTAATGCATGTTAATTCAAGCTGTTTTACAAACTAATCTGGGCGTATAATAGCAATTGTGACAATATAATTTGGCAGGCAAATAAATATTTATTTTTACATGCTTCAATCCTCAGTTTGATAGTAAGCACTACCTACATACTCTGGTTAATTCGAAACGCATGAAATCTTAAACGTTTTTAGTGAGAATAATGCGTTTGGGAAGCAGATCATCTTACGTAGATCAAATATTTCATTGAAGATCATAGAGACAAGAATAATTGTCGATCTGTATTGATGGAAGTGTTATATATATGCTTTTAGTTACCATTTCAATGTCTGGATGATTATCAACTAACTAGATTTGAGAAAATTTTCTATTCACACTATTCTGACAGGGTGCGAAACGATAAGGCAGTTGAAGTGTCTGATATCTGATGAATCCCAAAGGGCATTTTAAACTAGGAAAGCGGAGTTACAATATTGAGGGAGTTAAGATTGATGTCATCTTAGTTCTGTAGAATAAAGTTTTAATGATCTCGTATATTTAGCGAACAGTATATACCTACATATCAGTTTGCTAAACTTCTGTATCTGTTCTGTAATTCAAACCTGTGATCTACTTACAGAAACCTAACGGCATAAAAACAAAAAAATGTTTTTTTATCGTTTTTGTCTAGCGTTCTCGTCAAACAAAAGGTACTATCCATTTGGAAGGTATCACTATCCGACTGATACATGATAAGACTAAAGAATACTGTTTCGAACTATATTGCCCACGAAATCAGTTGGTTAAATCGTACAAAATCGAAAGAGATTTATCTGCAGGTACGTAATGCTTTTTGCTAAAATTTCTTAGTTCATATTTATATGTTTAACTGGTTTTCTGAAGAGCTCAGTTTAATAAGCTTATGTTGTTTGTGCAGTTTTTAACAACCTACTGTGTAATGTATCTGGAGGAAACCCCAAACCTGTTTTTCTTGCTAGTTAGCGCCTGTTAACATTCCATACCATCAGTCTTGAGAAATTTGATGCGAAGCCTGAATAGTCTAGTGACGCTGAATGAGACTCGTTCAGATCTTACGGGAAACATCGGTGCCCTAGAAATTGCATGTACACTTTTTTGAAGGATACTGATCGGCACGAAGCCAAGATTTGGAGCTCTATGCAAGCTACCTCCAACCGCCCAACAGCAAAGCCTATAGTGCTAAGTGTCGATTCTTATAAACAAGTGGCAACATAGCAACTGGAGCAATATATATTTCGATCATCGTATAGGGGACTAGACAAACATAACACTGATTTAAACGCAGCGATCAGTTGATGCATATTCTCGTATTTCACTGGATGTCTTTTTTGTACCTGTATTAATAATAACAACATATATCCTGAAACACAATATTGCTTAAATCAAGATTGAGTGTCGAGAAAAATCAGGTTGGACATATGTGACATCAATCCATAAAGTCATTTAGTCCTGGTATTGGCCATGTTGGAAAAGGCAGACATTGAGTAATATAGATTAAAACTGGTTGCAGTGAGATAGTTACATTCAGTCTCTCTCTGCCTTTAGGTCTTAAGTTCACTCTCATTCCTGACATATCATCTTTCAACCTAATTTTTTCCTTTTCGACTGTATTCATCATGTTCAGCTCCCCGTCGCGTTCAATGTTCTTTCCCTTTCTGTACTGACACGAAGTGTGGTGTCTTAAACAGGCATACATTCGCTATATGCCTTACTATTATGACTGACTGACTGATTTCTTTTCCACATCAAATTCTGATCGTAGTTGGACAGCTACTGAAAACTAAAGTGCACTTTACAACTGTTTCTTCCTAGAATGAGACTCCTTAGTGAGATTGCATATATGTTGTATCTGAAGCAGGGATGGTCGATATTATCGAATCTGTAATCAGACGCGCTATTGTCTTACAGCTAGCACCCAACCTTGCCTTAATCTATTTCATAAGCACAAAGATCCGACTGATTATAAAGAAGCCTACTAGTCACTCACACGCATGTATTACTACAACCAATAATATACAAGATATATATATATATATATATATATATATATATATATATAAGACCTAATCTTTGTCATATGTCTGTCACACGATATTGGTCAATCACATGTCTTTTTCTAGGCATGTCAATATACGCAACACGATCAGAGGTCGAACCATGGACCTTCATATTTTATCATGTGCTTACGAGTCACTTCGAGAGACTCTTCCCATAGTTCTCATGGGGAGATATGGGAAGAGGAGTTGAACCATATCAAATATGTCATGGTGGTTGTGCAATATCGCGGTTCAACTGGAATTAGAAATGTAGATCATTGGATGCTGACCCAGAAATCAGAATTTTAACCACCTGCTATGAGGTCTGAAGGTTGTAGCCTCAACTCCCAGTGAGGTCTTCAGTCTCATATTAAAACGAAAATGCTGTGCAGTGAGTCTTCGTCTTCAATGGTTGGCTAATTAATGTCAGTCTGTGACGTGTACGATCAATTAATCTGTCATCAAAGCATTGTATGTAGCGAATGCGTAGCAATCCAAGTTACCACACTTCTGCATGGTTTTCAATAGTTGTCTAACTATGGTCAGTTCGTTGTGTGATAATTTATATTCACTCCACATCACCCAATTATAACAATTTTCATTCTACTTTATTCATTTGCTTTAAAGTCAATTATTGGTCAAATTTTGACCAGTTATTACTTAATGTAAATTATTCCGTCAACTGGTACCAAATGATGGTAAGGAAAAGTTGGTATTTGTCATATGGTGTAGTAATAACGAACTATCTTTTAAATCTCTTATCATAATTTGCTACTTTTGTTTCAAATCAGTGTAAATCTTTCTTTGAACTAAAATCTCGTCTACGGGTAGACTGTAACGATACCAGTTGTTCAGTGGTAATATCTCAGACTGGGTAATGTGTGTGTTAAATCTGAAGAGGGAATCAGTTCTTTTAGCTTGTAAGCTAACAACTTATATCAAGGCTAAGAGTTATCTAACTGAATGAACCATATTGACTAGACTTGATGTTCTGTAAATTTGGCAGTTGGTGTATTGAACCTTTAGCAGTATTGTGTGATGGGTAGCTATACCACACAGGAGTGGAACTGAAATTTGAGACAGTGGTTACATGTTAATCAGTCAGTCATGCACAATGTGGAAGCTAGCATATATACATCTGTCCAAGTTGCCACAGCATTTCGTCATAGTTAGTTAAGTATGTGGAGATTCATAACACATTAACCACCGATACGTATATGTTTATTTTACTTTTCTAGTTCTAAACTAGGTTTTCAACACAGATCTACATTAATGTCTTTTAGAACTAAAGGAAGATCTCTTTGATCATAATTTCAAAGCAATAATTCACCTATATATGTTGACATCTCTTTTTTCTAAATTTCCAGGTCACCATACGGTATACAGAATGGCTGCACCTACACTCGTTGAAAGAGATGAATGGATTCGTATGTTAGAACGTGTAACACATCGTTTGGCCGAACGACGTGGTACACGCAGTATTAGTGTTGATTGTACCGGTTCTTCAAGTTCTACATCAATGACAATAGGATCAGGTAGTCACCATCATCATTTACCACCACCTGTATCATCTTTATCATTACGACGAAACGGAGCTGGTAGTCAACCGGATTTACCTAGTCAACAATCTGTATTGAACTAATACACATAATTCTAGTCGAAGTAGTAATCGTTCCATTAATTTCGTATATACATACTTTTGTATTATTATTACTCTAATGTGCTGGTGTATTATCGTATTTTCTAATTTTGTCCTCTTTTGCTTATGATTCATTTAGTGTATAGATTAATTATATAATAATTGTATATTATCAAATGATGAAAGTTATCATTGTGCACATATAGTTTCCTAAGTATAATTTCTTTTAAAGTAGTATATTTTTGTTCTTCTACATTCCCTTTTTTTTGAGTTGTTTAGTGTTTCTTTTTATTCAATGTTTCTGGTGAATCGGATGTATTGTTTACAAGTTGAAACAATCTCTTTTTGGTATTAGGCACTTTTTTCTGATTTGGTTCAATTGTATGTTTTTCGTTGTTGTGCATTAGAATTATAACTTTTATATTGAGTTGCTCTTTCATTTCTCCTTCTTAATGTTATTTCTCTGTCTGTTTACTCGTAAATTTGAGAAGATTTTAAAGAATCAAAAACTGGCGTGTGTGTGTGTATGATAGGGTGCAGAATAAAACTAGGCTCTGATAATTGCTATTGATAACTGTGCACTGCATCCTATATAAAAATGATTGATTGACAAAATATTGATGGTTTGATATGAATGTAATAGTGCTTATTGCCTCTTCTTCTCTTTTGTTGTTTCGTTTTGATCTCTTTACAATTCTTTCCATATTAAATCCAAGCAACAATACGATACTTTGTAGGTGATTACCTTCTATGAAGTTAATTTTACATTTCGCTTTACAGTAACGAGTATTGCTGTTATTATTATTATTATTATTATTATTATTATTATTATTATTATTATTGTCAATTTGTCATCTTCCATTGTAGAGTTGCGGCTTAGTGATTAAGGGTAGTTAGACTTTCGACCAGTTAAGTCATAGATTTGAGTCCTTATCTATTTCACTTTGATTAATGGGACAAGATTGTTACTAGCCGTAACATATAGTATGATTAAAAGCCAAATACATAAATTCCCACTTAATAAATTATTCACATCATCTTACCTTTACACCTATTACACATAATTTTTTTTGTAATTATGAATAATAATCAACTGTTTCTCAATTTTTCCACCTTCCTATATATTAATATTTATTATTCATTTATTTTATGGTGTTACCATTCCCTATTGTTATTCTTCAATCTTCTTAACTGTTTTCATTCAATATTTTTGATCTAGTCTCTTTATTATTACTCTCAGGTATCAATTTGTAAACATGCGTTGTCTTCCTAATCTACATGTACGTTTTGTTTTGTTCTGTTTTTTCACATAAATGAAATTTACGCTTATTCACAATTGTAAATACATATAAAAACTTAATGAAAGATACTACAATCTTGTCAAAAAATACATATATTTACTTGTTTGAACTTTTTTATTTTTCTTATCATTTATGTTGTTATGGTTGTTATTTAATTGGATTGTTTGTTTTAAACACAACTAGATCTTCCTGGTTTTTTTTTTCTCCTTTATTTTCACCTAGATTACATAGCATAGTGTCTTCATTAAAGTAATTTATTTTTAGGTAGTTAGAAGGTAGATAGGTGTACTTTTATTGATTTATTTTATCCTGTAGATAGATTAAGTTGAATAGTTTTCATTATCATCTAGATACTATAAGGAAACAGTTAAGTGATAACATAGTGGTTAAAATGGTTTAACTTTCAATTGACAAATCACATATTTAAATTTCACTTCATCTTATTCGGCTTTAACAATTGAGTAAGATCTATAACCATGCAAGTACAACTAAGCTTAAATCTGATTATATAAGCCTGTATGTGTTACATGAGTTATACAGCGTTCTTTGAGCTGAATGGTTTTATTGTAAAGATCATTATTTTTATAGAAGACTTCATTGGCACAAATTTCTAATACAAGAGAGGTATGAGGATTTCTCTACAAGTGACTTACAGCTTGTTCCATCGACTTTGAATTTGATTGAATAAGACTAAGTACATTTAAATCAACGATAACGGATTGATGGTGTCCTTCGACATTACAGCTCTATTCATTCCAATCGAACCGAAGCTGACCAAGGACACTATTTCTTCTCACTAATGATTTTAATCTTCTAATAAACCTAATACTGTAAAGTTAAATCCTCTTGAACTCATAGACATGTGCTTAACAACATGCTTTTAGTTCACTAATAAATTATACAAACAACCGAAAGGAACAACAACCGGATCTCTCGTGTCTCATGGAATGACCGGATAAGAAATATTGATTTTAGACACAGAGTAGTTGGAATACATGACAATTCAGTTAAAAAGGTCGTAAAACTTCATGTACCGGAATGATTAGGACATGTTGCATAGCCTAGACCACCGCCTGCTTTGTTGCACAATGCTAGATGGGGTAGGAGTACGATGAGAGGCAGGGACAGCCGAACTACAATATGATATCAGTCCATAAAGTCATTAACTGTTAGTCTGGGCCATATTGGCAGAATCAAATTACCTGGTTGGAGTCTGCGTGATAATCATTATCAGTGACTGGAGACATTGGGTGATATAGCTTAGAATCGATCTCAATAGCGCTAGTATATCCACTTATTATTTTCATCTACATCTTAAATTCCATTATTCTTTCGTACACACCTTTGCTTTATCCCTCCTTTTTGTACTTTATTATCACGCTATTCTCGTAAATTTGATCTCGTCATGCTAATGTGTGCATATATGTGCACATGTGTCAGGTTCTACATTGTTAATGACTGACTAACTGTAGTTATTCCTAATAATGTAGTGAAGTCCTACATACTCTAAGAAAAGCACAAAAATACTCTTGTTACGGTTTAGAATGTAATGTTTCATGAAAAATGATTTAATGTGCTAGGATCAGAAAATTTGGCGATAATAAAGAGTTGCTAATCACTTCATTCATAAAATGTTGAGTTCACTCAATTATTGATAAATCCAGGTTATCGGTTTATTACTCAACGATCATTTACTGAATTCTATCACTTCGATTAGTGCTGTGTACGTTTTCCTTGAATAGTACAACGTTTAAAAATAAATTTGTACTTTAAACGTCTTTTTACGTGGATCGGTTTCAATGTCTGCGACTGAATGGTAAATATCCGTTAGCCAACAAACAGAATTCTTCTATTTTCATATCAATTGTATGAATATAGGTACGCATTTCTATTGAATTCCAATATGACATCTGAAATCGACCAGTCATGTGCAGCATAGAACCAGATGTGTATCTGTCCTCATTCATTGCAATCAATTTACAGACCATCTAGTTTTTACAGTTTCTAAGAAGTGAAGGTGCAGTGTAACTACCAGGTCATCACATGAAACTCTCGACATTCAAGTTAGTCACTATTCTTGAATCTGTCATTTGCAATTAATCAATAATACAAAGGTTATTGTAGCTAAAGTTTATTTGGTAACAGCACAATTTACTGACAAGATTTAGTAACTTTTAAACGTACATTACTGTATTTTGAACATCGCCTTTCATGGTTGACGAAAAGGACAAACGAAAACTATAAGAAGCTCTATTCTCGTACACAGCTGATCATTCTTATTAGTTATTAAACGGTTAAATGACAATAGTAAGTGGACAATTTGTCAATTATAAACTGTGCTGTTACAATGCGATTAGAGACTTTACATGCCTGATGAATTTATTATAGCTTTACTTTCTAAGGAAAGACAAAGGTGTATCTTATTTAAGTTGGATTGTCACTGGCAAACAGAGTTCAGGACGCGCGTTTCGTCTTGTTTGGGACTCACCGGCTGGATGTACTTGCATCCCAATGTTGACGTCCGCATGAGGATTCGAACTCAGTCCGTTTCTATATTGATGAGTTTATAACGTTCTCATTCTCGAATCGTTGCAAATATCAAAATAGTCTTAAATTTTCTTCTTAAAAGAGTTTAATGTTATGATTAGCCAGTGAATAGCTCTAATTAAAATTAGGTTACAAGATCAGGGTTATGTTTGAGGTTAATGTTATTGCCTCAAATTAGATATATTATTAAGAGTTACAGTTAGGTTTTATATTAGCCTTTAGGTTTAGGGTTATGGAAAAGATTGATTTGAGTGTTGCATGCAATTTACTTATCGGTAACTTAATACTTGATAAGCTGACACTATCATTCTTAATTTGTATCCTTAAAGTTCGTTACCATTTTTGACGCTTAGCGATTTGAGTATAGCTGATTTCTAAATGGCTAGTTTCAGATTTCATAGCTCGGTTCAGACTGGCTAGTCAAATAATCTATAGCGGAGATCTTAGTATTTAATTGAAAGGAGGTGGTTTGTGAAAGTAGACATTAGGTTTCGTTGACTGAATTCGTCACAGATTAATTTTATCAGGATACCACTTAAAACCATGGAGCACTGGACAGTCGTTTCATCCTAGTAAAGGGCTCAGCAGTGCGCACCCCAGATCCAGCCCTAGAGCCCTCCGGCTGACGAAAGCCTAACTCTCTGCACCATTGGGCATGCATCCGATAGTAGAATCCCCACTTCTATAAATCTGTTAAATAACGTCAGTAAATTAAACATTTACCATTTATGTCACTTCTTTAAGTAACCAACGCTCTCCAAATTTCTTCTAAAATCTTGCTAACATCCTTCCATATTTCATGAAATTTTAATTTTTTTAGAATGATTTAATTTAACGTTCAACTGAAACTTTTCGACACTAATACGTTTTCTTTTTCTTTACAATGCTGACTGTTTAAAGTACTTAGATTATAATCAATATTTTTATTTGAAGGTTGAAATTCTAATCTCTTAATTATAAGCAACGTACAAACAAACACATGTTTGCATCAAACCAAGTTGACACAGTCTACATCAGTACAGCAAGTTAAATGCAAGAGTAATCAAAAGTACTACTTTTGCTAGTTGTAATAAGCAAGATTGGCCACAGAGCACCTAATTCATCGAAAAAAAGCTAATCTTAAAACGCTTAATGTAACAAAAGTCATATAGTGAATGCACCAATGTAAACACTTTTTAATCATTTAACTTAATATCTTTAATCATAGATAATGATTACCTCGAAGACACTAATCTGGTAGTCTGCATTGATGGCATTACTATAACCAACATTTAATGACTTCATAGATTAGTTCCACGCCTTTGTTTGACCTCTTCCAGTTTTCCCTTAATCTACTATATCAACCGACATCGAGTATTGATATGGGTGATGGTTAGGTAAATATAATACAATTCGATGAAGATTCATTACCTCATCAGTTGATTTGACACTTTTCCTTATCATCTTACGTCTAACCTCATTAGTGTCTACTTCATAGTTCGATTAAACCGTAGGAATGTTTCGAAGACATGTGACCATGATACATAAGAAATTATTTGGTAAATAGTGATCATTTGTGTATGTTCAGCCAAGACATTAGTATTTGGACACATGTAGCAATAATTCAAGTTGCTGGTAAAGATTTATTCTGTCCATATCAATCTTGTATAAACACAGGTTATAATTTATGGCAATTCATTTTCATCAAAGACTGCATGTATGTACAACATAGAAGTGGGCTTATACGTGCATCAGTTCAAGTTACCACACCTCAACAAAACACGAAGATTAACACCAAATTAGTGGAAATAGTAGTTCAGTAATAATAATATTAATAAAAGAGTGAACTTATATAATATGGTACAAGGATAAAGAATTAGTCCGTGGGAAGTGAGGTATAAATTAATTTTAGGCTGACAATTTGAAGGAAGACAAAAGTGTATGCACCTGATTAATTGTGACCGATTCTGAGCGCTTTAATCTAGAGTTTACAGCCATTGGTAACGGCATTCGTGCGGACCACAACCATGTGGTCTGTATCTAACCATGGGTTAATGACTTCGTGGACTAATGTCATATCTTAGTTCGACCACCCTAACTTTCTTCCATCCTCTTCCTTTATCAGTCATTTTTGCACATCGAGGTAGGCGGTGGGCATACGTAACAAAAGTTCCAACTACCTCAGTCGATGAATATATATAAACCTCATCAACTTACTAACCATTTTTCTTTAATACACGGCATATAACATTATTATTACTTACTGACTCGATCTCGCTTAGTGGTACAGAACTATTAGTTGTGTTCTATTGATGTATTTTACTTTCAGCTTCACGTTTACTGCAACGCTAACTAAAGCAGGCATCAATATCGCATAGTGCTTAAAAACATCACAAGCTGAACATATCGCATTGTTAAGATGAAGTTTGAATTCATCTATATCGGATGAAGTCTTCCTACTATCATAACTATCTGCCATTTACTCTAATTATGTCGATTTCCAAATACGAAAGGTGATGTTTCCATCATTTATATCTGTTTTATTTACTTCACATTCTATGAATTGTCGAAAAATACTAAGATATATACAATCAACTTCAAAATAGGTCACATGAAATGTAATGAACACTACTTTTCTTGCTGTATCTTCAAAGTATACCTTAATAACGAGTGCCAACTAATACTAAATCTAGATCTAGCCAGTGATTTCTTCTGACTACATACAACTACGTAACATCAAAACATAATTCACACAACGTCTGGTCTAGTAGACTAGTAGCTATCACACTACAACCTGTTTGACAGAATTCGATCAACATATAATGAACTAGGGAATCATGATATTGGTCACTTACTACTGAATGTAAGTTAATGTATTCACTTTTTCTATTTGGTACACATTCATCAATACTGCTTATGCTAATCACTGTTATTATCGTTTCTGAAATAATAGGCTTCTAATGTTGTGAAGTCTATAAAAACCCGTTCACGTGTCCTTTCATTATATCGTCGAATATTTCGTATTGCTCGAACTTGGAAAGCACAATCTGGTTTAGATGACGATTCTTTCCGTGAATCTGCTTATATGAAAGATGAAGCAAGATATTTATTTCGTCAGAATGCACATATTACAGATCAAAAAGAAATTGAAGTAAGTTGAAATGTGTTTAGAAGATTGTGCTACCATTAAAAATTGTGCTCAAGGTTGCTTACATTGAATTACACATTGTTTTGCTGATAGTTCATGCTTAGAATTTTTAAAGAGGTTTATATCTAATCAGTCAGTCAGTCAGTACAACGTAGAACTTAGTATGTGCCTACATCAGTTTAAGTTGTCATACCTCAATTAGCTGATGGAGGCAGAGTTAATATTAATGGAGAGGATGAAATTTAAGAAAATATAATTGAGTGAAAAGAAAATTTGGTGAATTCAGAAGCTTGAGATTTCGAAGTAGATAATGAATGGATGCACCTGAACCATTGCAAACGATTTTGAGACATGTCTCCCAAAGTCTTTAAGCATTTGATACAATCACCACGCGGACCCCAACTAGCTAGTCTGCACCTATTAACATGGCTTAGCCTAACTACCAATGACTTCATGGACTTGTGGCATATTTTTAGCTTGCCTGCCCCTAGCTTTTTTCCGGCCTACACATACACCAGATAGCATTGCTCGTCGAAGTTGGCAGTGGTAGGGCAAACGTAACACGTGTCCTAACCACCTCAGATGATGAAGATTTACCACTTCATCAATAGACTTACCGTATTTACTTAGTACTCTATTCCTAACACACACATTGCTTAATCGGTGGTCCCAGCAAACGCGAGCATGCTTCGAAGACATCTATGATCGAATACTAGGAGCCTACGAATATCCTCTATCCTTAATGGCCATGTTTCTCATCCATAAAGTAGGACTGATCGGACTCCTACACAGTAAACACATCCTTTTATCGAAAGACAGACGCCACAATTGATGCGAATTGCCAAAAGCCAATCGAGCCTTCTGCATACGAGCCGATATTTCATGAGATTAGACTATCAGGACTGATGAGACTAAAGATAAGTGAAGCGGACAGCACATTTAACTTCTTCGCTCCCTGTCAATAACTTCGGTACCGAAGCAATCCATTCCTGAAGCAACATTTTGCATGTTAACTCTAAAAGTATATCAATGATAAAATTAAATAATAATGGGGAAAGCGGATAACCTTGGCGAACATTACTTGAGGTAATCACTTTCGACGACAATCCACCATAAACTCTGACTCGACATGTAGTGTTCGAGTAGAAAGCTTGTATTAGGTTAATGTACTGCTTTGGTATGCCTTTCAGTGACAGACATTACCACATAACCTTACGATCGATAGAGCCCATAGAACCGCCCTAAGATCAAAGAATGCATCTATTGTTTTGCGTCCAAAAGTGTGCCTATGTTCCAGAACCTGTCGAAGTGTGAATATTTGGTCTATGCAACCACGTCCAGGTCTGAAGTCACCTTAGTTTTCTCGAGTTTGCTCTTCACGAGCTTTAGTTAGAGGTCGAAGTATTATTGAAGCTAATATTTTAGACACTATCTTCGTTAAACTGATCCTTCTATGATTGTCACAAGAGGACTTCTGTCCTTTCTTATAAACTGAGACGTTAAGTGTTCGAGATCAATCAGATGGGACAACGTCTATATCTCAGATTCTAGCCAAGATCTCGGATAATCTCGCTGCTAAACCTGGACCACCATCCTTAAATATCTCATGGGTCAAAAGATGGGACTGTTGTTCGACACAAGTAAACATGTTTAAGTACCAGTTCAAAAGTGAATGATTGCTTTATTGTAGTTTCCAACAAATCTCCTGCTACTATTCTTTTCTACTTTCAACTAAACTCCATCTCACCTATTTTGGCTTGTCTACAGGGTAGTATCACTCAAGAGACCTCATATAAATAGTGTGGCTCAAAACCCTGTATATCCAAACCTTCGAGTTGGAGAAGTTTTACGTCTCAGGTGGGCATACTTTTGTGTTCTATGAGCTAAATGTTGAGTTAGCTGGAAAGCTCCTAGTATAGGAGTGTTTTCAGAGATTGTTCAATTTGCCAATTACAGCACGAACTGATTGTAATTAGATAACTAGTGAAAACCAAGAAGTCTTGGACAACGTTTTGTCCTAGTGTTGGATTCCTCAGTAATGTGCATACGAATTACAAACTTGTACTTTATAAATAAGTTACATTACTTTCCATGGTGATAATTACTTTCATAATTAAGAATTACTGCTCAGTTGGTTTTCATGCACTTCCTTTTTTCCCTGTTAAATCTTTTTAATAAACTTATCAAGGAATCACAGTGGTTTTCATACTACAGTTACGTAGATTAACACTTACATATCATAGAAGCAACTATATGCTATTGGAATACCAAGGAGTATTCTTCTTCTCAATCTGGAACTCATCAGCGTACATCCATGCCCAGAATCCACAGGCAACGCCCCGAATATTTAACTGAGTTGGCATCGATGGTTTTCTTCTCTAATTTCAGTTCATAAACCCATTTACTAATGATATTCGTGTACTGATGATAAACCGTGACCACTGGAGTTCGATCATACCGGAATTAACTCAGTTATGTGATTTCAATATTGGATGATGATTTTGGGAACACCTATAGATACAGACTTGAATGTTCTGAGTCCCATCCCTGACAAGTTTATATATTCAAGGTTTGGCAACACAACTATCCAGTGCTTCTTGGTTTCTAATTTTTGACTAACTACACGCAGTTTATTATACATATTAGAAAATATGCAACAATTTCCATAAATACTGTATAATAGTGTGTGTTGATTACTTTTCTGTAGTCATTGACTAGCATTAATTCTTTCTCTTAAAATCAACGATTTTGTTACTTTTTCCAACTATTAATTGCTTTTCTCATATATTTCATCTTATTCCTGATTTCTTTCATTTACTAACAGAATCATATTAAAGAAGCTGAAACAAGAATTGACTTGACATTACATTATGGTACACCATATCCTCGTTTAATTAATCTACCACCAAATACTTTAGCTGCGCATATAACGGCTACATCATCACCGAAAAACAAATCTACAACGACAACATCATCTTCGTCATCAACATCTACTGGTGATAGTAGTGTTAAGGAAAAAACTCGAATATCACGACGAACAGAGAGAGCGTTATCTAATTCTTTACCAAGTTATTTAAAGTCATATACATATAGACCGAAAAAAGAGGATAATTAATGTTGTATATAATAGATATCTTCTTTTCTTGTATTATGTAGATTTAAAACATGTTAATAGAAGTACTTTTTTCCCACTTATCTGTTTGTGTCCTTGTCTTGGGTGATACATTTCAACAGATATATCGTTAGTCAATAACAAGCAATGTAAAACCTGGTGTGTGTATATGTATCGGTTTAAGTTGCTATACTACATCAATACACAGAGATGGACGTAATATGATGGTTACTAAAGTAACAGCAATATTGTTAGTAGTGAAAAGTAATTTAACATATGGAACATACTTTTAGAAGACTGAATTCATGTAATATAGGTACTAATCAGCTTTTGAAACTCATGATCTTAAGGATAATTAGGACTGATTGCATCTGTAGTGTCGATATCATTTTGAGTTGTCATCAACCAATGGTTGCCGTTATCTCACGAACCTTAACTAACCAGTACGTATCTACATGCTCACAAATCAACATACAGTGGTTCCGTAAACTGATGCTATGCTTTGTTTAGGTCATTTTTGGCTTTACTGTAAACCTACTTGTACATCAGGCAACATGGCGTGTTGTGATAAGAATTGGTATGGCATTCGTTAGGCATCCAAACTACCACTAGTCAGCAAAAATCTGCTGACTTATCGACAGGCTTTCCAACCTTGTTAATTGCTATATGTCTAATATTGGCATTATTTACTCAGTGGTCCCAACGTACACGACCAGTACTTCAACGACATTCATGATCAAGCACTAGTAGTATACAAACGTCTTTTACTTCCAAAGGCAACTTTTCACAGACACACTTATTCTTACGGCACATGTGATGCAAGTTATCATGGAGAAACAGTTCTATTGATTCCGCTGGTATAAAACTAGGGCATCTAAACTAAAACGTAGTGGTAGTCTTTTGAGTCATCAGATATTGTTAAGTACCATGATTTGAGTGCAAACTATCGAGTTTGGGCCTGCGATCAAATACTGTAGACGTTTGGTGCCACAGGCCAAAATTAGTGGCACGTGTCCATTTACTTCTTATCACCGTCGGATTCTGGAGTCAAAATATTTCATCATATTACATTCTCAACGTTAAGTTCCTCTAATAATCATTGTTTGTGTATTATTACTACACATTTCCCAATCATCTTATTTATTTCAAGTCATCATTCTAATATGATGCGATAACTTGATTCAACTCACAATTGTCCCAAGTTCTACGTCGATTACAACTGAGTGACATAACACTACGTTTCTAATTTAATGTTAACTGCCTGAAATTACTTAGTAGAGAGTTTGAACCCTTACTATTTACATCTGCTAACAATTTTCATCATTCATCTATTGTGCCAAAACTTCAAAGTTGTACCTAATTGGAGAAGATGATATAATTAGTTGTTTTTCTGTGTTTATTACTATTTAAATACATCATAACTTATAGTAAAATAAGAGTATGGATATATTCTATCATTATTCTGATCTAAGTAACTAACATCATAATTGCGTAGTTTGTAAATCAATCTATTGCCATTTTATGATCAAGTTCAGTGTAATTGAAATGAAAAGAATACGTCTGTATTATATACAATCGAGTGTATTTAGTAGCAACTGAATATTTTAAACTTTTGTAACATCGTCACCGATTAATGTTAGTTGCGTACCAGTGAAAACGAGGGAGTATTGAACAGTTATTTCGTCTTCATATATGACACCTCAGCAGTGCACATCTTTAATCGTAGCGGGGAATCCAACCTGGTGCCTTCAGTTTGGTGAACGCTTAAGTCTCTGCACCACTGAAACAGTCAATCCCTAAAGACAAAATTCCCACTACTATCGGTTTGTGTTAAATTGTGAAAATTAGTTCTAATGCGAAGTCGTAACTGGTGGAGTTTAGACGTGTTAAGAGTAATACAATCCTCACTAGTGACAATGAATGACTGTGGTGTAGATGGTTAGGCATTTTTCATGGACCCGAAAGCTCTTAGTTAGATCCCATTGCGTAATAATGGGTTGGAACTCATGGAAATTCCCATAATAAATGTGAACAGTTGTCCAGTTCTTCTTGGTTTTAGTTGGTACTCAACCAACATCAATCTATGACGAATACAAACAACTAAGCTTAATACTTATCTCCACGAGACAGCCTGATTTAAATTAGAGTTTTGATACCTGAACTCATCACAGATTGGTTTTGAGTTGGGTACTTGATATATCAGGAGGTTTAACAAGAATGACTAAACTTTCACAACTTATCTTCGTATTACCATTTTTATACACTGATTAAATTAGTATTAGGCATTTTGTTCTTACTAATTGTATATTTTGTTTGCGGTAACCTCATGTGTTTGTGCATTAACCATTATTTCATCATTTTGTGCATAAGAACCAAAGTTAGTTGTATACGCGCTACCTCATTTTATTATCCTCGTCATCATTTCGTTCCATATTAATGTTATTTTTCCAACTGATCGAGTGTGCAGTCTAATCTTAGATGAATGTAAAGGAATACTAAAAATATAGGCTTTGACTTGGGTGGATGGCCAGTTTATTTTGTGTTTTTCTCATTATGGATTGAGACTAGTAGCGTTGGGGAAGAATTCCAGGTACAGAATAATCAGTCGTTCTAGTCATCGTTCATCTTATTGGTTTGAACAAGGTGATTAAACAGTACTATTGAAAACCAAAGGACATGAGACAGCTGCATCATACAAGTATGATACACATCAGTCGAGCACACTCATAATTCATCCAGATAATACAAAGAATAAGTCAAAGTGATTTTCACCAAACTGTTTCAGTTTAACTTTAATAGTCAACACCCTATCATCTAATTTCAAGATGCTCATTAAGTCCCATCAGCATGAATTCGCGACTGGTAGAGTTCTGATATTTTAAAAATGAGATAGTTATCACTAATGATATTGACTGGTTGACTCGATGTATCACAAAATGAGTGATGTAATAATCATAAGAAATGGCGCCAGGTGACCAAGTGATGCTGACAGTTAAACGTTTATAGCTCGACCTGAGGGTTCAGGGCTCGAATCCTTGGTGAAATCAAGGTTGGGCACATCTGAAGAATTTTATATTGCAGTCAGACTTTTATCTAATGTCCTATGACTTTTTGGGGATTCCTACTGAAATCCTTCCTTGACGAGAATGAAGAGCAAATAAAATACCAATCCTCACAAAATCATCTCAACTTTATTAGAAAATCAGAATTCTGAATAAGTGGTTTAAATATTTTATGGCTAAATATCGTAAAATAGAAAAGTAATTTAATTTATTTTTTGGTTTCATGTTGACCAGCTTTAACAACACAAGTGGTTGTGAATTAAATAGACCTCTGTGAAATATACTCCTGAATGGTTTACGAGTTCATTCGGCAAAAATGCACATACACACTACCTCTCAAACCACTGTCTCTAAATCAATCCAATTCTTAGGTTTCATACGAAAAAACTTGCTTATCAGATAGGCTTTAAGTTATCTTTGCTGTCTTTACTAAGTGGGTAACATCCGTTGAGTCATGAACAAGAAGTAATGGGATAAATCAGAAGAATCTGCTTTTGTCTGTTTATTTATAAAGTAGCATATTCGTGTGTATACACACAACAAAGAATATTGTTGAACACAGCAAAAATTTCTAATTGTAAATAACAATACTGTTTATTTTTAGTTGATTCAATATGTCGCGGATTGGTATTGGCAGAATACCATTGAAAATCAGGGACCACTGGACAGCTGTTTCGTCCTAGTGTGGAACTCCTCAGCAGTGAGCAGCCCAGATTCCGCACCATGGGCCTCAGTTTAACAGCGGGAGCCTAACGCTCTACAACACTGGGTCGACATTCAATGGCAGAATTTCCACTTCCATCAATTTCTGATATATATATATATATATATATATATATATGGCGCGACATTCATCTATTGTCATTGGTGGTAACTGTCTCACTCCGAATAAGTCTGAACTCCACCATTGCAGAGGGTTAAGCGCTCGCCATCAACCCGTTGGTGAAGAATCTGTGGTGCGCATTGCTAAGGAGTTCCACACCAGAACGAAACAGCTGTCCAGTGCTCCCTGGTTTTCAATGGTACTCTGTAAACATAAATCTGTGATATATTCAATCAAATTTATATTCAGTTAAATAACAAATTGAATTAAGTTTGTTTTATGAAGTTAGGTAATCATTTGTAAAGTAATCCGTATAAAACCTAGATTTACAGTATGAAACATTTACTTTTACAACTGACTTACACAGATTACACTATAACGAATGGACTAATTGAAAAGCATTGAATAATTAAAACAATAATTTATTAGCTATACATTTGAAAATAAGTGTAGTTTATATTAGGTGTTAACAACATATTGAACATTTTTCTACCTACATTGAAGTGTCAAACTTATTGTTATGACGTGAAGAAAGAGAAGGTTTTGGTTGATAGACGCGAAAGCCAATGAGATGTACTTAGTTAATAATGCACTACTGACCTAAGCCCACTCACCCCCAGGCCGACAACAGAAGAACCAGAATTGAGAGACCGGAAACTGAGAACTAAAAACGTATCATATTTTAATCATGCCTTTATATATACATAAAATCAGACCACACGGCAAACCAATCACGAATCTAACATTGATACAGAACAAAGCAAAGAGTGGCGATGAATGGGTACAACTTGTACACAATTAAGTAAACGTAGTTCATAGTAAATAACAATATACTAAGAGTAAATATACTAAACGAGAGGACTGGGCAAGAAGAACGTAACAGTCATAGAAATGAAATGATTACACTGTCCATAGTTATGATAAATGAAATAATCTTCTAAAACACAGTTCTCGAAGATAATCAGTCTTCATTAGATGCCCGGCTAATCACTTATTAATATTTTATTTAGAAAATTATACGCATACTCGAAAAATTTTCTCCTAAATTTACCAGATTGTCTGGAAATGAAATGAACAACCCGTGAGAAGGGGAAAGATATTTTGTACAAATTTTTATGCAACGATTCAATAACGGAAGCACAAATGTGCAGAAGCTGTACAACATTGTAAGCTATCAAAAGAATGCTTACCAATGCCCAATGCATTGAAATTTATCCTTTGCTTGGCATGTCTTAAGGTCAGCATGAATCCATTGAGGGCTGGGTGGGGGTGGGTGTATGTTGTAGTGACAAATAATTTCCCAAATAAATAATTGTATACACTCTGGTCATTGATATTGACCATGTTTCTTTTATTGGTTACAACTATCTGAAAGCGTTCGGTCAAACGACACCACACGATCATGATACAACGCCATGTGTGTAACAAATCCTTTCTTAGTCAACCAGTATGGATTTTGCTATCCCGTTAGCACTCTGCTTACGCTCATATATATCTCTTTTGCACTCAATGATGCCTTATGATTTGCTCTGGTTATACGACAAGCGTGACTTGGTCACATATAAGGGCACTTCGGGTATCTTGTAGAATGGCTTTCGCCATAAATCAGTGCAACTAGTTTTATTGTCTAGTTTAATCACTTAGAAAAATAGAAAATGTAAAGCAACACTAGAAAAATTCCAGTCGTAGTTTATATTTCATGCAAACATAATTCAAAGTGTATGAAAGTACAGTAATCTAGAAGTGGTCGTATGCATATTTACTTTAGTAGAATACTGAAGTTCTCGATTTAAAAGTCAAGTAGTATCAAACACAGTAGTTGGTGTAAATGACATATTTGCAGTATAACCTGTTCTAAGATTATTCAAATCTTAAGTCAACCATGGCAACAAACTTAGAAAACCTATTACTGTTTAAACAAAGACAACAAAGGAAAAACAAATATCGCCAAAACTCATCCATCTACATTTAGTAGCAGTGAGTTCCATTTCAAGCACTATAAAGTGACCCATTTTGATTTCTATATTGGTGTAATTTTGCATGTGGGTAGCCTCATACTGTGAAAAACCGTACACTGGTCTATAGTACGTAGTAAAGCCTTCTTTGTTTATTGTTTGATTCCTACATTGAAGCGTTGTATTAGCAGTAATTGTAGATAGGTACTTGATTATTAAACTACAATTACTTGTATTAGACCTACTTATTGATTACAAGTAATTATCAGCTAATTAATTCTAGACTTCTTTTAACACGATGCAAATAAGTGAATCATCATCATCATCATCAATGCCTGTTACCCCCCAAGTGGATAGATGGTTTGAAATTAGTGTTTACTGTAATTCATTGAATCTATGGTTAGAGTACATTATTGTAACAAGTTAATATCTATGTATACGTTAAATCTTGTTTACAGACTTGAGACACAACCATATTACAGAGCTTTAGTTCAACAGTGTTTTCAGAATGGACAAAACGTAAGGTAACGTTAAGTAAAATTTATAATGTAATTCTGGAATTTATTGTGAAAGTTAAGATTTAAAGTTACAATTAAGGATATAACCCGATGGACAAAGTAAACAGTATTTAGGACTAGTTGTATTACTATTTGTTAATAAGTGTTTGCATCGTTAATGAAATAGGGCACATTATATTATGCAGTCTAATTCACAACCCTGAGAAAAATGAAATTTATAGTGTATGGTTTGAATCACTGTAGTGTGCATTCATCTGTGGACAAATCATTGTCTGTAATTAATGAGAGAGGTCTATTGTAAGTAGTGTTTTCACTTTAAATTCTTTGAAAAATTATCTGACAGCTTTCCAATCGTATAGATGAATTTCCTTGACATCATTCCGATGACTTATCAGCAGTAACAACACTGTAAAACTCTGCATCATTTGTTTACTATGTAAAATATCTATAACCCTAGTAACATAATTGTTTTATCCCAGTAAACTATTCAGTCATAGATATTATGTTATGATTGGTTTAAAGAAGTTAATAAATTGAAATAATCATTCGTCGTTTCTCTAATTGGAAGCGAATATTTCAATTACCGTGTTTGCTCGTTCTGGCTGATTCGAAAAATTTCGAAAGATTCTTACACTACTAATTACTAGGTAGTAATATAGATGAGCAATTTTATTTGCATATAAAAAGACAAGTGCTTTAAAATTTGATCTTCACTTACTACTAGCAACATTTGCTGGAACTAATAATGATTTTCAGTAATTCCAGAATGGAGTAAACATGCTTTAAGCGTAATGGATTATTCTTGCTTACAAGTTACCATATCGTCTTTTAACAACTTGCTAATAAGAGAGAAAGACATGCTTCATGGTTATATTGGGTTCCTGTGTAAAAGTATCCACAGCTTTCCTAATGCTCATCTGGTATGTTCTAATCAGCACTTTCGATATTTTATCCATTCATTTAGTAAATAAGTACTGATTATCAGTGAAGATTTTATTTCGAACTATTAATTCATCCGATATGTAGAATCACGTTACACTGACCAGTTCTTAGAGAATAATTCAGAGTAACGCCAAACTCTTGGAATGAAACCT